>JAOUQZ010000039.1:21378432-21395203 GCA_028564935.1 Neosilurus hyrtlii
CTTTTGGGCTCTTCTTAAGCAGGAAATGTACAGTGAAGGTAAACAGTGCACCTCTCTGAACAGTGTCTGGGAGGCTGATGTTGCAGCTGCACAAAAGTTGATTCTGACCAGATCAAGAAACTGACTGACTCCGTGAATCGGCTTGTGACTGTTCTTGAAATGAAGGGGAGATGTATTGGTCACTGAGGTTTTTTTTTATAATTTTGAAATTTCAGAAATGTTTATTCGTAAATTTTGAGTGTGTTTATTATTCTCACTTTAACAGGTGAAAATAAACAAATAAGAGGTAAAATCTTTGTTTTTCATTTAGTTGCATAATAATTCTGCACACTAGTAGTTGCCTAATAATTGTGTACATATAGATATTTTCTTAAGAAAGCCAAAACTTCACCTTTACTTCTTAAATGTTCAGGTTTAATGGTTTAACATTTTGGATTGACCAAGAGCACTGTATAGTTGTCCTCAAAAATACAACTTGCCTAATAATTGTGCACACAGTGTATGTATGTCATATCGTACTTCACTATTTTAGATATACTAAATTATACTTCTTAAAGAAGTTAAATCTTCACAGAATGTTGCAAAAGATGTTGGTTCCCAGTCAGCTGTGTTTAAAATCTAGACGAAGTACAAATCAAATGGGAAGGTTGTAAAAGGGAAGCGTAGTGGTAGACCAAGGAAGACATCAGGATAGAAAACTTAAAGCAATATGCCTTTAAAACAGAAAATTCACAACAAAACAAATAAGGAACAAGTGGGCAGATAGTGTAGTCAATGTCTGTGACCGAACTTTAAGAAATCACCTAAAAGAAATGGAATTTACATCCAGAGAAGCCAAAAGAAAACCATTAATAACATCTAAACAGAAAAAAACGAGGTTTCAGTGGGCTAAAGAAAAGCAATCATGAACTGTGGATGACTGGATGAGGGTGAGATTCAGTGACTAATCACGAATCTGCATTGGGAGGGAGATGATGCTGGAACTCTTGTTTGGTGCCGTTCCAACGAAATTTATAAAGACAACTGCCTGAAGAAAACATGCAAATTTTCACAATCATTAACGAAATGGGGTTGTATGTCTGGTAAAGGTACGGGAGAGATGACTGTCATTACATCCTCAATAAATGCACAAGTTTGCGCGGAGATTTTGGACATTTTCTTATTTTACCGATTGAAAGGATGTTTGGTGCTGACACAATTTTTCAGGATGATAATGCATCATGCCATAGGGCAAAGCTGTGAAACCTTCCTTTAAGAAAGACATATAATGTCAATGGCATGGGCTGCAAATGGTCCAGACCTCAATCCAACTGAAAATCTCCTATGGAAATGAAACAAAATGGATTACTGTTTGTCGATAGTTAAATCCAGGCCTCAGAGAATCCTATTGTTATAAAAGCCAGAGGTGGTGCAGCAATGTACTAGTGGTGTTTTTGTTTGGTGATTCTATAATATTTTCCTCAGAATGTTTGATTTGTGACAATTTTGAAATTGAATACGGTTTTCTTTCTTTTTTTTATTTTTGTGTTTCATAAAGCCAGAAGGTTGAAATTTTAAATGAAAATAGTTTTGTGGCATGACTGTTATATATATATATTTTTTTTTTCTACACAATTAAACAATTGAATGAACATCTTCCAAGATGTACGGCGTATCGCGCTCCTCTCTTCCCGAACTATGTACGGCGTATCGGGCTCCTCTCTTCTAAAGCATTTTCATTTGGAGAATGAGTGTGTAGCCCAAACATTATTTCTAAGGGTGTGACTGGTGGTAAACATTTCACTGTAAGTAGACAGGTTAAAATGCACAGCCACCCTACTGGCACTTTATTATCCGATGCTGTACCATCTTGTTTTTCATCTTGGGTTGTTTAAATATAGCAGGCTTTTGGCAGTTAATGCGACTCTGGTTATGTTGCAGCAACGAGTTATCGATTTGCTGTGCGTCTTCTCGGCCTGTTGTGCTGCAAGGCTCTTCTGTGTCTTGACCTTGTCTGTTTTTTTCTCTTTCCACTGAGACTCCCATTTTGTCACATGTTCCATAATTACACTTGTGCTCTCTAAAACAAACCAGATAGATGAACCTGGTACTGGTCAGAATGCCCAAACAGACGCGTTTACTGGTCCTCTTGAAAAACCATGATTGTGCCTCTGCAGTATTTATTTTTTTTATGACACAAGCACAAGGGTTTCTCTCTCTCTTTTTAATCATTTTATATTTGTGTTTTCTGTATTTAAAACAGATTTATGAGATTATTAAAGTTGGGATTGATAGAGGATAAATAGGACTGTTCTGTTTTTAAATGTTTAAAATTTCATGTTCGTTGGATAATCTTGTCGAATGTCTAGCTACTTTTTAACCCCTTGCCCCCCCCCCCCCCCCCTTTTTTTTTTTGGTTACAGTAGGGTAACACTGTACCTATGCAAAATGTTCTTGTGCTACTGTGAGTCATTCAGCAAAGTCCCTCTAATGGTTTGTCAATTATGTTCAGAACTGACCTGATGTGGATGATGAGGTTCTCACACATGCATGAAATCCCAGATTAGATGCATCACATCTCTAGGCATAAAGTCTAGCTAGTAAAGTGCCATTCAAGAACCAGCAACCAACCATGAGCCAAAGGGAGTCTCTTGTATGTAACTCTAATTCAAGTCCCTTTAAGATGCATGAAATTATTACTATTATAAATTGAGTACAACATTAGAATACCTTATGAATGAAAATATATTTTGCTGCCACAATGATATGAAAATATATTTACTCAGTCATTTCATAAACACATTCAATTCTATTTCTCATGATTACATCATTCATGCTAGATTTAAATGAGAGGGTTGTTCCGATATATGACAACAGTCTGAACAGTAAAGAGTGAAAGATTCCATTTAAAACAAAGTGTGGAATGCTGGGAAGCAGGCAAGGCTGGTGCTTGTGGAGCAAAGGCTGAGACCCTTCTCCTGTGCCGCTTGCTTGGTGAGGGAGGAGGAGAAGGCGATGATCGTTCTCAGTCTCCGGGACCATTTTCCAAGGCTCAGCACTCTTTCTTGTGTTCTATGTACATCTTTATACATCCAGTGTACATACAATAAATTGTTTTTCTGTTCTGTATATTCTGAGGTACATTTTAACACATTTTCCATGATTAACGATGCTCAAGTTTTATGAAAAGTTTTTCAGTAAAGTGCTCATCATCATGGTGACCTGACAGAGACCCCTGGAGGCTGTTGTATGTTTGCATTGGGTAGAACGTGTACTGTATGTGTGAAAGGGGTTTATAGGGATGCCCTAAACAAACAGAGACTACGATGTACTTTGCACTGTGTCATGAGATCTGACTGATGCTGGAAGTGTAAATGTGCATTTGCAGTGAGAGGAGAAAGAGTTAAGGATGGGTTGATTTGTGGCTCGTTTCATGCTGAACAGCTGAGACTTTTTTTTTTTTTTTTTTTTTTAATTTGTTTGAGTGAGAAGCTGGTGAATAATGGTAAAGAACTTACGATGTATTGAGATATTTACTAATTGGTTGTATTTTTATGTTCAGTATGATTTCTTCCACTCAGGATGCATTTAACTTGAACAGATTACAGGGCTTTCCCATACCAGTGTCTCTCTATTTCTCTGTTTTGAAGTAAACAAAAAAAAGTTGCTTGTCATGTTCTTGAAAAAGCAAAATACATGTTGCTCTGATGACTAACATGTTCACGTTTATAGTACCCAAGACTTTATCTATCTATCTATCTATCTATCTATCTATCTAGATGGAAATGTGCCTTTATTCTGCCTTACAGCTCTGTGAAAAATATCCAGATACACAACAGGGTGTGTGTTCTGCCTCTGAGCTGGAACTGTTCATAGTTATAGCTAGATTCAATGTCTGTATAAAAGGGACAAGCCAGCCTGATTGGAATGTAATGTTTTAAAATTTTTCTTTCTTAGACCAAAGAGAATTCATACCTCTAACATCTACTGTCTGCTTAATTTTTTGCCTCGAGTCACTTCCGTCCCTTTTTCAGTTTCTTCCCAACATATTTCTGATCACACTAACATGTTATTTGTTGGCTTGCAAAAGTACCTGAACACTCACTTTACCTGCCAGTACTGTTTTGATAGCTAAGCTTTAGGGAATTAATATTTCCATATGTATGACTGTTTTTGAAATGGCCTAGTGGATACTGCTTGTAGGCTGATCTTGATAGAAAAATAATAAGCAGAACATGAAAAATAAACATTTAGCAGTACATGATAGATGATGTACCTCTCTGGTGAAAATTTCCAATAATTCGTCCGCTACTGCACCTCATGATGCAATCTGAGGATTTTCAACAAATGTCAATGGACCACGGAAGTGGCTTGGGGTCCAGCTCTGGATATAAATATAAAACGAATGTCAGATATTTGGTTTTTTAAAAAATTACATTTTGTTCCAGCCCAACCTGGAGTGAATGCTTGTTATCGAGCTTGGAAATGTAACTCCGTAGTGTGCTTGCTGGCTAATCTATATGACATTTGTACGTGATGCATTAGCATGGTTGCTATCTAGCATTTGCTGTAGACTGTAGCCAGGTTTTCTGATTTACCAGCAATCTATGTGACAAACTGGGATGTATCAGTCTACAATACTGTAGGGAAGTCATCATACCTGCATAGTATATTGTAGTCTGGGTAGATGTATGCAGTATACGGTGTATCATGGATCAGTATGCGGTGTGGCATACACAGGTACAAAGTTTGGGACACAGCCCATGATATTTGTACTCTAGACATTGGCACTCTGTTGTGTTACACGTCACAGCTGTGGTTCCTAAATGTCAGTACGCAATGTAAAGGAGGCTTTATGCCAGCTTTGTTTACTGTACTGTAAATAAAAATAGCCAACCCTGGTCTTCATTGCTGTGTTGTGTGATCTCTGTGTAAAAGGGGGAAAAAGACTCCTTCTACAAACATTAAAGAAATGTCTACTAATATAAAACCTCACTGCAGTCATTATACTTTTTTTTGTATTAGGTAACATGTTGGCTAATTTGCTGCCCCTGCTCAAGTGCATTTCTAGCTGTACTGCCTCGTTGCTAACCCGTACCACGTGCAGCAGCAGATAACGGCATGGAGCTGTATGTCACAGGCAGTGAGTGAGAGGTTAATGTGAGATGGACTGTATCAGTTCAGGGCAGAAGGCTGAGAAGAGCTTTTATCAAGGCCTGCCACCCCCAGCTGCTCTCCTCCGCAATGCAGTCTTTCACTTTCCGAAAAGTGAGAGCCATGCCTGAATCCTCTCTGACCTTTCCTAGCCTCTCTCCTCACTTACTGTCTTTCATTTTCTTTTATTTAGAAAGCTCTTGGCCATTCAGTGTAGTTTTGCTTTCTGCTTTCCACACACCCTCTTTATCATGCTGTAATTGCATTTTGTTCGCTAATACAGTAGATGAAAAGAGACTTTGTCTCTATGCAGCTTGGTTCCAGTGTAGAAAATAAAACTCTGTTAATGTTTTATAAAGAATTGGATAAAATTTTTTATCTAAATCTTAAGCCTAACTGTAGCAAAACTATATCTGTATAAAGAATATACAGAAAGATTAACATTTATGAAAGGCTTTTTTTTTTTTTTTTAGCAGCAGGTGAATATGACTCCAGATATTACCCTAAATTAATAAACCATGCACGTTCATCGAGTCCTCGCTACTGAATTGAGCCTCTGAAAAGCATACAGGATATCTGAGAAGAACAGGATGTTATTCATGCCCAGGTGTGTCAATAACAGCCCTGAGAATCCAGTCAGTTTCATATGGCTATAAATAAAACCAAACAAATAGAGACAGAATAAAGAGCTAAAGCAGGCCAAGCATGGTGTAATGTTTGCATGGTGTAATGAACCCCGAATATGTTAAGCATGTAGGTTTTCATTTCTAGTCACATCAAATAGTCAGAGTACCGACAAATCAATTGCATTAAACTCTCATTTACACGTGTCATGCATTTTGGGCACCTAAAATGAATTAACTCCTGTTGGCGCAGCTTATGCTGTTTACATTTTGGTATGGACTGTGAACCATAAGCTAGTTAAAATTGAGTTACTATAATCTTGTGTATTTATAACTGAAATATCTGCTGGAAAGAAATTAAATAAAAGGTGATTAAAGGTTAGCTTTAGCACAGCATGTTGCAGATTCTCATGACAGCCCAATTTACGTTCCTTTTGGCTTTGCAGGTGGAACGTGATATGTGGTGGGTCTTGTGACATTCCCATGGGGTCGTGTGTGCAGGTTTTGGGGGTTGGGCTGTTCAGGGGAACACAGCTGTCTCTTCCAGTCAAATGTAGACAAATACCCTAGTTCAGATTTACTTATGTGACTGGAAATGGCAGCACCCCCCAAAAAAAAAAATTCAAAAAATAAACCAGCTGCACCAAATTTGAATTTGCAAGGCAATTAAACTTAAGTTAATACACCCCAGAATACCACTGTCAAATTGAGCATAAATGCAGAATAAAGCATGTTTGTTGTTTAGGTCTGTGTAATTGTGTGAAATCCCAGACTGCCAATTAATTAATTGCATATTAGTATAGTCTATAACACAGTAATTTTAGGCAACTCTGAAAATGTGTGCATTTATTTTCAGTAACAAAACAGCCATAATATAACTTGCTGTCTTTTTAATGGTATTTGAAAATATATTTCTCCTCAAGAATATAAACCATTGAATAAATAAGAAAACTTTCTTCAAATTGCAAGTGCACTCAGCGCCAACAGCGGTTGCGCAAGCGTTGAGCTGCCTGTGTGTGCACGTGAGCACGGACACAACTTAAAACTAATGTCAGGTCTGTAAATAAATCTAAGAAGTTGTTAGTTGTAACATGGCACATTATAATATGTACATGACCATATGTGTATGAAGTATATAAACATTAGGCCTGTGCTGAGCAGCAGTGAGTTCTTGAATTGTATTGCAAATTCATACTGAAACTTAATTTAAGCCCTTGTTCATGTTTTGCAAGTATAGTCTTTCTCTGGATTGAAGTGTTTGGCAACACAGTCAAGCGAGGCTAAGAGGCATCAAAAGATGTTTTGTCATGCAGTGTTAATAAAGTTTCTGGAGGAGAAAGGAAATTTTAAAGAATTTAAAGCTGCAGACACGACTGTCTTCAACAGACATCTAAATCAGCTAAATCAACTTCCTGCGATCATAATGGTGGGAATCTGCCAATTCCTATAGTGTTGCTCAAACCTGGTTTACCTGTTGGTAAAATAACAGCAGATGATTCTATGAAGAATACTTTTTGAATTTGGAATGCTATTTAGTACAATAAGTATTCTTGATTAAAGAACAGATTGGTGATGAGTTTAACGCAAAGACAGTGATACTGCCAGGGTGTATGGACATTTCAATGGCATAGTTCCTTCCATGTTGCATTGTGGTAGAGTTGTTTAACTCTAGGGCATGAAGAGGTGTGGGAAATGGACCATATTCATAAGGTTCACCATTAATAAAATAAATAAATGAACGAATGTTAACTTTTACTATGTCGCGTATGATGAGGATACAGAAAGATGTGATAACCTGGTGGTTGGAAACTGTTTGCAAAAAAAAGCTTGCATCTCTCATCTCTCTTGGATGAGCAGGTTGCCCGATGATGCTGCTAACACTACATTTGTAACTGTGATGAGTGGAGATTTACGCTACATACAGTATAATGTCCCATGTATGTATGGGGTATGACAAAATATCTGTAGTCTTGGAACACTGCTCAACCAATCAAATTACTGTTAGAACTGTTATAGTTCTAGTTGACAGGTATGAAATGTATATCGTCCATTTTCACAAAGGAGTATTGGTTCTTATTATTAATAATAGAATGCTGTTTAGTATTAAACTAGAAATTTGATATAAAGATGGAAGGAGCTTTAAAGCACAATGAAGCACTAGACCATTCAGTTTAAGATTAATAGTAACTAGAATAGAAATGGAAATGTTTGTTTCCTCTGTCACTTAGAGTCTCTGTGAGAGAGAAGACTTGTTGAGGTGACTCAAATCCCTTTTTAAGACCTACATCCAAATAGACTACAAGAAATTGCAAAACCTCAGTAGCATACATAATGATATGTCTGGTGCTTTCTGGATGTGTGCTTTCCATATGTGGTGTAAAGAATTTCACGTGGGTGTTCACACCCAGCAGATGGTTGAAGGTGTTTCGGTGGCTATCCTTTGCTTTGTTTTGCAACTACTTCAGATATGCAAAACACAAAGTTTACAGAGCCGCCTGCATAGTTGCCCAGGTCAAGTTCAAAGCAAACCTCAGATATAAATACTTGGGATTGTGTTTTTGCCTAAGGGGAATGTCAGTATGAGCAAGAGATTTAGGGAAGCCCTTTTGATTAGGTTCTTTAGCGAAACAGGATAAAAATAAGAAGTGGTTTTATTTAACAGTTGTGAGTTCAGATTCCATGACTGATATAGAGCCACTGCTGAGCTTCTGGGGAAGATCCTTCAGCTGCACAGCACTGTGGACTCTCAGATTTTAGTCTTGATTGGAAGCAGAACTTGCGCTTCCACATTTCTTGAGGAATCATAATGAATATAAAGAAGAGATGTTATTCCTTATGCCCCTTTCTCACCGATGCAAATTGACCCGCAGAAGCTCGCAGAAATACTTCCGCAGAGCAACGTGCGATTGTTGTTGCGTGTACTACTAGTTGTCACAGAGAACCGTCGGCATTGCAGCCTTCTGCAGCACCTCTCGGTAAATTGTTAAACGTTTGGTTTTTCCGCTGCAAATCTGTGGAAAGACCGAAAATGTGTCATGTGACAACGTGACACTGCCGCCAGCATGTATGACCACCTTAAACTGCGTGAGAACATTGACAAGCACCGGTGGTACCATATGATTCTCACGTTAATCATACCATTTTTTCCGTGATATAAAAAGCTGAATGTTCACCTCAGCTATTGTTGCAGAATCATGCCTTTGAAGGGAAGTGGGTGGGGTGGGGGGTGAGAATAGGGTATTGAGGCTAGTTGGTGGGTATTATTTATTTAGTTGGGGTTTTTTTTGTTTAGGTTTTTTTTTTTTTTTTTAAGAGACCCATCAGGTATAGCTTCTTCGGTTTGTGTAGTGTAAGTTGGCCGCAGTTGACAAAGAAAAGGCTGAGCAGGATCATTTTTCTGGCCTAGAGATGCTATCTAATAGACCCTTAGGGTTCTATCCTGCACATACTGAAATGTTAATGGTAATCTAGAGGTCTGGGACCTTAATTTTGAATGCCACAGTGGGATTGCTCTTCTCAGTAACAATGCTGAATGTAATGAGGTTTAGTTTCACACTAGAAAGTAGAATTGTTCTCCAGTGGGACCCCAACACATGTTCGCGCGCGCACACACACACACACACACACACACACACACACACACACACACAAAAGAAATCAGAAGGTGCAGTGCTTATTTTAGAGACTGTGGTTCTCAGTTCTTGCCACCTGATCTGAGAAGCGAGAACGGGTATTTATAAATGGCACAGTTTTTCTTGGGCTGAAATAAAATTTAAGCTGGCAAAGGGACGTGACTAATTGTGTAAAATTTATAAAGCAAATAGGATGTTCTTTAGAAACTTATTTAAATGTTTTGTTAGACTTTGGTACTGAAGAATATGACTCCTCACTGATGATGGCCACTCTCAATGTGGGACACATCTACAGGCGTCATGTGGACGGTGGTCAACATTATAGTATTATAATCAAGTTTATGATGATGTGTTGTAATACATGCGTTTTGTTTTTCTGCCTGTGGGGGATTAAGTGCTTGGAGTAGGTTAAAGCTGAAATTCTCACTTTTCTGTTTTTTTTTTTTTCTTTCTTTTCTTTCTCTCCCATCATTCAGGAGTAACCAGATTCACACACAGAGGTCCACAGTACAGCATAGTTTGGTGTATTTTCCTCAGAGGCACTCACTAAACCTCCTAATTGCTTACTAAGTTAATACTAGTGTCTTCAAGCAGGGAAATCACCCAACACTACGGGAAGCCAGGTTGTTACCCAGTTTGAGAACAGCAGACACTTTTGAATTCTCAGTGGAGGAAAATTCCTGAATAGGCCCTGGAAGTTAAAGCAGATATCAGGTGGTGTGGTTTTTACCCGGGTCGTGAAACAGTGGACCAGCTCTTAACCCCTCAGAGTTGCTCAGGGGGTCATGGGAATTTAAATATCCGGTCTACTTGTGTTTTATGGACTAAGAGAATGCCTACAACCATGTCCCCTCGGGGATTCTTTGGGGGATGCTGAAGGAGTGTGTGGTAATGGGGTCTCTGTTGTGAGCTATCTGTTCCCTGAAGAACCAAAGCAAGAGCTCTGTTGAACTTGTTTCCAGTGTGTGTTGGACTCTGCCCCTGGTCACTGATCCTTTTTTGTGGTATTCAATGTACAGGATCTCAAGGTTTAGTCATGGGGAGGAGGGTGTCTCATTTGAGAACCTTAATGTTGCATCTCTGCTTTTTGCAAATGATTTGGTTTTGTTGGCTTCTTCAGAATGTGAGCTTCAGCATGCACTGGAGTGGTTTGCAGCTGAGTTCGAAAATGACAGTCAGCTCCTCCAAATCGGAGGCTATGATTCTTAAGCAGAAAAAGATAGTTTGCTTTCTCTGAGTTGGGATGAGTCATTGCCTTAAGTGATGGACAGATGAATTGGTGCTGTCTCAGCACTAATGATGGCGCTGCACCAGTCTGCTATGGTTGAAGAGGGAGCTGAGCCGAAAAGCAAAGCTCCTGATTTACCAGTCTATCTAGATTATAACCTTCATGTGTGTTTTTAATAGGCCTGTAACGATCAATAAAACTATCAAATAATCGCTCGACTGGACTGGTAACAGCTCGCATCCATAATGAGATTTTACTTACCGATAATTTCTGACAATGATTCCCACAGATTTGATGTGATTCTGTTAGATTTTACGGCATTTTTCACTTATTTCCTGGTCAGAATCAGCAATCGCTTTGTTTTTGTTACAATGCCATTTTGGTTTAAACGAGATCTTGTGCATGCGCAAAGAGGGGTGTGGTGGCGTGACTTCATTAAGGGAGCAACTTATAATTATTTCTGAATGAATTTTGCAGATGACGCTGCCATTCCAGCATTTGAATTTGGAGAAATAACATCACATTAACCAAATATATATATATATATGTATAAATAAATAAATAAATAAATCCTCATACCAAATGACTCGATTCAACACAAATTGCAAGATGTTGGGCGAGAGAAGCGGCCATTGAAGGTGATGGTTTATTTTCACATTTCTAACATTTGATATTGCTCAGTTATCGATTGTACATCGATGTTCGAAGCTCAAGCGCAGTATTGAGAGCCGATTTACATTCCTAGTTTTAAAAAAGCGTCATCATTGTAGGATGTCCATGTAATGGGCAGAACACTTAGCAGTGCGCTACTGGAGGCCAGACTCCATGTTCATCTGTCTCTGTCATGATGTCCTATTAGTGACACATGACCACCACTCAGTGGTGCCACAGAGAGCCACTACCACCCTGGGATATCTCACCCGCAAAGCTTTGGGGACTGCTTATACTAGTTCATTGCATGGTAAAATGATATTTTCATATTTGTTATAGTATATTTGGTCAGTTAAAAAAAAAAATTTAAAAATTAAATAATTTTATTTAAAATTTATTATTTTTACTGTAAAATAAAGGTCACACCTCTTTTTGAAGTCTCTATCTGTGAAAAACTAATGCAGAGACAGGCCTGAAATTTTGCACAATGTTCAGTTGGAATTCTGTCACTGTTTCCATAAACTATGATGCAAATCTAAACATTTTTAATAAATCTAATTATCTTGATATTGTCTAATACAGTTTTTTAAATCATTGCTTTGAGCACAGAGAACATTAAATTTCACTCCTTTTCCATTTCATTGAAATCCTGGTGTAACGGATCCAGTCTTTGGTAGAACACTGTGTTCTGATGTGCTGCAGTAAAGCCAGGCTCCGCTCTACAGTGAGAAGAGATGCAACCCTTTGCTACTGATTGAAGAATTGACTCTCGGCTTGTGTCAAAATAGATAAAGGCTTAGCTTTCAGACCCTTATTGAAATGAGGAGACGTTAGTTTCAGGCTGTAATTTGTATTACGTTGAAACCCGGGGACCAGGCCGTTAATCTGTTTTGCTGTTTGACTTTCTAGTGAGAGGAATAAGTTCCCAAACTTATTAAAGTTGTAATTTGTAATTTAGCACAGGGATACTGGCTTTAAGCGTGACAAGATGAGTAATGGAGCAGCCCGGGCTTATTTATTTATTTATTTTTGTGGTGTGTGCGGCTTTATTTTCATAGTAATAATCATCTGGGCACACAGAAAATGTTGCATTAACAAACATACTTTAAGATTCGGATGGTAATAAGGACATATATCCTGTCCTTGCTTGGTTTACATTTCCTCATTGCAACTATTGTAGTTGTTGCTGTCGCAGTACCTAACTACCTGCTCGAAAAAGGTCCCACACACTAATATTTCGTGGGACCGCCTTCATCCTTGTGTACAGCTTATAATTGCCATTGTGTTGTTGCTTTACTCAGGCATGTAGAGGCTCAGCAGCGTAATGTGACAATAAAATGAGGTCAGCTAATGACCTGAATGTACTGAATGAGCAGGTTATCTCAGCAATGGACTTTTTCTTCCCTGATGACATGGATGTATTATTTTCACATGTGTATTTGCACAACAGGGTTTATATTCATAGGTAATATTTGTACATTTTGAAAATATATTATTTAAAAAATGTAGCTTTTTTTTTTTTTAATTCTTAGCCTTACTGAATAAAAAGTTTTTTTTTTGTTTTGTTTTTTCTAGAACATGAGCCCAATATGGTTGACTTTTATTTATTTTTAACATATACAGATGTCACATAATGCAACTATTTAAATAACATAAAATAATTACTTAAAATTTTAGACCCCCTGTTACATTGTAAAGCCCTTTTTTGGGTGACTTATATAATATTTAATACAATTAAAACTGTGAGATTATTGTTGGTAATATTTCATTAGATTGTATTGTTTGAAGCTTCCCTTAAGCCCATTGCACATCACACTGCGGCAGTGCCGTGTCCAACGTGCTGTGAGGATAATCATGGTGTGGAATAGGCTTTACATGTAGGAAAATATTGTTTGAAATGCAATAAGGGGAAAAAGAACCTAAGGGAAAATTTTTATATCCTAAAATGGGGTTATTGGACAAAAATCTCGAGTGTCCATGCATCAGTGTTTTGAAATAAATGTCTTGTGTGTATATACGACAGGAAACACAATATAGTTTTGTAAAAAAAGAAAAAATTTAGTTAGATGAAGATATATTGACAAGATTAATCATAATATGTAGTGGGTATGTAGCATACGTGATATGTGGTTGATATTAAAAAATGTCAATGTTATAAAAAACAATGTTATAAATTGAAAATTCCAAAATGTCTGTCAAAATGGACACCCAAGACTTCCCACTGCAAATCACGTAGATAAATGTTCAAAAAAAGAAATAAGTCTACTCTTTAACCTACTAATTAGTTTTTTTTTTACTGGGAAAATTAAAGAAAATTTGTTCTGTGTAATTATATACGCATTTTATAGGATGTCAAAAAACATGATGTCAACAAGGCAAGAAAAAGGTGAGTAAAACTTTAGAAATATTGAAGATTGTTAAATACTTCCAGAAATTAGTTATGATATCACAGTGAAATGAGTGAACCACCATCTTAAAGTTTTGGACGCTCACTAAATTGAATTTTAAAGGACAGGTGCTATCATAACATGTTTGAATGACGGACCTGTCTTATCACATATCTGTTGACCCTGAGTGTATCCCGTCTCGTGTGGGTTTAGATCAGCTGCAGGAATTCAATATGATATGAATTGTCCCTGTATGCTATTGCTACAGTCTGGTTGTCCGTCCTTGGCATGCACATTATGATAGCATCAAATATTTGCTTTTTCCTTTTTTTTTTTCCGTAAAACAATTTGTTGGGGCAATTTTTTTTGTACACAGAAATTATACCTAATAAACCGTGAATGAGTTAAACAGAAACAAAAATTATATTTCTGTATATTTTTATTTAAAATGTGGCAAAATTCCATCTAATTCAGGTACTTATGTACTAAATATTATCTGTTTAGTTATTGGGAGATAAAGTAGGCTCACAGAAGTAACATGTATGATATTTTGTACGGGAAAAAAATACTTTATTTTTTTTAAAGTTACTTTGAAACTTTATGGCACAAGATACTGTGTTTCCTGTCATATGTTAATTATATGGTGTCCTTGCGTTATCAGACAGAGGTTTGCGTTTCACTGTGTGGATTGCGTCTCTGATCTCCATTGGCGGCCATCGTGAGAGAGGCAAAGTTACAGGAACAATAGCAAGAAGCTTGTAGGAGAAGAACCTTCCCTTTGTGCCTCGCTCTGTATCCGTTAAAGGTTCTGTATTATCTGCTGTGTTTTTGTTTGAACTGATTGTTTGGGTGGATTTTCTGCTGTTATGGTTAGAAAGCATGACTACATGCAGATCCCAGGGGACACGAGCTCCGGTATTTTTGACTGTTTAGTGATGACTCCATTTTCCCACTGGAGAGAAGTGTTAGAATGCACGTGTCACTTACGGCTCCTCTTAATGATCTAATCTTCTAGAGAATGTGTTTATGATGGCTCAGCAAGTCCTAGTCCGATGACAACACTCCTGTTATTTGGTCTCATGGTGTCACCTCATGGCCTTTGGACCCAGCAGTACTAGAGGTTAATAGTTTGTCAGATAAGACTCAGGGTTGTTCTCCTCTAAGTCATTCGAGCAGCTTTGCCATTTATGTTTAATTCAGAAGCCCTGGATGGAAAGAATTACATGAGAGAATGGTCGTGTGAGATGAAGAGCTGTGACTGTCCTCCTGCCGCAGCGCACACTGGGACGGGCAGTGCTGATGGAGGACTAGAGATTTACCCTGCATTATTTATAGCAAGGCTGAGCTCTGAATTATAAATGGGGTAGTATGCAATTGGGCTGCAGCATGTCCAACTCTCCACTAACATCCTGTTGAAACCTCAGTTCAGTGTGGGTGGAGAGAAAGGAGACTCCTCACTGAGGAATGACCTAGGAGAGTGACTCAAGTTAAAAATGAAAATAATGTATGTAATGTTTTTTGGGAGGCAGGAGATTCCTGGTGCAGGCTTACTTATACTACTTGTTTTCTTTCTCAGTTGAATTTTCTTTTTTGTTGTTGATTCGGGGATGGGATGTGATGCACAGTCACGCTGTTGTTTCTAAACCTATCCTTCAATGTGTAATCATTAAACGAAGTGTTCTGCAGATTGAACGCTTTCCTCCTAATCGGGGTCATGTGGACAATGTGCGAGCAAGAGGCTTAAAATAGAGGCTTTCATTACTGCTTATCTGCAGTTGTCGCGTCATTCACTTGGATTCAACTTTTTCTGCTCCAGTAATCATTGCTTAGATGGAGATTGTATACATATTAGAGATTAATCATTGTTTCAGTGAAGCAGTGAAATACCAAATGCTCGAGGTTCAGTGTAATAAGAAAAATAGGAATGTAAATGTGATGCCGGAATGAAAATAAATAGCTCTCGGAAAAGTCAGCTGATGGCATTCAACAGGGACATGATGGATGGATTTGTTTATGGGTCATTATTACGGCACAATCCCTGGTGCAAGCAATCAGTAGCTCTAATGTAGTGGTACCTCCTTAGCCTTATTGAGTGTATACATACAAACACGCATGCCTGTTCTATGTATAGATAAATATAACCCATTTACATTCGTAGCAGGTTGTGACCAAAAGATTAATGCAGACCATGTTGAGAAATAGAGGCTGTATGATTTGGAGCAGTAAAAGTAGATTGGGGGGGGTTTGGAAATATTTGGGTGAGTTGCATCCTGATATAAAAGAGATGAGAGCCACTGGAGCAAGGAACTTGATGGGCAGGTTGAAAAAAGAAAGTGCAGTAGACAATCTGTGCTTCATTGGTAGGATTGGTCCTTCCAAATCTGGTTCTATAGAGGGTTTGGCAACTTGTTCCGAACATTCAGAGAACACATAAGAACAGTCTAGCAAGTGCATTATTTGAGAAGGTCCATCTTTGGACAGTTGTATAGGATTGTGGGAACAGTGCTTTAAGAACAGAGGATGCACACAGGCTTCCTTGAATTCTTTGAATCATAGACTGTGTTTGGTAGAGTTCAGAGTATTGTAAACATGGAAACAAGTTCTCGAAACAGCACTATATGACATTAAAATGCTGCCGCTAGAGATCTTTCCTTGATGTTGAGAAACAAAGGATTATTTGTGGTTTATCGACGATCACAGACTGTACTAGCGCATTATCGGCTGTCTGGAGTTCTCTGCTTTAGCTTATAGACTAATTCATGGTTGGCATGTATTTTTAGAAAAAATACAACTACTTTGTTTTGTGCGAGCGTGTATGTGTGTGTTGGAACACAAAGTGATGGATGGAAACATCTTTTAATTAGAATTTTGAAACCTGTGAAGCAACCGTCCAATCATGAACTAGAACCAAGAGTGAAACTATGACATCATAGGAACCTTAATGAATTGTTGATTGTGAGGGAACATGGGTGTAAAAATAATGAATGATGGGCAGGACAGGGTTAGGTATGAGTCAGTGGTAACACATGGTTGAATATGTAAGTATGTGTGGTGATTGATGTGTATATATAAAACCTTCAGTTTTATTTATTGAAAGCATGTTTTTATATATATATA
>JAOUQZ010000039.1:21405155-21421722 GCA_028564935.1 Neosilurus hyrtlii
ACACACACACACACACGTAAACAGTGAGCACACACACACACGTAAACAGTGAGCACACACACACACGTAAACAGTGAACACACACACACATGTAAACAGTGAGCACACACACACACACGTAAACAGTGAACACACACACAAACACACACACATAAACAGTGAGCACACACACACACACACATGTAAACAGTAAGCACACACACACACACACACACATAAACAGTGAGCACACACACACACACGTAAACAGTGAGCACACACACACACACACACACATATATATATATATGTATATGTGTGTGTGTATATATATAGCCCATGTAGGTTCCTTATACAATCATGTTACTTTTAATGCAGTGCTGCCTAAGGGATCAAAGGTCATTGGCAGGGTGTTTTCTTTATTCTCTGAATCTTTTTGTTTTATCGAGAATGTTTTCATTGAGAAACTTGCTTCTGAAACTGGACCAAAGTTGAACTGTTTCTCTACCCTCGCTTTTCCTTTCCAGTTTATCTGAACAGTAGTGTTTAAGCATCCCGCAACTTTCCTTTTTTTTATCTTTTAGAGATTTCCTTTAGAAATCTCTAATCTTTTCCAACCTTTACCTGATTTACGATTCCACTTTCATGTGTAGTGCTGTATGGGGCAGGGTTTCTTTGGTAAAGTACTTTTGGCATGGTAGCTCATATCAGTGGTTGATTTTTATTTAGTATGTGAATGAATTATTTCCTTAATGTCTATATGGGCACCATATCTTTGACAATATGATATAGCACCGTGTCTGTAATTTCTTTACACTGGGCTTATTGTATTAACTACAGTGTAAAAAAACTTTTTTTAAAATGCACGTTGGAGGCAGAGATCCTAGTAGGCTGAGCATGTATGTCTGATATACAGTAATAAGCTTGTTCTGCTGTCACCTTTTAGTTGTTTCAGCCCTTGTACTAATTTTACAGCGGACAGTGGTTCGTGCCTTTAGACTTTGCATAAGTAAAATATTTCTAAATTATTGAGGGGAAGATGTCATCCCCAGCAGGTGCGAGTCATCCCTAATGGCTATTGGAAAAATGAAAAGCTGAACCATATGCTTACTCGCTTACCTGCTGCCTTCTTGCTAATGTGCGTTTTTGGGCGGGTACAGGCCCCCCCCTTCCTAGATGATCGAGACGGTAGCCTATCACTGAATGAGTGTGAGGAAAGAAAGATATCTCTAACCCTAACCCAAACATATTTAAAGCTTCAAAGTGAATCATGTATCCCACCCCACACCCCTTTTAACACAATTTTTTTTATTATTTCATGAAAATGTATCGCCCAGCTCTTTCCCTGTGCCAACTTTTTTGGAACTTGTTCCAGGCATCAAATTCAAAGGGAGTGTAAGAAATTTTGAACATTAAATATCTATTCTTAGTATTGTATTCAGTTGAATGTAAGAAGTGTTCGTTTTGTGTGTACAGGGGGAGAGGAATACCGGAATACGCCTCATTGGTACATAGCTTGCAGCAGGTTTCAAGATGCTCTCCTATGTATTAACCTATATTGTGATAAAAGGTTTCTACTGTATATAGGTACATTTGTTCTTTAGGAACATAACTTCAAGAACAGGCTGGCAAAGTAAGCACAGTAATCTTTAACATATAACTCTGTGTTCATTCTTTTTAAATTTCATCACGTCCTCTAGTTTATTGGTGTTTAGAGTGCGGTGCTGCCCGATCCTGTCTGATCTCAGAAGCTAAGCAGGGTCGGGCCTGGTCAGTACTTTAATGGGAGACCACCTGGTAATACCAGGTGCTGTGCAAGAGAGGAAGGGCAAAGGCAGACCACCCTAGTGTAACATGTCTAGTCAACCATGAGCACCTGGTGCTCAGTGGCAGCTGAGGCATGGTTCTCCAAGATATCTCCAAGAACTATTGGATCTGTAAACATTATTAGTTTATTTAGTGATAGAAGGTCCTATAGCTGCAATACATGGCCAAACTATTACTGTGAACATTTACATAATGAGCCTTATATTTAAAGACTGGATTATTTTGGAGGGTCTGTGTAAAAGTTTTTAGCCGTAAAAAGTTTCAGAACTCTAGGCCTTCTGAATAAGGAATGGTACACGCCACTTCAGTGTCCAATTGTATTGATTTTCTGAAGGACATTCTACTTAATTAGTTTTTAAAAAGAGCCTGACTGAAGTTTCATGATGTTCCTGTCTTACTAATGACTGGGTTTCAAGCTGGACTGTTTTAGTCACTCATTGTTCTCGGCAGTCTCGATGAAGTCTTTGGCAGGGGGCTGAAGTATGGGTCCCACACCGATGGGGATCCTTCAGTGAAACAAAGATTTTTGTTTTCTCAAATGTGTTTCATGACTTGTGTCACAGGAGAATATTTTAGTAAGGTTAAGCTTGTACTTTATGTTCGAATGAAATCATGACGTTTAGGGTTCCTGTAGCTGTCGTCAGGTAGCTGGCATCAGGGACAAAAAGTTTTTGTCGACAGCCAGCAGCTGGCACAAAATGGCTGGAAACACTTTTCCATCATGCCGGGAGCTCAGGGTGGCTCACTTTGCACCCGCTTTTAAAAATGATGTTAATTATTGAATCTATGGCCTGTAGTAGAACCAAATGGTTCAGCTTTTCCTTTTTCAAATAGTCATTAGGGATTACTCGCACCTCCTGGGGATGACCGCTTCCCCTCAGTGTCATGCTGTAATGCTTAGACAGGGAGAAAGAAGCAAAGATTCCGGCACTGTCATCGGAGATGGATGGATCTTTCAGCGAGGGATATTGATGAGCTTGGCACATGCACGTATGGCTTAAAGCACTGCCCTGAAAAGTGGTTGCATTGGTAATGTCTAAATGCAATGGCTTTCCAGGCCCAGAAATACTCAGAACATTAAATCTTAGTGGTATTTTCCTCCCTCTGTGCACATTACAAATTAAGGACACTGTGTTAGCTTTGGGTGTTTTTGAGTGTCCATGTTCATCACGGCTTTTGCTATTTGATTGTGTTTAAGGACTAATGCAGCTTTACTCATCCAAGTACTATTTTTTATTAAATAAGGGGCTCTACTGCCTCTCTGAATCGCATATTTTCATAGTTTCCTAGGTTACAATGCCAGTAGCAGTGTATTAAGTAACCCATGGCAGTGGTTGGTTTATTTGACCACTAATGGTAAACTCTCATAATTAACCACTTAGACATGATGAATATGTTTGTGTTCTTACTGTGGCTGGGATTGAGAATAGCCGTCATTGCTGCCCTGTAGCCAGTAAGTGGAAAACACCTATTCAAACCTGTAATGTGAACTTGAGTCAACGCTGCACGACATTTTGTCACCACTGTAGGAGAAAAGGAGGATATGAACTAAAAGGGAGGCTTGATTCTTTCCTTGCCAGTCTGGAGTGCCATGGCAACAGTGCCACGCAATCTGCTTTTTTAAGAGGAGCAGCAGCCGGAGTTTCATTCAAACCGGTCTGCTGAAGATTAACAACACTGTCCTTCAGTAAATCACGTCATGTCCTTGCTTTGATTTGGACCGAGAAATGATTCCCACCTTCCCTTTCCTACTTAATACGTTCCGATTTCAAAACAGAGCTGCTAAAATACTTTGTTGAAGAGTTAAGCCATTACTTAAGTACTTTGTCAACTTTCAGTACCCTTTTCAGTGCCAACTTGGGTTTCCTTGTAAGGGCAAATAAGGTTAATGTTTCTAGACAACCTTTTTAAGCATATGAGGTTAAAAATATGTTTGGATGGAGGATAAAAGGAGGAAATCAGGTTGCCTGCTGGTATCATGGCGCACCGAACTGCTCTGAGTAAAAGTCGAAGAGAGAGAAAGGGAAGGATGTAGAGTGTAGCTCTGAATTCATTAAGGGTGAGATTAATGCATCCTTCTTTTATAAAGTGCTATAAAGGTATGCTTTTAGCATTATGGGGTTTTTCCAGGCACTGGTATCAGTGGAAGCGAGGTGGACCTGTTGTGAACGTGCTTTTCCACTGGCATTTATAACTATGCATCAAGAATCAAGGAGTGGCAGTCAATCAACTTGAGCCTAGTTGCAGTCAGTACCAGTAAATTTACATTCCATTTGAAGTGATTCACTTTGTGTGTGTTTGTGTGTGTGGTATTTAGAGAGTAACAGGCTTTGTGTGTTTCCCAATTAATCATATAACGATGTAATGAATGGCAGACATTTTTTCTCCTAATGTTTTCCAACACACCTACATCCATTGAGGAAGGACATGATCAGTGCATATTTTTGACCAGCAGCACAAACTATGCAGGATAGGGTTGGGAGCCACTGGGCTCAAGAATGCAATAGTGAGGGTGTTGGTATATTCATGTGCTGCTGATCATGTGAAAAAGCAACGCAGAAGCTCTCCATCAGGCACCCTGGTATTCCATAGTGATATACAGCAGGAGTGATGGTTTTGTCCTGGTGCCAACCCCAGTGCTGCAGCATTCACTTTAAATTCTGGTAGTATCCCCTTCCCATTGCATGGTATTATGCAAGAATTGTGCAGTCTTGCTTTCTGTCAGAGATGGGGTTTGTCAGGAGAATAAGTTTAGCATCTGGTAGTAAACAATGATGAAGGAATCTACTGATCATGCTCCAAGTGCTAAGTACTAGAAAATGATTTGCTGCCCCCTGCTGGAGAGGCAGACCTCTATAGACTTCTATACCTCTGTCATCTGATTTTTAATTTCGTTTACCAGTGGATCTGAACCTGTCCTTTTTAAAACTGATGTAGTGGACTCATTATTCAGTCAGTGTGTCCATGTAAATAATTTGTATTTAACACCTTATATATTTCAGTCAAGGATTACTCAACAAATATATGATCTCAGATTCTACAGCTGTGACCTTAACTGAAATCTCTTTCTTTATCCCTCCTCGTCTCCCTCTGTGCAGGGCCCATCGTTTATGTGCTGGATCTGGCAGACCGCCTCATCTCCAAGGCATGTCCGTTTGCTGCAGCTGGCATCATGGTGGGCTCCATCTACTGGACTGCGGTCACATACGGAGCTGTCACAGTGATGCAGGTGAGCACTAATGAATAAAAACCTATACCTTTACATTCAGGGGAAAAAGTGCAGAGTTTAATGGACCTTCTGGTTTTATTCTACCAGGTAGTCGGCCATAAAGAGGGACTGGACGTGATGGAGAGAGCTGATCCACTGTTCCTCCTGATTGGACTGCCTACCATCCCAGTTATGCTGATCCTGGGAAAGATGATCCGCTGGGAGGACTACGTGCTACGTCTGTGGAGGAAGTACTCCAACAAACTGCAGATCCTCAATAGCATCCTCCCAGGTTTGAGTCCCTTTCGTACCTGTTTAGATGTTGTAGCTGAATATCTGCTGGGAAGTGCTGTGTGGAACACTGTACTGGGAAAAGGGTTGCCAATGAAAGACCAGATGGGCACAGCTCTGAATTACTCGATTAATCTGTTCATAATTTTAATTTATGTGGACTAATCTTCTGATATAACACCCAGGTTTCTTTAAATCACACGTGAACTGTGTTGGAGTTTTGATTGTTAAAGGGGGAATTTATTGAGAAGTATTAACTGGAACTCAATTCTTAAAGTACACTATCTGACTTCATATAGTATAGAATACACTTGATGTGTGTACGGGTGCGTAACTAAAAATTATAATAATATTTAAAGAATAATTATGCGGATTGTGATGACGATGATTATAATAACAATAATAAACATATTAATAATAATAAGTTGTGGAATATGTAGCGTGTGAATGGTTTTTGAGGCGAACAGTGAGCTGCAGGGTGGTGTGATGTGGCCTGACAGGAAGTGGAGTTATTTTTATTTTTCTTTAACAGCAGGTTCTGATTCATTCCCCTTTTGCCACCGTGATTATATTATACTATATAATAATTTGGCGTCACTTTTTTGTAATCCTGTTAATTTAATGTAATTTAATATTAGTGGTGGTGATGTAACCAAATAAAAAAAACGTTTTGAACATGCTTACATGAATATCTTTTAAAAAATGTTTTAATTCAGTCAGAATCTACTCTCAGAAACCATCACCATATCAGGATTGGTTGGGTTTTTTGGGGTTAAATAACTTATTTGAAAATGTGTAGATTAGCCTTTGATTGCATCAATTCTCTGTGTGAATGAGCTGTTAATTATATAGAAGTAATTGACACTTTACAACAAGCACATTTAATGTAAACTTTACATTTGATACATGATGTCTGACAGGCAGCACTCCCTGTACAAGCTGTGTTCTCTGATTAGAGTTCAACAGCACTGTGATATAACAAGACATACATGATGTCAGCACTTTATTCAGTATTCTATCTCCACTGACTGATATACTATAAAATCCTGAAAAATAATAATAATTAGCACCGAGTGATTCCATCCTCCAACTGGTGATTTATTTTGAGTCTAGACCACCCATGGTTTTGTTTGTTTGTTTATATTATTTTGTTATACTATATTATTTATTTATTTATTCCACTGTCATAATTATTACAGGTATTGGATGCCCAGTTCCCAGAATCCCTGCTGAGGCAAGTCCGTTAGCTGATCATGTATCTGCCACACGGATCCTGTGTGGAGCGCTGGTGTTTCCCACCATTGCCACCATCGTGGGCAAGCTCATGTTCAGCAGCGTCAACTCGAACCTGCAGAGGACCATCCTGGTAGGCTGGAAAGCTTTCTTTTCAAAATACTCATCCAGGTCATGGTCTGGTACTCAAAAGATAACATGAGGTGCCTAATAGTGCACCCTGTCCTGTTTTATTCCTTTTGTCTTTTTACTGTAGCGGTGTTGTCACTCAGCCCTAGGCTTAATCAGCTTTACTGCAGAATGGGACTGGAAACAGTCTTAACGATGATTTAGATGTTGCTCTTAAAAAGAGAGTGAATCTGAGATGTTTGTAGTCCTGCCTGGTCTCTCCAGTGTTCTGTACACAGTTATGATGCCTCACGATGCTTCCTCTTTCTGCAGGGTGGCATTGCATTTGTAGCCATTAAGGGTGCATTTAAGGTGTACTTCAAACAGCAGCAGTACCTCCGCCAGGCCCATCGCAAGATCCTCAACTTCCCTGAGCAGGAGGAGGCCTGAGAACGAGCATCCACGGCCTTTTATAGACTAAGACTTCACCAAGACCTCCATGTCACCTGCGGTGTGGCTATGTGTGTGTGTGTGTGTGAGTGTGTGTGAGAGAGAGAGTACAGATGACTGCTGCTGGAACTGGCTTTACCCCGGCTGCTATGAGTTGAGGCATGTTCGATTGGAGAGGAGAGGAGTGGACGAGTGATGATGGATGTTGCAGCATACACTGATGCATTTCTGATTCACATACGCTGTTCGTTTTCCCCCTGAGAATGTGACCCCCCCTTCCCCCCTTCCCCAGTAAAGATTCAGACCTTCTCTTCCCTATTATCACAGTTGGGAGAGGCTCCTTCTGTTCTGTTTTATAGGTTGTAGTATTTTTAAATTAAGAGAAGTACATATGGAATTCTAAAAGAGTTTTATGTGAATAAATGCCTGGTTTTATAAACACTACTCTGAGGGTGAGATGGATTGTGAAGATTATCTTTGCTGATGACTCCTTCAGTGCTGACTGGGTGATGCTGGTGAATCTGACTCTGCTGTATAAACCTATAACCTTCCTTACGTTATATTTTTTAATAGGATAAACAGTGGCTTTCTGGATGCACATTAAGGCTGGTTTTTCTGAATTTAATCCTAGAATATATTTTCAGGTTAGATTAGTGTTCATGTGCAGCCAGAGTCCGGTCTCGGTTGTGATGTGAGGTGCTATGAGAGCTGGAGTGTCACATTTACACCATGATTAACGTCAAATCTTTCAAGCTTGAAAAGCCTCCATCAGATACAATCAAGTACAGCGATGACGGTATTAATCATTTGCATTTTCTAGAAAAATGCAAGACTGCCTGATAGAAAATGGAAGTAGATGTTTAAGGTTAAGGCATTTTCCCAGGGTCTTAGCATGGTGGGGGTCTAACAGGGATTCGAACCCACTCACTCTTGATCATGAGCCCATCACTCCACAACAGGCCCCACTATTTCTAAAGACTATTCTATTCTTTTCATTTCTCACAATTTCTAAAGACTAACAGCTGCATTGGATTTAAGATGTTCCTAATATTACATTAATGGCTAAATTCTGGTGCTGTTTAAAGAGGAAAAAGAAACCCACAAATTCTTGATTAACTCTGAAGATGATTACTTGATTTGTGGTAAAAATCCATTGTCTCCTAGTTGCAGTGTGTTCCTGGGTGAATTCGATCACTGTCCCAGTATTCCTAAGGTCCTTAATGGAATGAGGAATAAAGAAGGCACTTACGTGGTTTTTCTACAGGACCCCTGACTGGAGTATGTTATTGTACTCAAAGTTGATGCGTGTCATGAGTAGATCATGAATTGAAGTGACTTTCTGTCCCTGGGAATCGCTACTATCCTTTGTACCTGTTGTACAAATAACAGAATCCCTTTTTTTTCTTCTTTCTGAGAGAACAGCATGCCAATAACTAATTGCAGTGTAAAAGACAATAGCTCCATGCCCTGCCTTTACAACCTAACACTGCAGTTTCATCCTAAGTCGTTGCTTTAGCAGGTTTTAATATTACCACCAGCTCAAGCACCTGTTAACAGCCCCCCCCCAAAAAAAAAATGTTCATGCACTTAAAGGTTTGATACTTGGTTACCACCATTTATAGCCAATAGTCATTTAAACACTGTGCAACAAATTCTTTAAATATTAGAAATCAGGCCACCATAATGCCAAACACACCATAGTTATGTATAAATGTAAGACTTGTACAGAAATTTGCTTCTGAATTTACAGTGACGGTGGATTTGTGAATAAATGTATTTTTCCAATGTGTGACTGACTTCTTGAGTCTTTTCAACACTGAAAACATCTAATTTCTAAATTAGCTGATGAGCTGTGAACTTTAGCATTATGTATAGTAGAGTCTTGTTAATATGCATGCGTCGGGGTCCAATGCATAGTAAGTGAGACCACGTCATTGATCAAAGCAGAATGCAGTCATTATTGCTCTAATATGGTCAATTCAGTGGAAAAAATCAGTCACAAAGAAAAAAAACCATCACAATTTTGGGGTCCAATGTATGGGCACATATTAACGAGATCCTACTGTATAAATGGGGGCAGGTGTGGCCTAATGGATAGAGAAGTGGGTTTGGGGGCCAAAAGGTGGCTGGTTCGACTCCTGAACAAGCAGGAAAAATGTGGGGTGGTGAGGGGAAGTGAGCAACACCTTCCCGGCTGAAATGTCACCTCAAATCACCTCACCTCCAGCTGCCCTCTGTGTGCCGCAATGTGCCAGCCCTCTACTCTGACTGATGTGTGCGCTCACTTTGGAGGGGTAAAATGCAGAGCCAAATTTCCCTTCTGGGATTAATACAGTATAACAAAATCAAATGTTACATTCTATAAAATTTACTGCAAACCTTTAGTAAGAAGCAACCCGGGATTTGTTTGATCAGTTTTAATTGAAGGACAGTCTCATACGCAGCAGTACCATTCATTAGAGGTCAAATAGCTATAGAAGTGGTTTTGGTGTTCGGTCCCACGTAAGTCTTCCACATGCTGACGACTCCTGTTTCTGATCACCCTAAAACCATTAAAATGTTAAACATTTCACAAGCATTTACTGTCATCTTGTAAATAGTGGCTGTCCTCCTGCTACAAAGTCACTGCAACTCGACGCTGTTCTAAAGTGGTTAACGAAGCCATTCTCAATATTCCACACGTTATACTGCTGGATAGAGTTTAGTGCAGCAAAAAAAAAAAAAAGCGCTGGCTGAAATAGCTTCTGAAGTGAAGCACTGTATATCTGAGAATTAAACAATAAATAACATTTTGGAGGTTACAAAGCTAGTTTTGTATGACAAAAAAAAACAATGAGTGCAGTGGTTAGGCTTGGCAAGGTTAGTCGAGACCTGAGTGATGCTTATCTACCACCATATGCACCATGCAGAGGAAGCAGACACGGATAAACAGCTCTGAAGTGTTTCCTAAATATTCTGACATCACTGACCTGATCGAGACCTAACCGCACAGGCAGGACATCGGGTTGCAGACGCTCGACCTCGGTCCTGTGATATTATTGCTCTTAACATGAGGTGCATATTTATTTCCAGCGAGAACCGGTTTGGATTAAAAACACACTAATAGCATGAACAGTGAGTCCATGGTTCACCTCTTTAAATCATCTATTAAAACCCAAAATCTACTGCCAGTGAGAGAATTTTTATCTGTCACACACACACACACACAAACCGAGAAGGTTGGAACAGTGACTTATTAAACATAATCCTCCTTTGTCTTCATGTCATCACTAAAACGGTAACAAGAACCATCGTAACAAAAGGAAAATTCTATTTAAAAATGATTTATTAAAGTTCTCCTTCCACTTCAATAAAATAAAAAGCCATAACAATCACTTTGAGTATGATCCTCAAAAAAAGCAATCTTACTAATCAAACTGCTTCTTGATCATCTGCTCAGTAGCCTAAAACAGCTCCTCCAACACATTTCACAAGCAAAAATAAAATAGCAGATTTTTAAAACCTGTTCATAGAATTTAAAATAGGGTTTCTGTCTGTATTTTTTACTTAAGGCCAAAATATTTCTGGTACATGAACCACGTTAGACTGTTGTATGAACAGTTTCAAACTCAAAGTGATCCAGGTTCGGATGAATGTGCTCGATATTTCAACATTTTAGCGATTAAACACGATTTCTCTATTTACCCAAAATTTGATCCAAAACCCGTACGGTGTAAACGATATCCGAGTGTAACAAACTCAGCTCTTCAGGATAAGCGAGAGGACACGTAGGAGAATATCTAACAACGTTGACGCTGTGTGCAGTTTGTAGTGTTCTAAAGCTGAAGAAGGCATTCGTGTGAAGAACACGCGGTATCTCACTGGTGCTGTTTCAGAGCTACTGGATCTGAAGAAGGAAGCAGGAAACACATCAGGGATGAATGTTCCGAGATGGGACTTATGCGACAAGATTAATGGAAGTAAAATATGCAGCATGTTGAAAGTCTAACTGTAAACTTAATAAATAAAGTAAAAATGCTAATATTGCAAAATGAAGCTTAAAAGAAAAATAGACATGACGTTCTACCTGCACACAAACTTAATATCTCAGTGCTTTTCCTAAATTCTGGGTAAATAGGGTACAATAAAATGCTAAAATCGCTAAAATGTCAATTCTCTTTAAAAACAGTAAAGAAAAGACTCCAGCATGTTTGAAATTAAAAATGTAACCCTTTCACAATCAGGCAAACACACAAAATAAAACATCCCTGTTTTCAGCACAACACCTACATGACCTACTCCTGATTAATCTTTTTTTTTCTATTCTCTAAAACAGCTGTGGCTGTGTGTGTGTGTGTGTGTGTGTGTGTAATCATTTTAAACGGCATCTCAGTGACCAGACTGAGCACACAGTGTAACCAACACGATGACTCATCACTGCTACACTGTGCCAAGTCATTCTTTCATACACACACACACACACACACACACACACACAAACACAAACACAGGAGATGATGTTACTGGCTCTAAACTCAGGGGTGCGATGTGCCTCAGTCAAACCCGGCAACGCTCTGTAAAAAGGTGCTGATCACAGTTTGGCAGCCATGAAGTTGATGTGAGGTTTAGCGAGAGGGAAGAGCGGCAGACTCCTCTTAAACTCGGTCATGTCCTGGACCACCACGGGCTGGAAACACAAAACACACAATGTCCCATTTTCTGTTTGTACATGCGCGCACACACAGAGAGACAGACAGAGACGCGCAGAGAGGCAGAGACAGACACACAGACAGCTGATTGAAGTGTGTTACCTGAGGCAAAGAAGGAGCAGGAGCGAGATTGACATCATTCTGCGCTGGGAACTCGCCCACCACTGGACCTGGGATTAGAAGAAGCAACACAATATTGAACAATCTTAACTGCAATCCATCCACATGGACAACACACTGTTCTCTCCAACACACAAACTTGGGCAAGTACTTACAGGAGTCCATCTCTCGAGACAGCACATGAACGGACACCTTGTGCCTCTTAGGAGCATCAATAGACAACAGATCCTGTCGGGCAGGATAAGGCGAGAGAAACGGTGAGAACAAGAAGCAGACACAAACCAGAGTGAAGAGAATCCCAGATCTAAGCTGGTGCTAAACTAGATAGAATAAATATCCACACACTGGAACTAATTCTCTTATTCTGAGCCTTTACAGACCAACATGGCTTGGTTTCTCATTAAGGGAATCAGCTCTGTAAACAGAAGGGAGCAATTAGCGTGCTCTTCTAAGTGTGTTCAGCTACTCTGTGAGCTATCAATCAAAAAGAAGTGTTTAACTGTGGAGGCCTGATCTTCCCAGACTGTTGTGGGATGGAGGAAATTAACCTGAGAGGAACAGGAGCATTTGAGAGACTCACCTTGTAGAAATGCATAATATTATCCTTCGTTAACGTCTTCAGATATGCAACTTCAATATTATCTGTGTGGGAGAGTAACGTCATGTTAAAGCTGTGGGAGTCCTTCAGGAGAAGTTCATTAGCGCCTGCTTTTATATCTTATAGCAACCCAAATTACTCAGTGGTAGTTTTTTCTAGTTGAACACAGTAGAGTCGAGTGTGTGGGACTCACCCCTGTCGAAATTGTACTGCTGGTATATGATCTCGCCCCAGTACTTGGCGCACTCAGCTGCCAGCTTCTTGGGCTTGTCAAGGCGGCGGATCGCCAGGGCCTGGATGTGTTTGTGGAAGGCTTCGTCGCTCATGTCCTCCACATACTTCTCCATGGTCTTGAGAAAGGCTTCCACTCGTGACTCGAGGTAGTGAGGGGCTTTCTCAGACTGGATAATGAAACGAAGTCCTTGCACACCGTTCGCCCTACGTGGACCACTGAACACAATGTAACCTGATGGAACAGAGAGACAACTGAATATAAGCAGCACATGGTATTAAATGTTTAAAAGGACTTAAAAAGGATATTGTTGCCAAAAACACTAATAATACAATCGGATATGTATACAGTGACATTGTATCCCAATCTACGCAGGTGTCAGGTGTGCAACGTACCCAGCTGCTCCTTGGTGCGTAGGGTATTAAAGCAGGGTTCATGAACGATCTGACAGAAGAGTTCCAACAGCATGTTGTCATGTGTGGTCTGCATGTCTGTCTGGTAGTAAATCTCTATACCACAGTTATTATGGACTTCATTCCTCTGCTGGTACACATACCAGCCACCTGATAACCACAGAGAACTGGACTTAGACAAGGAGTCATGACAAGCACGAACACACATACAAAAATACAGAACAGACACACAAATCATGGACCCTTTCGTACACATTTCAAATCAAGCTGAAACAATTTAAGACAATACAACAAGCAACCTTTAATAAAGACAGGTTCATCAACCACAACTACCAGCTGGTTGTGATATGCTCCTGCGCAGTGTACAAAGCGCTGGGTGAAGAAGCAATGCTGGGGTGATTGTCAGTGGTAGTATGACTGGAAGATGTCATTTTTCTTTTAAATTTAGAAACATGTTTGAATGAAACTTAGGATTACAAATCTATTCAATGGTATCTCGAGATATCACATTCACAAGAATTGCCAACATGAGGCCACAGTTATTTTGAATTTTTACCTCCAAGATCTAAACCAGTTCATCCTCGGGCCAAGGAGAGCATTTGTGCAAAGTTTAAAGAAAATCCTTCAAAGTGTTTGGGATATCGTGTGCACAAAAATGGCCTGGATGTACATATGAACAACCTGAAAAACATAATACCTCTGGATACTGCTGGTGTGGAGGCAAAATATAAATATTTAGGCTCTACCTTAAAGTGGAGCTTCAAAAAATTTCAGATTACAGAAACATGCATGTGTAAAGTAAGAGAATAAGAGTGACAGGGCTGACGCCTGCACGCCTGTTTGGGTACGTATGACGGTTTTCCAGTATTAGCTAGTAATGCTAGAAAGTTGAGAGAGGGTTTTTGTGTGTGTGTGGCCCCTGCTGTGAAGTTATATAAAGAATGTGTGTTTGTGTGTGTGTGTGTGTGTGAGATGTGCGTGGAAAAATACATGTTTCTAGCACTTACCATCAGGCACCTGCACCTCCCTGTAGCGAATCAGCTGGCTTGGAAGGAGGGGCTTGGTATGAGCATGCTCAATCAGCGTGTCCTCCAGCATCTGCATCATATTGAGCGCAGACTGCAGAAACAGGCACAGATGGAGAAAATTATTCACTAGCTGCTCAAAAGCTACTGAACATTCAAATGCAGCCATATATAGTAACAGATCAAATTACTGGCCTCTAACAAAATCAGCCTATACGATTACCCATCTGTTTCATACAAATATCCAAAGGAGTACAGAATCTAAAAATCTGTAACCTACATGCATACTATTCAGATGTGCATTTTCTATAAACCTCACCCTTCTCAATTTCGATAGAATTAACAATTATAAAGAACCATTCAAATTATAAACACACCCCCATCATTCTATAAATGCAAGATGCCTGGCTATCTGCTGGCAAACCATCTCACATTAGTTATACACCACATGGCCAAAAGTTTGTGGACGTCTGACTACCACATCTGTATTGTCCTTTCCCAGACCTTTGCCACAAAATTGGAGGGACAGAACTGTGTAGGACGCCTCTATATGCTGCAACAATTTCCAATTTGCACTTTCCCTTTAATGAAACTAAGGAGACCAAACATTATACAGCAAAAAGTAAAGTCCATAAAGACATTTTTTCCCAAACTTGGAATGAAGAAACTCTACTGTCCTGCAGAGAGCCCTGAGCTTAAGCCCAATAAGACAAATAGGAACACAGACCTACAACTAGGACCCTACTAGTGCTTGCTCTCACTAATGCTCTGACTGGATGAATGATCACAGATCCCTAAAACCACAAAGTGATTTATGTTAATATTATATCACATACAGTGATTTACACAACAGCAGCCAAATATCTCAAAATATACTAAAATATTTAGATTTAGGCGCTGCCTACAAGCAAAATTTCCGATAGACGTCTCTATTGATAGCTGTCTGGGTTTGCTTTTCAGCACCTTTCCTTTTAACAGTTGACCTCTGTCAAGCTTAAGATTTCGGTTATTACTCCACAAATATTTTATTTACCTACAAGCCTGTCTGCCTACACGGGTTAGACTATGTGTTTTTCATTCTGGGACAGTCTGAGCTGTGGGGTATAAGCCTCTATTTTCTGTGTTTTAATTTCATTATTAGTAATAAGTCTGCTTTTTTTTTTAATTGCTGCCTATCATCATGCAAGTGAGCGATACACGACCACCAGTTAATTCAGGGGTTTCAATTCAGGGGTTTCCTGTGGCCACCCGTGGACACCTGCCGGAGCAGGACAACCATTCAAGCCATATTTCACAACTAGGGTGATAATAAATCATGGTTATTCACCAGTAATATTAGCCAGAGCAGTTTCTTTAGCTAAAAGCTTCCGGTTGATTGGTATTTTAAGCATGAGCTCAAGCTTGGCTCCTGTCTTCCACTTTCTGAATTAGTTTATAAATAAAAGTACAGTCTTTACGTATACTGCCATGGTATCCAATTTGATTCACAATCAGCCACTTAGGAGTTAGTTTTTCACTTACATCAGGGTTTTGCCTACTGGGGAACTCATGTTAGAGGACACAGCCTTTCAGCAGTACAGCTCAATACTTATTTATTCATGTGAACCAGGGGTCAGCGCCTGTCTATCTCCATCATCTGTCAGGTGTACTCCTGCACTGCAGCAAAACCCTGCCTGGTTCTTCAGACTTCCTCTCATACACGTGAATCATAGGTTTACACCAACCTGTTTGGTGATGTTGCCATGCAGCAGGGCTTCAATGTGTAACCGTGACAACAGCTGAGGTATAAAGGCCTTGAGGCGGGTAAGAGTGACATCTGAAATAGATTCAGACACATGCAATCAATCTCTGAGCCATTCTCAGACATTCTCTACGCAAAGCAGCAAAACGGTGTCATTATGCACATGAACACAAAACGCAGCAACAGATAAAATTTTTCTGACGCATACAATCATTTACAACAGCGTGCACAGACAGACACACACACGGTATAGAATTGTCACTCTAAATTCATGCAGTGTCTGACCCAGATTCAGATAAAGCTGAGTGACCAGAGTAGTGTAAGATGAGCAATCAACAAGAGACAGGAAGAGCTCATATAATCAGTAAAGAAAATGGAAAAAAAATTTTTATTAGAGTACATATAAATTTCTAGCCGAATTAAAATCAAATGGGCAAAAGACTGAAAAGAAAGACTGACATTTTGACAGTCCTTAGCAAAGGAAACAGGGGAAAGTAAGAGTGATAATCAATGATGCTTGAAACATCTGGCTCCAAAATGGCAAATTGCAACAGTAAACCTGCCCTAAAAGGGACTGTCCAGAAATTGTAGGAGCAATTTTCTTGTCAGATTCCTGTTCCATTAGGTAAGCTTACGGCAATTGTGTGTGTGTGT
>JAOUQZ010000039.1:21438525-21449079 GCA_028564935.1 Neosilurus hyrtlii
GGGGGGGGGGGACGACAGTTCTACAATTTCATCTGATGAAATTGTAGTACTGTCATTTTTCCCCCACATACAGTATACTCAGCTCTACCTCGACGTATCGGGCAGTGTTCTACGGAAAATCGACTATGTATATGTGTGTGTGTGTGTATGCGCAATCTGATCTCTGACTTCATGGGTTCCAGTATACTGGAGATTTAACCAAACTTCACCCTTAACCTGTACACAGCTACACAGTTAATATAAAAGAAACATTTTTAGAACATTAAATGTACAGTGTGTTACATTTTGGCAGATCTATTAGCAGAAATTCTGTATATCAATAAATAAGGTTTAAATAATTTCTTAACATGTAAAAATAAAAGTCGTTGAGCTTTCGGAACATCAGAATAAGTTACTTATATCTACGTGTGGAGCAGGTCCCCCTTTTACAGAGGCCAGCATCTTACAATACCATGTTACTACCGTAGCCCAGACCCATACAGGCTTCATTTGGTTAGTCTAAAACTTTACCACTAGATGCTGCTAAATCTTACTCATTGTACCTTTAATTAATAAGTGTCACAACACCCTGTTACTCCCATTGCTTACATAGTCCTTCTTCTGTTAAGTCCACATTAATGATGAAGAACATGAACCCTTTGGCTCCCTCTTTCTGGCCTCCGACTAAAGTATTCACCCAACCTGAAACAAAAGACATCAACTTTATATATTATACACACACTATACTTAAATTTTTCAAAATTTTAAGAGATTAAAAAAAACCAACAACAAGACACTGCATCATAAAAAAAATTGTAAAAAAGACAGTGAGAGTTCAGTGAATATGACTATCAGTTCATATGAGCTGGTAAACTGTATATTGTGTGCTGCTGTATCAGTTCTATCCACATCCTCACCTTTAGCTTTCAGCTCAGACAGCAAGCTCCCTGGTCCTTCGTGCCCTATCAAGTGGCCCAGATAATGGCCAGGGTTTGATTTATAGTACTTCTGTAGGTCGGGAATAGGGAAGGTCACATACAGGTTCCGGATGTCCTTAATGGGCACGACCTTGTAAAATTGCTAGAGAAGGCAAAATACAAAACACATGAATCACAAAACATTAATCACAAAAATTAAAACTAATTTGTTTTAATTATAATATAAAACACATCATGGTTTGTGATACAAATGTTGAAATGTCTCCACTGTCCGGGCTTGAACTTACCCTAAGATGCTCTTCCTGGAAGGGATGCTGCGGGAATTCTGGGATAGGCACAGATTTGTTTTCCACCTCTCCGAATAGTTTAACAACCATAGAAGCCAATTCATCAAGAGATTCTGATAAAGCAATATACATTATATTACCTCACAAAGCTAATTATACTTTGGGTTCTTAGATCAGGAAATGCTGTTTTAAAACCAACAACTGCTTTGGCTAGTAAAATACCAAAAGACATAAAAACAATCACAAATCATTTTACATTTACAGTGTGGCACCTTGAATATATATAAACAACAATAACTTTTACATCTTTCTGTTCTCAAACAACCAACGCAATAAAAAACAATGCAGTAGAGTTCATGTTTAATTTTTTTCTGTGGCTAAATTCAAGTCTCTTAAAGGAAAAAAAAGTAATTTGTTAAATAAAACATTGTTCTAAATCACTTGGCTCTGAGCTGAGAAATTAATTCATAAAGAAGTCAGGCCATCGGAACCAAATGAGGTGACACAATAATACTGAAACATGTCTTCACGACAGGAAAAAAAAGACACCAGCAATATTACACACAAATCCCAATTTCATTCAGATAATATTTCTTAAAACAGCTGTAACACAAGAGAAACTTCATTAGGTGTAGAATGTGTATAGAAATATTAAACAAATGCTCATAAAAATAAATGAATAATGAATCCTACTTTATTTCAGGAACCTAGCTGGTTTTACAGCCTGTATAAATGTGAAACAGTCTGGCTGTGGCAGAGACAACTGACCTTCAGAATAAAAACAAATAAATAAATAACTACTAAAAAAATCACTGCTTTCCACACCAATGAAGCCAAGCTGCCTCTGTGGAAAAGATGAACTCACTGATGTAATATAAAACATTTAAAAATGTGTGCTTGAAAGCATAGTTTAATTTGTAAAACATAAGGTACCGGAACACCAAGGGAGAGGTCATCCAGAAAACAGACACCGAGGGAAAAGGTCCCAGAACATATGAACACAACCGTGCTCTGAGTGAGTGTTGAATCAGGGGTGATGATAACTGCAAAATGAAAATCTTAAAAAATGTTGTTGCCCCCTTGTTTTGTTATAGAGCTAACAGACTTGTTATGAATACTGTGCTACCATGAGAGATTGGAGAACATCTGAACATTTCCAGTGTGTTAAGCTTCACATAGGCACTTACCCTTATAACAAATTTGTTCAGAACACCACAAAACCCTGCAAATATACATGTTTTATTTTAAAGAATATAACATGAATACAACACACTACTACCTAAACTCTCCTGGGAAGACTTTCCACTAGATTTTTGTGCAAGATGGTGTCTGGATTTTTGCTCATTCAGTCACAGGATGATTATAGAGATCAAGAAGTGATGTTTGATGAGGAAGTGTGGAGTGCAGTCAGTGATCCAATTCATCCCTAAGGTGTTCCTTAAGGTGTAAGCCTTTTGAGTTCTACACTACGATGGACATCAGCTGGTGCACAGTGAGAGTGTTTTACGCAGGTCAGGGCAGCCTCCTTCCAGTGAAAGGAAATTCTGAATTCTATATAACTGTATTCTCCCAACTTTGAAGCAACATTTTGGTGAAGGACCACACATAAATGTGATGGTCATGCAATGAAAAATTTTGGCAATGCAGTGCAAGTACACGAATACCGAAATTAAATTTACAGTCTCCTCCCTATGTTGTAGTTTACTCTACTTGTCCTTGGCAGTTTGTGTGCTTTAGAAAAAAACAAACATGCACACATGGCACAGGGCTGAATACTGTGAGTGATGAGCCAACAATTCTGCTTGCTTGTATCTGACTGGTAAAAACTCAAAATATACAATAGAATAAAAAGAATAAAAAGAAAAAATTAAATTAAAAAACCTGCCTTCTCTAGCATGGCGGCTGCATAAACTGGCTTACCTCTTCCCAGAACACAAAGTCCCATCAGGTTGGAAGAATAAAACGTGGAGTGGAATTTCAGCAGCTCCTGACGGATGTCAATGCCTTTTTGGGATGGCCGGGTTTCCAAGGTCAGCTTATTACCTACAGAAAATATGTGTGAACATACAGACATTGATGGAGCTCCAAAGCATACAAGGAAAACATATTAAACACATACAGAAATTCAAAAAAGCAGCTTCCTGTTCTGGCAGAGAAGTCAGATAAAGGTAAGATATCATTCTGACGTTACTTCGGCCCGGAAAAGAGCTTCTTATGATGGGTAAAGCTCAAGACTGCCATCATCTGGCTTATTAAAAAAAACAATAAATTAACACTCAATAGATGATCTGATTTCAATATGCCAAAAAACGTTGACTCAAAGTATTATCAATAAATACTACTTACAAATGTTGTCAATATTTTGGCTTATGCTTGATTCATAAAAATGTATTTACATTAAATACAAACTACCATTAAGTTCATACCTGGTTAAAGGTTTTAAAGATCAATGGCCTTAAAACAACGGCTCTCTTACTGTAGTAATGTAGCCTCTCTCTCTCTTTTTTTTAGATAACATGACAATGTCCAATCAATTCTTAAGAACACTTTATAATAACTGACACTGACAGTTTTTTTAATGAAGACTTAAGAAATGGAACATTTGTTAACTTCCTATAGAAATGAGCCAGCAAGAGAAATAATTTCCTTGTCCCAAAACACTGCGACACAATACAGTTCAGCAAAATTTTCTGTTCACATCTGTATTGCGATATTTCCATTTAGTATTCATCATCTACTTACAAGCTAGGTGAGAGAATCAGAGTTAGAGCCATACAGAGTGCGAAGTGTGTGAGTGAGAATCAATCCGCATTCAAAAGCACGCTGATATACAACATAACATGCAAAAAAATGAGGCTAATCAAAATTATTCTTTATAGCAATTTTGTCAAACACTTGACTTGCAGGCTTGCTTGATTTAGCACATGTGGAACTGGAAAAATAAGATGAAAACAGCTCCTAACACACTACAGCTCAAGTTTTTCGTACCATCCAGTATTTTGTAGTGTATCCACAAGAAGGGTAGTTAGTGTAAAGCACTGCATACATGTGCATTCCACTTTCCACTGAAGCTAACCGAAAATGGTCTGAAATGTGGGTAAAAATTAATGTCTGCATACTGTGCTGATTCTAGTCACAGTCACGTCTACCAGGACAGAAGTATGTCATGTGGTTGGCTGGCATCAATTTTAATTATTCCATTATTGGATGATATGATAAATATTTGACCCTTTGGCAACAAACCAGTCTCAAGAAGCAGTGCAATACTTTCAGATACATAAAATTATCTATACTTGTCTGAAAGGCCATGAAATAAATGGACGTGAACAAGCCAATCAGAAGCCGGCTTTTATGGTGCTGCTGGGGAAATGTTTGTTTACAATGAAGGCGTTTTATTGGTTTAGCATGGTAATCGTGTGCTTTTAAATCAATAGCGGGATATCCAAGACAATTATTGATACTGGACATGGCAGAGGAATTCCCGAACACCACAACGTGGATTGATGACTTTGTGGCATTTTCAGGATACGTCTAAGACAATTAGCCATACGTTCCCTCATTAAAAGCAGGTCTTCTTGCATACATAAGAACTGACTTGACTGATTGCAAAATCTAGCCTGTTATGCTGAAATGCTTTTGATATGCTAATTCATTAATGTGCTATATCTAAAAGTATGGTGCTGCAGCTTCAGTCTGGCATGGTGCTGGGGGCTCATATATATCAAAATGATGCAGTATTAGTGTCAATATCGTCTCCTGAAGTATGAACCGGGATGCTTCTTGTATCTTGGATTTAGTGTACCGTCTCATGTCTTCAATGGTACCTGTTCCAAATTTGCTAAAAGGATGATCAGGGTTCCCAGTGGCCTTCTCCAGCTGAAATAATCTCCAAGCATCATTCATCAGGTTCTTCTCATGCTCCGAGTCCACAGCGTTCACTTCACGATCCTTACAGCTCTCGTCAAACAGAGGACACAGAAAGAACTGGGCGAACCTAAACACAACAACTGTGATAAGTAAAAGCACAATAATGTAGAGCATACAGACCTTTAAGTATGTAGAAAGCTCACTGATGTATTAAATTCTTTAATACATTAATCCCATTTCTATTTATATTGATCCATACGGCAAATTATAAACACTGGTGCACAGAAGAGCATAATCAATTAAACACAGGAAACGGAAGATCAATATTATCAATGTTTCATGAATTAGTAATGCAAATAAATTACACGTAAACTCGATATGATATTTCGACAGGAAAACATGTGTGGTTTTGTCCTGTGTGTTTACATGGTGCCCGTAAGCCAAAGGGATTTCTTAGGAATTATTAAGGCTCACTGGAGACCTTGGATGCCACCCTAAGGAAGTTTGAGTGCTACAGAAGTCCCATCTGCTCCTGCACTGGTTTATTTAAATGATATTAAGTGCTATTTGATGTTACATTCAATGATTTTGTTGTGTTCTTTACATAAACACACACAAATCTATAAACATATTTCTTAAACAGATGAGATATACATTACATTTCTTTATTCTGAGCATTTGAAATGCTGAAGGTGACCAACAACAACTTTTGATCGTCTCTATATGAAAGCAACTTTATGCGGGTTCATCTGACAAACCTGAACTTGTGGAGGAAAAAAGCACTTTGCACTGCTCAATAAAATTTTCATGTCACACGACAGAACAAACAGATCATCCTCCTCCCGGGTTGTATATGCCCTGGAGTTGTGGTTTTAGAAGCACTTGAGTACAGTTCAAATACATGCAAATGAACTCAAGTTATGCAAAAAGACTAAACTCCAACTGCCATGCAAATTTATTAGGATTTGATGAAAGACTAGAGAAAGTAAATTTAAAAAAATAAAAAAAATTTTTAAAAACATTTTTTTTAAATGGAGGTGGGGGGGGGGGGGGACCCCTCAGCCAAGCAGGTGACTGCATGACAGGAAAATTCAAATATCACATATGCATGATATGAAAATAAATCGAAAATCTTAAAGCAATTTTAGAAATTAAGATATTTTGAAGAGCAACTTTATAACCACTAAGACTAAATAATTCAATGTTGGTAACGAAGGTTAAATAATTCAGTGTGTCCATAAGTATAAGCATTACTGAAGACATGACAACTAATCTGAGTGGTAATTAAATAGCAAGTTTACTGTTTCCAGAAAGTGAGCCATGATTACCCACAGCAGTCCAAAACAGGTTATGTGAAAAATAACAGAAATTATTAAATTACATGGGTTCTATTGACTAATTTATGGATATCTATAAACACACAAACTATCTGCAACAAGAAGCTGTATTTTATCTTTATGTAGCCTACCCAGAAAGCAACATAACTCTCCTTGGAACAAGTAATCACACGCCATCAGAGAACGACACCTGATCGCAAAACCCAATACACACAGGAAGAGTTTCACACCTGGGGTCTGTAGAAAGCATGCTCAAAATACATGTTTCTAAACTAAAGGCTAGAATGACAAGAGCAGATGATCATATTAATACTTTCAACCTCTCGCTCAATGTACCTGTGTGATCACACAGGCTTTACTGAAGCCCTACTGTCCTACATATATATGTAAAGTGAGTCATAAATAAACTAAAGGCCTGGGCTTCACCACAGTACTTCAGAACAGTGTTGCTTCGTCAGTCTCTCTTACTCTTACCTATCCAGAGCTCCTTGCAGATGCTCATGGGAGACGTCGAAGTAGTAGTTGGTGTGTTCGCCACTGGTGAAAGCGTTGGAGCTCCCCGCGTGCTCGCTCAAAAACTGACTGTACTCATTCTCTTTGGGATATTTTTTAGTACCCAAAAACAGCATGTGCTCACAAAAATGAGCCAGACCAGCAATATTTGGAGGATCTGACAACGAGCCTGGTGAAGTTATAGAGTGGGGAGGACAAACGCAAAAAAAAAAGAAAAAGAAAGAAAAAAAAGAAAAGAAAAGAAAAAGAAATTAGCAGAAGTCTTCAATTCATTTATATTTGAGATAAAACTACATGTGAGGTAAAGGAAAAATTGTATCAATTTATTTTTACCAAACCGGTCAAATTCATGTGTATACACATTCATAAGAAATATAAACAATAAGATATGTTAATTTGTAATTTGGTAACTGACTATAAAACCCCAAAATAAAAAATAACTCCTATTCTAATTTACTTTTCAAGCAGGCTTACAATTAAAATTGAATGTGTTTTGGTTTTTTTTACTGAACTACTTTAATGCTGAGAGAAACCAGGTGTAGTGAGTACCGCATTCAGCATCATGACTAACAGCAGATCATAACAATAATAAAGTCGCCTTGAATCGGAATGTGAATAAACAACCTCCGCTTCAGTGTAACTGCCATTGCGTTACCTTGTATTAAAAAAAACAACAAAAAAATACCATAATACAAGACAGTACAAGTTCTGTCATGAAAAATCACATGGGCTACCCATAATTCACAGCAACACGTGCATGAATTAAGCACTGCATGGATTTTTTAACCTTGCAATGAGAATCCCCACGACCTTAGGATTGAGCGGCTTGGTAAATGACAGAGTGAGAGTGGACTCTACAATGGTCTGAAACAATACAAAATGTTGGTCATACAAGGAGATGAGAAGACACTTCTCTCCTTTACCTATATGGACATCGAGTGCTGCTGATGACTTGTCTGTCGTGGGATCACTGATCAGGATCGCCCTGAGACCATTCGTAAATTCCAGGCCTCTGTACTCCCGCTTGTCTTCTGGGGAGCGGATGATGTCACTCACCACCCTTTCCACTGCCGGGTCACTCATTCTGAGGATTGCAACTACTCTGACAGAAACACATCACATTGCAACACAGCATATTATATACGTCTCATACTGGCTGAGGGAGCAGCAACATAATATTCATTTAAATTTATGGCACCGTCAAATCCACAGCCATACAATCATTGCTCCAAATACTGGACAGCATCATTAATAACAGGCTTAAGCTAAACATGCTATTGTCTCAACACAGACATTTTGTAGATCAATACTATTCTGTTGAATTACTCTTTCTCCACCTATGAAGTTCAAGGCCCAGTTTGGGGCAGGTGCCCTTTCTCTTACCAGTTCTTCAAGGTTTGCCAGCAAAATTAATGGCTCGAGGTCAGGACAACTGGTTCGAGAGTGGCACTAACACTTTTCTGGTCTAGATCCATATATAAGTGTTATAAAAAAAAATTGTACTGATCAAGTTTTAGTCTTTAGTCAAGTTTTAGTTTTAGTTCTTGTTTTCCCATGAAAGAATTATTAACCTCAGGCTCAGTGAATATCACTAATTGAACCCCTCCATGTTTCACCTCGGAGACTCTGCACCACCTGAACCACCTGTGAATAATTGCCACATATCCAAAGCTGGAATTACATAACTTTATGGTGACTCATTCAAGCTGGTGGAAATGGGGTAAATTTAAACAAATCGCTCACTAGAACTTTAGATCAAACTCGTCCAGTTCACCCTGTACCCAGCCATAATGACAAGGCTGGCCAAATCTGTAGAAATAAGCAGGAACCCTTGTGAAAGAAGAGCAGATTAAAGGGTGGATGTACATCACCCACACCACCACAGACACCATCATCAGCTGCGCAACACTTCCTGATGGCACATCTCCAATGGAGTTTTGCATTTGTCGATCGTAAAATGGAGTTTGTAGAATATAATATAATAGAGAATAAAAGGTCAGAAGATCGTGGATGGCTTTAAAATAAACCTATGAATGTGTTCATTCATAGTGTCACTGTACAGAACGATCCCAGTGTCTGAAGTCGGATGATATGATGAAACCTAATCCCTAAACATTTTATTTTTTAGAGTACAGTATCAGGTCTCAGTACTTTTATTACAGTGCTTCCTCTGGTTCTCACAGGAACAAGTCGCTGATTGGTGGAAAATCTAGATTTCTATCTGTAGCTTCATCCTGCCTTAGTTTTCTTTCCACACATGATGGTTTTGACCTGAAAACATTTTTAAATGGACAAATATCATCAATTTAGGTTTGTGGTCACATTGCTGGAAAACTAACCAACCAAAATAAACTAATCATTGACATTATTATGCTACAAGACTAGCCTCATTACACAAATGTGGGGTCTCCACAACTAAATACTGCCTATTTAAAAGCACTTCTAATTTTTTTTTTTGGCGTACAACATCATGGACAGGACTTTAAATGTTAATGCTGAGATGTTTTACACGAGTTCAGTACCGGCATTAAGATTAGACTTGGCTAACTCAGCCAGCTAATTTAGCTAGCACCCGCTAACAAACATATATCACAATTTTCACACATATTACATAAAGAAATGTTTAGCTACTGGTTTATTTTCCCCAAAACGTTTAGTTTTTGTGTATTTCAAATCAACTCTATGTGTAAACAAACACAGACTCATCTAAACTAAGTTACCAAGCCAGCTAGCAAACAGGCTTTCGAGAATTATGCTTGCTAGCAACGACTTAGCCTCCGGACACAGTACAATGACTGTCACAATGACACCGGGGTTTAAAATACAGACAGGAAACACACTATCGAGTACACACGACTTACCTGAAAGTTTGTGAAAATGTAAAATGTGTGTGAAAATAGATAGAAGTCTTGTTATCTGAGTCGTCCGGCTAATACATGACAGCATACTGCGTTGCTCGTTAACAAAAAACGCATATGTACCACCGTCAAGCCGCCATGATCTCTGCTCGATCACAAATAGCCGCTCGCCCCCTACGCAACCGCACTACATAGGGCATGACACCATGGCAACGCCAAGTCAGACAAGTGCACTTCAAATCTTTTAAGAACTCATTTGGAAGCCTACGTTATCCAAAGTAGGGTTCAGCAAAGTAAAGCTGCCTGGTTAAAAAAGGAAAAGCTGAAATACTATTTTAAAGGACAAACTCTAAATAACCTACCAGTGAATATGTAAGATTATTAATTTGTAATTTCCTTCAAAGTCATTTTTAATTCATTTTTCGCTCCACTTTTCTGTTAAATCCCCTGAATAAACATCTGAGCGTCTCTTTATTACGTCACACTTAATAAGAGAATTTGGAAATTGTTTGTAATTTTATTATTTTCTGGCTTTTATCAACTTCCCCACCAAAAGAAAGCTGTTAAAACAATTTCTGTGGAGAAAGCAATTTAATTTTATTTTATTGATGTTGTTTTTTTAGTATCATTTTTTTAAATTTGTTTTGCTTTGTTTTTCTACCCTCTCCTACTTATTTTGTTTACAGAAAGTATTGAAATAGTACTGAAGTAGCCACTGGTTACAGGGCAACACCAAAATTTTTTTTATAAAATGTGCCTCCCCTCCCCAAAAAAA
>JAOUQZ010000039.1:21452510-21486992 GCA_028564935.1 Neosilurus hyrtlii
AGATATATAAATAAATAAATAAATGTGCCCCCCCCCAATATATATATATATATAAAATAAAAATAAAACCAGCACTTTTTCTTATTGAACTGACAAGATAACAAAATTCATTGTTGTATTATATACATACACAAAACAAACAGGTGTGCAAATAGCTGGACAAAAAGGGGAGGGGGGGTTGCAGATGTTTTAGTCAAGCACCCAGTTAATCACCGCCACTATGTCCTTCTGTTCATATAAACTCCACAAAATGTTTGATAAAAGTATAGGATTTATTTTATAGGAACATATAAATGCCATTGCTACTAAACAAACATTTTGCCCTATATGAACTGAAACTGGCCAGAACATCTGATTAACTGATCCAGAGGAGAGAGCTAGAAGGTCGATGGGGGAACAGCTGAGTCAGGATGGACGCTTCACACAATAGCATCACCACTCCGGTAGGGGGCAGCATCGGTCAACACGACTCGTTTAAACGGTAAAAGAAGAATATTGTTACGTCAGCTTAACTCAACCTTAAAAGTGTTTGTGGTCAATTATGGAATATTTGGCGTTATTAAAAATATTCTGGGATAATTAAAATAATTTAGTGTTTGGTGGAAATGTATTTCATTAGAATTTTTGATGAATAACTTCCAATACACTAGGGGCAGTAATGCACCTTAACGCTGGTTTCCACCCGCCGTAACACCAAAGGAAGAAGTCACGCGCTTCGTTTGGATGAGTTCAAATACCTGTATAGTCCCTATTTAAGTGCACTACTTAGGGTGTAATAAAATTACTTTATAGCATATCTAGTGCACTAGATATTAAGTGGGGACGCATTCGAGATCCGACTTATGTTGAGTACAAAATTGCAGTGTTGGTAGGGTTACCGTTAATGGTTGTTATGGTAAAAGGTACAGAGTATTTTCGTGAACTTTGACTTTTAAATGTTTACTTACTAAACTTAACATGATCTTAATGCGGTTGTCGTGATAATTAACCAGCTAGCAGTGTTAAAAGGGTGTGGAGTTGTAGTTGTATGTATAGGAACCAGAACCAGATTGTTTAGCTCTGGACGCTTGCTGAGGAAGTGTAGCTCAACATGGGGCCGTGGTGTGTTCATTAAAGCCCGAACTCTTTTTGTAATGAATTAGTCGGACCGTTAGTGTTGTTGATTATCTTGTGGACTGGGTTTTTCCTCTTGTTGAGACGCGGAACGGACAGCAGACATGGCGGTGTCTGAGACTCAGCTGATGTTGAGCGTCGGGTTGATCGGTGAGAGCAGTTCCCCCCCAAAAAAAAAAACCCTCATCCACACCCTTATATTTTTAGTCGTTTTCATTTTGTTGGAGTGTTAAATCTGATAATCTGACCCGTTCTCTCTTAGAGAAGGACGTGACCGGAGACACGCTGTGGGTTTGGTGCTTCCCAGCAGTTAGCACCGAGCTCCGGCAGCTCTTAATGCGGAAGTGCTGCTTGTCGCGCGACTCTTCGGAACTGCACGCCTTCGTGTTCGGTCAGCACTTCCGGAGCTGGTACTACCTCACCACCACTGAGGTCCAGGAGCCCACCGCCCTCAACAAGGTACACCGCTCAGTTTAGGCCATTCTGCTGGGGGTTACACCAAAATAATGTGATCAATAATATAGGATATCCTTTCCAAAGTGCTGCAGTGGTGATGAATCGATTCCATGCAAATGACTCTTCCCTGGAGTCGAATCTAAGGAGTTGAGTCTTCTTTTCCAGTTTAGTAGGGTCCAAGCATCACCTGTTGTTGTTATTATAATTATTATTATCCTTTCAGCAGCATTCGACACGGTCAACCACAAGACTCTCTTGTCCATCCTCAGGAGTCTAGGAATTTGTGGTTCAGCCTGACAATGGTTTGCTTTCTACCTGGAAAGTCGCTCGTATCAGGTTACATGGAGGGGGATCCACATCTTCTCCACGTCGACTTTCCAATGGAGTTCCCCAGGGCTCAGTTCTTGGTCCACTTCTGTTCTCTCTGTACACTAGGTCCCTCGGTGAGGTCATATCCTCACATGGGTTCTCATACCACTGCTATGCAGATGACACTCAACTTGTTCTCTCTTTTCCTCCATTAGACACTGATGTTTCTGCCTGGATTTCTGCATGTCTGACAGGTATCTCCTCATGGATGGCAATTCACCAGCTGAAGCTTAATCCCAGCAAGACTGATATGCTGTTTATCCCAGCTGACTCATCCCCACATCAAGATCTTGCAATCTCCTTGGACAACTCTGTGATCGCTCCTTCAGTCACTGCACAAAGCCTTGGAGTCACCATGGACGATTGCCTGTACTTCGCATTTCACTAATCTTTCCCGATCATGTCAATTCCTCCTCTTTAACATCCGAAGGATTCGCCCATTTCTTTCCTTCAAGGCCACTCAGATACTTGTTCAGTCCCTTGTCATCTCAAGACTAGACTACTGCAACTCACTCCTGGCAGGTCAACCTTTGAGCGCAATTCGACCTCTGCAACTGATCCAGAATGCAGCTGCACGGCTTGTTTTCAGCCTTCCAAAATTTTCCCAACACCACTCCACTGCTACGATCTTTCCATTGGCTTCCTGTAGCTGCTCGCATTAAATTTCAAACACTAATGCTTGCCTACAAAGCCAATAATGGACCTGCATCCTCTTACCTCAAAGCACTTATTACACCCCGCATAGCACTGCGTTCTCTCAGATCTTTTAGCACTGCTAGATCGGTCCCTCCTTCTACCAAGGGACAAGTGAGAAATGCATCTAAACTCTTCTCTGTTCTGGCTCCAAGGTGGTGGAATGAACTTTCTCTGGATGTTCGGACAGCTGAGTTGCTGGGTATCTTCAGACGACAGCTGAAAACCTACCCTTTTCTGTATTACTGTAGACTAGCGCTATGTTTTTTACACACACCAAAAAAAAAAAACCTACACACAACACCTATCCACTGAGTTTTTGACTGATGGTATACTTAGTCTGTCAACAGGTCTAGGAGGAAAACCTAGGCATCCCATTCCCCAGCAACACTCTCTTGCTCCTCCTGGGGGATCCCAAGGCATTCCCAGGCCAGACGGGATATACAATCCTTATTCTTATTGTACTGAGACTGAAAATCCTTACTTATGAGATAGGATCCCTTTATCATGATGTGGAAAATCATAATTATGAGAAGATTGTGAAATAAAATGAGAAATTGAATTCTTCCGTTTCTGAGTGCAAAGTAACCTCAAAATTCTTATTAGTGATGATCATAGTTATGCTACAGATGTGGTCATTGCAGAATAGGGTAAAAAAAAAAATTTGCACTGTTCCTTTATGGATTTTCCCACAGGTTACACATTTTTCTATAGTCATTACAGCGAAGGATTTCAACCCTGAAAAGTATGCTGCATTCAGTCGTGTTTTGTGCAGGTAAGGTGCATGTTTTAATAAAATCGTTTTAAAAATTGTAATATCATTTACACAAGAATTACAAGCAGTTATTAATCACACAGTACTTCATCATATACATTCCTCAGGATGTACATGAAGCATGGTAGTCCAGTGAAGATGATGGAAGGCTACATTGCTGTTCTAACAAAGGGCATCTGTCAAAGTGATGAGAACGGCTCCTTCCTCATCAAGGACTATGATGTAAGAAAAGCCTATTTGGCTGGATCCATTAAAGGTAAGACATGATCACGTATTACTTTGATAGCACCACATGGCTAACGTTATTGTTATCAGCTGCACTCTTTCTCTTAGTATTTGTAAGATTCTTAAAGTGCACCTGTATTGGTTATATTTACAGCATAATTTGAGAGTATTAAATACATTAAAGTGATACAGATGGTAATTTTATCATAAATGACCATAAAAAGTACAAAACTCTATTTTATCCCATGGATTACTAGCGGGGGCCAAACTATGGAGGTTAGTATTTTTTCTCGGAAGTGACGTCATCATATTGGGCAGGGTTTTGTCTCTTGTGGAGACAGTGCAACGTCACATTCAAGTGACTCTGAGGATGAGAATGCTGCCAGAGATGAGCGTGAAGGTAGATCCAAAATGGCTTATGCAGCTAATGGTTTGCCATCTCGGCTTTCCTGTCGTTGTGGTTCAGGAACAAAAACAAATGTTTTCCACAATCTCTGCGCTTGTTGTTTGTGCAGCTCAGCACTGGGCGATAATGTGTTACGCTACAAGGCTCAGTGATGCAGACCAGCCAATCCAATGAGTTCTCGTCACTACCAGGCTGGAACAGCCAGTCAGAAAGGCAACATATCTCTGAGCATGCCTAGAGTCATCACACTTGCACGCACTTTGAAAACAGCCATGGACTGATGATGCCGGAAGAAATCGCGGATGGTATACGTGATCATGTTAATTAGCTAATAACACCAATTCACCATAGGTACCTTTTTAATGTAGAAGATTTATGTGTTACATAAACCTGTAGATAAGTTTGTCACTTCATATTGATTCACTTGAAAAAGGCTAGATAAGGTTGGATTAACATGTTTCCGCCAGAGACATGGGTTTCCTCCCACAATCCAAAGACATGCACATCAGGTGAATTGGCTGTTCTAAATTGCCACTAGGTGTGAGTGTGAATGGTTGTGTGTGTCTGTTTCTCCTGCGATGGACTGCCAAGCTGGCCAGGGTGTAGCCTGCCTTTTCCCAGAGTCGGCTGAGATAAGAGCCAGCCTCCCTGTGACCCTAGTAGGAATAAGCGGTTTGGCGAACGAATAAAGGTATGTCAGAGACATGACTTGCTCTGTGTGTCTAATTCAGATGTGGTGTCTCAGTTTGGAATGGAGACCATCATCCTGTACACAGCACTGATGCTGAAGAAAAGGATTGTAATCTACCATCCTCGTGTTGAGGCTCTGCTGGAATTCACAAGGTGCTTGTTATGATGTTATGCTACTTTTAAGATTGACAGTTTGCATTATGTTTCACTTGAATTGAAGACACAGCATCTCATACAAGCACTATTGCCTATCTATCGTATACAAGCAGTGGATCAGATTCCCTCGTGTGTAAGTGTTGACTGATAGAATTTATTCAGTCATTGTTGGGTGGGGCTGAAAAAGACAATGTACTGTTTAGTTAGATGCAAGACACCTGGGATCTCTCTGTGGATTTGCAAAAAAAATGAATATTCTTAATTCACGTTCACACAGGAAGCAACATGCAACACACTCACCTGGCCTACAGCAAGTCCGTGAGAGCTTTTATCATATATTGTTTGAGATTATTTTAACTCATATTGTCATCATATGTAGATTATTGTTCAAATTTAGCTGTTAACAAAGACATACTCAAATTAACTAGCTAGTACACATATGCATTTCATGTAGCTCTAAATAAACTTATATAAATATAAACTCACTGGAAATGCTGACTGTTTCAGAAACATGGACCCAGGCATCACATTTCAGGATATTATCCTTGTATGTGCAGTCATAAAGCACAGGATACTGAGACACAGCAATAATGAGCTGCTCTTCCATGTTCATGTGAGTGGATAAATGAAATTGGTGTTTATGATTTCCAAACAGAAAGGTTTGAGCAAAGCCTGTGTTTGGTACCTCCCGTCAATTACCAGTATCTTTAAGCTCTGATTGGTTAATTGCTCGACTCGCATCGCGTCGAAGTTCAACTCAGTTAACACGTTTTTGTTGCACGAGAAAAATCCGTCTCTGGTCGCACGTATCGTGCGCAATCATTGACTTTGCATGGGCACTTGTTGCTTCGTGTGTGAGTGAGGCTTAAACAAGAGATTGAAGAGACTTGGTAATACAGAAAAGCAGATGACCTCAAACTACCTTTGAGAGTAATCGCATTGTTTCTCTTTTGTGTGGTTAAAGTCTAGCGAGTCATGGATCTGATACTGATTTGTAATTAATGACACAAGTAGTTTGTTTTCCATGTTTTAAACTCTCACAAGTCTTTATACACCATATTGTGCCATAGGGATCATCAGTATATCTAGATTATTGAACAGTTATTCCACAACTTCTAGTTGGATATCAGACATATTCTGATGAGAATAGATTCTATCTATGCTCTTGGGAAAAATAAAGCACCTTTTATTATTTTATTAAAATTCCTAAAAATCTGTAAAGCATTTCTATAATTAAAACATTTAATATTTTATCAATAGTTTGTTCAACAGATGCTTTTGCTTTTAACTCCAGAGCACTTCCAGCCCTCACATGGCACAGGAAAGACTGGTCCATCCTCCACCCTTATGTCCATTTGGACGACAGAGAGTTAGACAACCTCCGATACTGTATAGGTAAGGACAACAGAAATGTGACCCAGAGCAAAGTGGGTATTAAGTCAGAAATTATGAAATATTTTGAACTTTAAATGTGATTTTCCCCTGAGGTGTATGCTTAAAAGGTTTTCCTCTTTCACATACATGAAACATGATTATTTAATGTTCCTCTGATTGACAGCAAAAAGAATTCCATCCCTCCCACCTATAGAGCATAGTGACCACAAGCATTGTGAACTCACAAACACCTGACGACCGGGCAAACACATTGTAACCAATAACAGCAAAGTGGGTATTAAGTTGGAAATTATTAATTTTATTATTAATTATTATTTTGTACCATTTTTGTAGCTGATATCCTAAGTTTTAAAATGACACCAAATTTTTTAACACATTTGTCTAGTTTTGGAGTAACTACCCAAAACCTGCCAGGAATTTTCAGGCTTTTAAGCATGAAACTCAGGAGAATATATACGCAACTCGGGAGAAAATCACCTTTAAAGTTCAACAAAGTATTTAATCCTTTCTTACTTAATACCCACTTTGCTCTGATATTTTGCTCTCATATTTAGAATTAAAATATTAGACATTTTAAGGCCCTTCAATACCCACCTGAAAAGTTTGGATGACAGACACTTTGCTTTGAAGCATATTTGTGCCCAGTCTGGCAAAATGAGTCACAGTGACCAAAAATTCAAAATTGAGTTAGCCATACCATTTAAGAGCTTAGAGTCTCCTCTTTTAAATGGTATGGCTAACTTAATTTTGAATTTTTGGTCACTGTGACTCATTTTGCCAGACTGGATCACATTTGTGCATTGATGGTTCAGTCAGTAATTTTAACATTTATTTGTACATAAACCTTACATTTTAGATGCCCGAGCATCTGATTAGAGGCTCGGGCATCTGATTATAATGCCTCCTGAACACCTCCCTGGTGTGGTGTTTCGGGCATGTCTGACCCCAGGGCCGACCCAGAACACGCTGGAGGGACTACGTCTTTCGGCTGGTCTGGGAACGCCTTGGCATCCCCCCCAGAAGAGCTGGAGGAAGTGGCTGAGAAAAGGGATGTCTGGGAGTCACTGCTTAGGCTGCTGCCCCCTCGACCCGACCCCGGAACAAGCGGAAGAAAATGAAGATGAAGATAAAGACCTTACAATTTCCAGAATGGATAAAAAGTGCAGAATTTTAAGTTATGGACTCGCTCTAGTACAAGAAAACACATGAGATTCATTCATATTTAGTATGGATTTAGAATTTTTTTTGAAGGGTGGATTATGGACCAGTTAACCTCCATTTAGTTTTGGTAGTGATCTGAGTCAAAGTCTGGACCCTGAATTGTTTTGTAAAGATTCTCTTTGAGATAAAACATGAAGTGTGGTATTACAGCAGGCCCATCAGATGGTGCTGTGTACTCTGAGTGTCCTTGTTTAAGATCCACTTTGTTCATTTTAACCCAAATGCCAAAACTCAAACTGTTACAGAGATGATTTATTTGTACCTAGAATTGTGATTTAAATACATTGTACATTGGGCTTATTCATCTTTAAGTGTGTAGACTGCACTCGACTTATCTGTCTAAGGGGATTATTTACAGGAACCTCTGCCTCCAATTAAATTACTCCAAAAGTCCAATAATTGCTTCCCTCCCTGTTCTTTGTTTCGTACGTTCTCAGGATATGTGGCTGGCTTCGTGGATCCTGAGGTTATCAACAGATCGGATCTCTTTGATGTTTTTGTGAATCTTCCAGACAGTGAGATCACCATAGCTCAACATGCAAAAGGCAAGACTTAGAAACATTCATCTGCTTCTCATGATGTACTATTCTGATATGGAATAATGGGTGTAGATTAAAATATAACACCAGCTTCTTAAGAAATACAGTCTGTGGGCTCTCGAGTGGCACATCGACAAGCAACAGATTCACATCCAGGTAGTTGCCACAGCCGTCTGCGGCCAGGAGTACATGAGAGCTAATTGGCTGAGCTTTCACGGGAGTTTGTGATGGGGAGGCAATACTTGACAGGTGGGAATTCAGTGCATCTAAATTATGTAAGAAATTTTTTCAGAGACCATGGCTATGGGAAAACTGCATAAGGAGATCGGCCAATTGATTGTCCAGTCCGCAGAGGACACGGATCGCACAGACGCTCAAGTTATCAAGGTAAACTGATGTGGAGAGGTCATCAAGGGGGGAAAATGGGTATCTGTTGTTCAGACTTGTAATATCTTTTCTGTTTCTGATTAGGATATCTCTGTAAAGACTAAGGAGATCCTTAGGAATTTGGCGTCTCTTGCTGAGGAAGAAGATGACGCAAAGCTGACGCTGGACACACTGAAGCAACGTCACTTTCCACCAGCAACTGAGAACTTTCTCTTCCACTTAGCAGCAGCAGAGCAGCTCCTAAAGATCTAAATAATCCACATGAGGCTACGAGACCTGGGAGAGCTTAACAAAGGAAATCACTGTGTGATCATATGGTTTATAAATGTGTGTAAATGCAGATATGACTTTACAAAAAAAGTTTTATAGAGATTTTATCATGTGCTAAACATATTCAGTGACCAAGACTATTATATACTGTATATTACTCTTAGCTACTCTTTCTTTGCCAGGAAGGTTCTTAGGAAGTACTTACAAGTACTTGATTATACAGGTATGGATGGATAATGAACCTTTGCATTTGTACACATTTCTAAAGGTGACACTAGGAACTGAACACCGTCTAAATGGAGAGTATTTTGTGGTAGTACTTCATTCCATAGTTTTGAAATTTTGGATAATGAGCTCTATGCCAAAATTGATGAAGGCAATTATTAAAGTACAGAACATATTTTGCTGCCACTGAAATTTTTAGTTGTGATTCAGTTGCGTCAAGTGTTTTTCTCTATGTATGTGTGTTTAACAACAAATAACAAAGCTAGTTTCACCAGATTATAAAAACAAACGAGTTTCTAAAGCAGTAGTCACCAACCCTGTTCCATTTACAGCATTTGGCAGACGCTCTTATCCAGAGCGACTTACAATTATAATTTTTATACAAATGAGTAAGTGAGGGTTAAGGGCTTTGCTCAAGGGCCCAACAGTGGTGATAGTGGGGATTGAAACACTGACCTTTGGATCAGTAACCCATTGCCTTAACCGCTAAGCCACAACTGCTCTACTCCTGGAATACTACCTTCCTGTAGTCATTATCTCCAAAAAAAAAAAAAACCCAAAATCATACCTCTTTTAGCTAATCAAGAATTTTTGATCACACATTGTTGTTTCAGTATTGAAGCCAGATGGTGGCCTTCATGGAGAGCTCACCTTGCTGTAAGGGGGGTAATCAACCTTCTCTGCAAAGAGCCAGTGAGGGTGCAGGTTTTCATTCCAACCAAGCAGAAGCCCCACCTTCCACCTGTTAAAATCAATTGATTTTCACAAGCTGTGGCTCCTATTTGGTTAGAATGAAAACCTGCACCAACATTGGCTCTTTGCAGGTAGGGTTGAATCCCCCTGCTGTACAATCTCAGTACAAACAAGTACGATTGGGCACAAACTACAAAAACAATTTTACTGCTGAAGGTTAGAATAGATTTAATTCATATAACTATATTATATCCCAATAATTTCAGAACATTCATAACAATTTAATAAAATAAATAAATGTACATCTTGGATATTTTTTCATCCCAGTCAAGTATAAATAATAACAGTAAAGTGGTCTCACCAAAATGGTGCCAATCCGGCTTCAGATTATGTCTCGTGAAAATAATAATGTGCAATCCAGTCACCCCCTATTTTATTAAATTGCTGGATAATTGTACCACCACAGCAAACTATGCTGTGTCTTCAGAGGTGTAGCTCTCCAGGAACAGTGCTGGTGACTTCTGATCTAAAGCATTCTCTCATAGACTTTAATGTTTTTGCAGTCTTGACAAGCTCCATTTCTTTTTTAAACAGTTGCCTTTATCAGTATCCGAGTCATCAAGGAGTACTTGTGCCAAAAATATTCCATATGCACTTTTTTTTTTTATATTTTTACATTTTTTTTTCTTAAATTATGCTTTTGTTCTTTCTATCAATTATTCACACCTGATTTTTATTAACATAAAAATGTCTAGTGTCAAATTCTCCAAACTGTTTCAATGTGAAAATAACCAATGAGTAAAAATAATAGCAATATTTTGTGAAATCTATTCTGTCTAAAACTCAAATTAAAATATGACTCTGTTCTATTTGCCAATGCTGTGGTTTTATTTAATTCATTTTGTATGGTATTGTTAACATGAGTACATCTGTAGGAGAGTCATGTTGCTTGAGTGATTACAGTTCGTCTGATGTGCTCAGAAAAGTGCAGACTTCAGACCTGTATTTGCTGCTGGTTGTGCCATTAACCCTCATCTGCTCAGCTTTGTAGCTGCACTGTATCCTGTCTTAATAGTAGTTAATTACGTTGCCTCAGAAAAAGCAAAAATGAATACATTACCAAGTGAAAAATGCAACAGGTGGTGTTTAATGTTTTGAGATGACTAGAAGTTATATGTATACTCTGAGGTGAAGTGTATATTTCACTTTAGTTGTTTTATTTCTTCTTGTTGTCTGGAGGGCTCCTACCACACATGCCTTTTTTCAGACAGCTTCCCATGTAGGAGCTCTTTAAGAAGGTAATTACCTCTGTGAAACCTGTAGCAGTTCATATAAGTTGTGGTTTTAAAGTGATTTAAGGTTAGAGTCCTCTGTGGTAAAACAGCTCCTCATCATCTGTTAGGTTTTGCAGCTCCTTTTCTACATGCTCCTTTTTTATCTAAAATATAAACAAGAAAATTAAATGAGAGAGATTTCACATATTCCAAAATCCATGATTGCTTTTGTATTTGTAATTCCAAGTATTACACAGCTGTAGATATCAAGACTGAGATCCTGTGGGAATCAACCAAAAAAGAAATCCAGAGCAGAGGTGTCAGTTTTTATGCTCATTACACAAACAATAGCTAAGTTGTATTAACATGGAAGCAAACTGCTTTATCGTGATTGTGTCAACCACTGAGCCAATGTGCCCATGATGACACTAGTCACCTCACAGTTAGGAGGTTCAAATCTTGGCCAAGGACCTTTCTGTATGGAGTTTGCATGTCCTTTGTGTACTTGTGTGGGTATCTTTGGGGTATGATGGTATCCTACCACAGTTCAAAGACCTGCACATTGGGTCAATTTCCTATAATTTGCTAATTGTGTGTGTGTGTGATGTATGTGAATTGTGAGGAATTTATAAGGTTGATTGTGACTGTGTTAGCCCTGCAATACACTGCCGAGCTGTTCAGGGTGTAGCCCGCCTCTCACCCCAAATTCAGCTGGGGTACATAATGGATGGATGAAAGGGTCATCATGGTTTAAGTTACTTATTTGTTGTTCTTTTAGGAAAATACTTGCTTTATTACAAAATATGCCCAGTTCACATTTGTGAACTCTCCAGACTGAGATTTTAAAAATCATCTCTGTAAACAGTTCTACTATAAGTAAAGTCTGGAAATGAAATGTCTGTACACAGAAAGTGTATAAAAGTCCAACATGATTTTATACTATAAATTATAACCAGTGCAGAATGGTGCATCATCACCATTATGACAGAATGGTATGCATTACCTTGCCAAGTTGTGGAAACAGACTGAAGGACACGGGGATCATCAAACCAAAGACAATGGCTGTACTGACATGTCTAACAGGAGCAAGCATCATTGGATTTCTTTTGGCCAACTTTGCCCTGAAACCAAAAATATATTCAGACTTGTTCAGTACAAAGAAAGTGAATTAAGCTCTGATTAAAATAAACAATATGGCCAAATGGGAATGTTGTCTAGATTGTCTGCATGCTAAAGCATTAAAATTTCACTTCACTGGAATGAAAGGAGCCAGATGTGTTACAGCACGACTATGAAGAGGTCCATGAAGACATAGTTTACTGGCTGATGTGGAAGAACTCGAGTGGCCTTTACAGAGTCCTGACCTCAACCCCACTAAACACCATTGGAATGAAGTGGAACAGCCAACTACGCTCTAGGCCTTCTTGTCTAACATCAGCACCCAAACTTACTAATAAACTTGTAGCTGTATGCGCAAAAAAAATTCACACAACCACAATCCAAAATTTAGCATAAAGCCTTCCCAGTAGTGTAGAGGTTATTATAACAGGAATGGAATGTTCAAATGGTACATAGGAGTGTTCTAGTGAGGTGTCCATATACTTTCTGGCCATATGATGTATGTACAGAAATAAGAAATATGTAATGTTTGTATGTAACCTCTTGAGAAGGAGGACCAGTAGATTAGGAACAAGTGCAGTGGTACCAAAAAGAGTTGCTCGAGATATAGCAGTCTCCTTTACAGCCTGAGACAGAGGAAAATACAAGAAAATTTACAATACTTTGAATGATGGGTATTTCACAATACCATGATTAAATATTTAAATGAGTATTTCATAAAACCTATCATTCCAGTTTCAATATTCCCACCTTGAATCCAGCTTCCTTTGAGACACCAACTGAATTCCCAGTGGAGTCAAAAACCTTTATTCCATTCTCTGATTCCTCACTTCTCACTACGAAGACGCTGAAAGCAGCCAAACAAGCTAGAAAGTAAAAAATATCTGTGTTTATATGTAAGAAATGTATAATAAATAAATTTCAAAATGATCAACACATTTGGACAATTTGAATCATCCACAGTAAAAAAAAATTCTATGGAAAGAATGATGGCGTAGAACAGAAACTTTATGCAATTTAAATACTATGATATAACGTTTACATGGTCATTTGAATAGTCTGATAACTGCTCAAATACTGTAATGGCTGCATTATATGACTGGATATAAATACCCCCTTTAGAAACACCCATATATCAGCCAATCATGTTGCAGCAGCAAAATGCATAAACTCATGAGGGTGGTCGAGAGGTTGTGGGTTTGAATTCGAATTAGTCCCCACCATGCTAAGACCCCTATGCAAGGTCTTAATCACAAGTTTGCCTCTGCCCACTCAGCACTATAAATGGGTACCAGTAACAATACTGGGAAGGTAACCTGCAATGGACTATCGTCCCATCCCGGAGGAATTGAACTTCTAGTTGCTACACACTACAGAAACCGGCCTGATGAGCTAACAGACTTGGCTGTAAAAGCCCAAGAGATTTTACCTAGGTTTATAATAAATTAAGGTATATATATTTCTTTTTTCTGGGTGTTTAAAGGCTTACAGAATACATGATCATTATCATTCATTCAGCAGGGGACAGCAGTGACAACCCGGTGATAGTGGGGCTTGAACCCCCAGTCAACCCTATCAGTAATACATGATCATCATTATGAAATCAAAGTCAGAACCATCATGACATCAAGCGTCCCAGCACTGCCAAGCTCTTATGCCTTTGGGCCTTTTGGCCATTAACATTCATTTATTCATTCATTCATCTTCTGAACCGCTTATTCCTACTTAGGGTCGCGGGGAGGCTGACGCCCATCTCAGCCGACTCTGGGCGAGGGCGGGGTACACCCTGGACAGCTCGCCAGGCCATCGCAGGGCCATCAGTCACACAACCATTCACACTCACACCTAGAGGTGATTTTTGGAACAGCCAATTAGCCTACTGTGCATGTTTTTGGACTGTGGGAGGAAACCGGACTACCTGGAGGAAACCAACGCAAGCATGCAAACATGCAAACTCCACACAGAAACGCCCGAGCTGGGAATCAAACCCAGGAACTTCTTGCTGTGAGGCGGACATGCTAACCACCGCGCCACCGTGCCGCCCGGCCCTTAACATTATCAGCTAAATATATCGACACCCCAATCTATGTGGGAAAACAATGGAGGAAGAAGAACAAGAACAAGAAGACAGGAAACTACTTTACTAACCTGATAGAGGAACAGGCAGCACTGACCTACAGAAGGCCTGAGCTGAACTACTACTCAGTGCCAGGCGCTGGATTATAATTTGAGGAAGGGCCTAAAAAATAGAGTAGATGTATGCATCAGAATTTAGAGTTTCTGGGACTTTTAAACAGTTTATTTAATAAAAAATGTACATTTATTAAACAAAGAAAGTCTCACCCCTGCAAATGTTGAATAAGCCACTGTTCCAGTGACAAGAAGGGCCTGTTTTAATGAGGGTTTGTTCTCCTGAAGAAAATCATTCAATCATCAATCAAGTCTCATCAGTTTCTGCTTCCTATATTTTATGGCCAGAATGTGATTTCAGTTTAAGTTTTATTGCAGGTGGATGCAGGGAGAAAACACTGTTGATTACCGGTGTGGCTGTGGCGTTTCTGTTGGCTTGGTTGAAACCTGCACAGTAGCTCTGCAGCATGAACTGGGGAGTGAAGATGCTGTCAATCATGAAATAAGCGTGGATTTTTAAAATAAATAAATAAACTACATGCAGTGAGTACTGACAGGGGAATTAAAACCAAACTTAATAGAAGCTTGCATACATTGTATATGTCTTTGTACATAAACACACGATGTTCTTATTACAACCTTCCTCATGAAAAAAGAAAAAAAAAAAAAAGAGTAATAAATCCTCACGCAGGGTGATGCCATTATACTTCTAAAAGTGGGGCAGGGGTGATGTTGAAGAAACTGTTCACACGGAAGTGTTGTGCATTAAACGTACTGCGTATATACCACGCGTTCATGTAAACCAGCAGACGCCTGTATGATGTATGAAAAAGTAATGTATTATTATGTTCAGATGTACCTAGCATTATTTTATTTAATAGTTCACTAGTTTATTTCTGATTTGTTAGTTTAATATTTGTATATTGTTATTTTTGCTGTTCATTCATTCATTTTCTGAACTGCTTAATCCTAATTAGGGTCACAGGGAAGCTGGCGCCCATCTCCGCAGACTCTGGGAGAGGACAGAGTACACCCTGGACAGCTCACCAGGCCATTACAGGACAGAAAAACGTTGACGGCAATGCAGCCTACTCTTTTCGAAAGTCAGCAATGGTTCTTTTACATGGCCCTCACCATAGACAGTGAGAGAAACTACAGGCCTTTGATAACCCAGTTAGCTTCACTGGGGGTACTGCAATGGCAACCCGGTGATTGAACCCCTGACCTTCGAACCAGTAATCCAGAACCCTACCACTGGGCGCCCCTATTTTTGCTGTTATCTAGCCTTATTGAAACGGACCTGCCAACATCCTGTGGCTGCGATTTAAACTGACTACAAATGTTGGCCTTTTCAAACAAAATAATGCAACCCATTTAACACATTTTGGCAGATTGAAACTTGCTTTATGTAAGTAAAAACCACCTGATGATGAAAATGTAAATATTTTCAATATAACAGGAGAATTTAAAAGGCTTTTCTTTCATTTCACTTTAAACAGCCTTACCTGCCAAAACAGGGCCGGCGCCACTCCTTTATGTGGCACAAAACTTGCTACGACCTACAGGACAGAGGAGAAAGAATAAATTTTTTAGTTCCTGAAGGTCTAAATGCATATCTTTAATTAGTTTTATGTGCACACGACCATCATTTGCCTAATGAAATGTAATGGCAGAAAGGCGGTAGCAACTGGGGTATGATGAAACCAGTTTGGTAACCTTTATCTAAGCGTGTATATAAACAGCACTGTGTACAAATACTCACCAAAGGAGCTGATACAGGCATAAAAGCTGAGAATAAAACGAGATTAGAGAAACTGTTACCATGTGATCATGACAAGGATTCACAGAGATAGAATATCTCTCTAGTTTCTGCATTTACAGGGCATAGTATTAATAATAACACCTGTGAGTGACTGTTACCTTGAGACCGAAACACGAGGGAAATTGGCTGTCCGGTATCAGCATGCACAGAGCTCTAGGCAGCACAAATTTCAGTTTTACTTTTAAAATACAATGGCAATTTTTTCCCCCTTAACCTACTTGATTCTTGTAAGGAATTACTCAAACACATTATATTATGATAGTTAAGGAAAGCAATAACAGCTTACGAGAGAAAGATTCCAGGCATTTGAAACCTGGAAAACAAAAGAAGCATAATCAGAAATTAGGTTTTAAAATAAAAATAAATAAGATTTAAAAAAATACATTCAATTAGCCACATAATAAAAAGCCTACATACAATACCTACCTGTTCATTCTTCAGCTGACCTTCCGTCCTGACCAGAGATCGAGCATTTTTAATTTCGACCTAAAAGCAAAACCACTTGTGAGCTCATAGAACTTTAGGATTAATAATACATCAAGTTATAATTCATACATTATACACCAGGGGCGGCGCAGTGACATAGTAGCTCAAACGCTTCACAGCAAGAAAGTACTGGGTTCCAGTCTCGGGCTTGGCAAGGCCATTTCTGTGTGGGGTTTGCATGTTCTTCCCGTGCTTGCGTGGGTATTTCCTCCGGCTACTCCGGTTTCCTCCCACAGTCCAAAGACATACGTACACATTAGGCTAATTGACTGCTCCAAATTGCCCCTAGGTGTGAATGTAAATGGTTGTGTGTGTGTTTCCCTGTGATGGACTGGCACTGGTTCAGGGTGTACCCGGAATAGGCTCCAGTCTCCACCCTAGTGATAAACGCCTATAGACATTAGGGGTTTAGAATTAAGAAATGCATGGTGTACAGTTAATTTTCTGATGGTATGTAAAGAAAGACCTCTAAACACATTTCTTTGTCAGTTCTTGTGATTAATAAAAAATAAATGATCACAATGTTGACACTTGACACTGATGTCTGATGACGTGCACAGAATAATCCACTTACATCAGAGGACAGGAGTGAGCTGGGGTCAAGAATATTCACCCAGATTCGCAGTCTGCTTAGGAAATGCTACGAAACATGGCAAGACACTTGTTGAAAAAATACTAATATTTGTATATATAAGTCATATGGTTGCGGTTTAATGCACAGGTAAATAAAATCACCTTCCCGTTCTTATGCCAGTAATCCAAATTGGGATCCATTCAACTGATCACAACGTGGTGGCTTCACTTAAGCCAAAACTGTGCTGCAACACTGTAGCAACAAACCCTGAATAATGCTGAATTATATACAGATGGAGGTCATTCAGGCAACACATGTCTCCATCCGGCATGAGAGCACTGATAACTTCCGTATAATGTCACGTGACGTGACGCAACAAAAGGCCTGCTCTACTATCAAAGTGCTGCACGCGTACTGTAGATAGATATAGACACCTAGATCAGCAGCACTAGCCAGAGCACAAGGTCCGAAACGCACGAGGTCACCACAATTTTACCTATGACATGAGTTTGATACCAACCAGAGTTCTCGAGTGAAGAATTCAGTTGATGTAATAGTTGTTTATGTCGACTCCGATAATGCTAACCAGGGTATTTAAGTTCCGGGTAAAATGGCGGCGGGTTCGTTATATTTAGCCAATGGGGTTGCCATATCTAGGTTTCTGTGTCTATGGGTCTGCCACCATTCAAGCGATCACTGATTGGTCTGCGCGTTCAGTGCGCGCTTTTGACGCTCAAACTGCAGCAAGTTTGCACACTTTCAAGATGGCTGCCACCATTGGACGACTTCTCTGTACTTCTGTGAGTTTTGCGTTTTGAGACCGCTGAGCAGATTTGAACTCTGTTGATATTTAATTTTTATGTATTTTTACATTACTAACTTTGATATTAGTGTAGGTGTATATCACATGGTTAAGGCTGTATGAGAGGGCGGTAGTTTAACCTTTCCGTGTGTAGCAGTAGCAGCGGTGTTTTCTGTCAGTGGTGCACACAGGGGTTCAAACATACTGCGTTCAGTAAAAAGCTCCAGGTTTTATGCTTAGTAGGGTTTTTTTTTTTTTTTTTTTACAAAATACAACCGTTTTCTTTGCTTTATGCCTTTATTTTAAGGGAATGATCAAGCAAAGCCTGACGACGAAATGTTTATTATAGTGATAAATATTCAGGACACGTGTTGTTATATAATAACCTGATGAATATTTACATGTTTACCAAGGACTGCTTTAACAATCTGCCAAAAAGTGATTTAATGTACACTTTACTCGGTATTAGCTTGATATATGGGCTCCATTATAATCTAATATATGGGATATATGTGGTGTAGAAGTTGCAATGTCTGTCTTAGAGCAAGAAGGTCCTGGGATCGAGTCCCAGACTCAGGTGTTTCTGTGTGAAGATTCTCCACATGCTTGCATGGGTTTTCTCCGGGTACTCCGGTTTCCTCCTACAATCCAAAGACATGGACATTAGGCTGATTGGCTGTTTCAATTGCCCCTAGGGGTGTGTGGGTGTGTGTGTGTGTGTGTGTTAATTGGCCCTGTAATGATCTGGTGAGCTGTTCAGGGTGTAACCCACCTTTGCCCGGGGTTGGTTGAGAAGGACTAAGCGGATTGAATAATCTAGTTAATTAATTATAGCATTATAAACAGTGTTTACACTGTGAGGCACCCATAACACTGTTAAACTACTATTTATTTACAATATATGTGTGAATCCGGCGGCACGGTGGCGTAGTGGTTAGCACGTCCGCCTCACAGCAAGAAGGTCTGTGTGGAGTTTTCATGCGCAAGTATGTTCTCCCTGTGCTTGCGTGGGTCTCTTCCGGGTACTACGGTTTCCTCCCACAGTCCAAAACCATGCATGGTAGGCTAATTGGCTGTTCCAAATTACCCCTAGAGTGTGAGTGCGAATGGTTGTATGACTGTTGGCCCTGTGATGGCCTGGCAAGCTGTCCAGGGTGTACCCCGCCCTCACCCAGAGTCGGCTGAGATGGGCGCCAGCCTCCCCATGACCCTTATTAAGATTAAGTGGTTCAGAAAATGAATGAGTGAATGAAAGAATGAATTTGTGAATCTTTCGGGGTTGGGTTTTTTTTGTTTTTTGCTATACTGTGTTAATCCCACAAGGGAAATTATCTCTGCATTTAACCCATCCAAAGTGAGCACAAACATGTAAACAGTGAGCACACTGAATACTTTGAATCATTGTATGATAGGAAAGGCAAACAGTCTAACTTGGGCAGACAAACACTTCGCAAGTCATGGTACCAACCTTCCACCCACTTTTAACACTAAAGTAACGCCCTTGGATGGAAACACAGATAAAGCTGACATGGTGTTTTGGGGGGAGAACTGAATTTAAAAACAGTTTAAAAAAATGTACAGATCTTGGTTTTGTGCTGCTTGACAATTTTTCCCCACAAAATTTTCAGTGAACTTTGCTGAATAATTTTATTGATTTTTTTGCACAAATATTGGAGTTGGACATGGAATTGATAACTGATCTCTAACTCCAGGCCACCAGAGCAGCAGTAAGTGCGCTGAGGAGTGGAACCTCAGGCACTGCATTACCATATGGGATCAGAACTGCTGCCCCCAGAGCCTGCTTCTCTATCAGTATGTCAAAAAATATATCTCACACAAATGCACCGTTAAATGAACTAAAACACATATGATGTTTGCTGCTTTCTGTGCTCCAAACACTAGGTACTGCTAAATGGGCTCCTGCAGTTACCCAGCATGCTCCACACTTCAAGGGGACAGCTGTCCAGAATGGAGAATTTAAAGAGATCAGTCTTGATAACTACAAGGGCAAATACCTGGTTCTGTTTTTCTACCCTCTTGATTTGTAAGTGAATTGGTGAAAGCAGTACTCATTAAGTGTTATTAACAGCTTTATAAAGTGTTGTATTGCTTTTGCTGTGCTTCTGTGATAGCATCTATTACTGCATGTATATTCTATCTATTTATATTTAGATTTTTTTGTGCCGAATGGCCATGAGATGAGTTAGTTTCTGTTAACAGTCACTGCTTCAGCAGCTTCACTTGAAGGTTATGTAGTACTTAGCATATCCACCTCACAGCAAGAAGGTCCTGGGTTCGAGTTCCGGGCGTTTCTGTGTGGAGTTTACATGTTCTTCCTGTGCTTGCGTGGATTTCCTTTGGGTACTCCAGTTTCCTTCCACAGTCCAAAGACATGCATGTTAGGCTGTTCCAAATTGCCCCTAAGTGTGCATATGACTGGTTGTCTGTGTGTTGCCCTGCAGTGGAACTGGTGAACTGTTCAGGGTGATTCCTCCTTCACCCAGTGTCAGCTGAGATAGGCTCCAGCCTCCCTAAGATCATAATAGCTTTAAGCAGGTCGGCAAATGAGTGGAAGCGTGGAATGGAGACTCCTTTCATGCTACACAAACACTATCATATAAACAATTTTCAACTCTCATACTAAATATCTGTTTATTAACTGAGAGTGCATTCCAGAAATTCCCATGATTTTGTATGGTTGAAATGGTAGCATATTAGAACGTTTGATTTAAAGGTACAGTGTGTAATGTTTTGGAGGATCTGTTAGCAGAAATTAAGTATATCATCAATAAACAAGTTTTCATTAATCTATAATCATACAAAAATAAAAGTCATTGAGTTTTCGAAACCTTGGGAGTTATTTATATCTACATGGGGAGCGGGTCCCCTCTCATGGAGGCCTCCATCTTGCACTGCCATGCTTCTATAGACGCCCAGAACCATACAGGCTTGAGTTGGCTGCAATCTGGAACCTCACCACTAGATCCTGCTAAATACTGATAAATTTGACACACCGTGCCTTTAATACAAAAAGTGCAGTCTGGGCCGTTCCACCGTTGCTGGGTATTTAAACCTTCCGTAATATAATATTATAATTATAATCCAGCAATAATTCCGGGACGTTTACACCTTTTACAAACATGTTTGCTTTCACAGTTCCTCATTGTTTTTTTGTTTGTTTTTAGTTTTTTCATTAGTTATACCCAGCTCATAATTTTTTAATGAACAAAAAAACAATCACACACATCTGTTGTTCTTTTTGCAGTACTTTCGTCTGCCCTACAGAAATCATCGCTTTCAGTGACAAAGCTAACGAATTTCATGATATCAACTGTGAGGTGGTGGGTGTGTCTGTGGACTCTCACTTTACTCACCTGGCCTGGACCAACACCCCTCGAAAGGTACAAAAAGTCAGTCACTATGGCTTATAATTAACCATTATTTGCCAAAAGTGATGTGGGTGTCATTTTAATTCAGTCACATTCAGCTAGCCTGAGGTGAGTAGTAGTTTCAGTACTACGCTGGAGCCTAAGCATGCTCGAGCAATGACGGCGGTATTTATTTATTTATTTATTTTAAAATGCACTTTTAGAGTTTTAGTATACTTTAGTACATACTGTGTGAGAAACTAGATTTTATGGTTTGTTTTTATATTTATGGTGTTGAAATGATCACACTACCTGCTCCATCACAATGCACTTCATGTCAGTATCTTTTGAAACTCATTCAATGTCTGAATAAATTGTTGCTTTTTTTTTTGTTTACGCTGAAAATTACGATGGCTATATTGTGTAGCTTTGCTTCCATATTTTTTGGGGGACTTTCTAGGATTTTAGAATCTGTGACTGTCACAAAACTGTGAGTGCCTAATTGTTTTGATGCAAGCATTATTTCCTTGAACTAAAGTTTATTAGCCCCAGATAGTCAACATCAGATCACACCGTTCCAGTGTACTGTATAATAGTGAATAATTTACTTTTGATTCCAACACGGGTTTAGTCTCCCCGAGTGAACTTCAGAAGGGAAATAGCTGAACCAGGTGATAATCCTCAGGTTGAACTTCGACCTCTTTCTTGTTTGCATGTAGAATGGAGGACTGGGGAAAATCCACATCCCCTTGCTGGCCGATCTCAACAAGCAGGTGGCCAGAGACTACGGGGTGCTACTGGAGGGGCCAGGAATAGCACTGAGGTATATGATCACCCTTGTTAAATAAATACATCGACATTTAGAAAATTGGATTTACATCATGTAGAATACTGTGGGGCTAACAAAGTATTTAGGCCCTTTTATTTTTTTTATATTGAATCTATTTCCACTGCATATATCCACTTCAAATGTGCCAACATAATGTTTTTTGCCATTGTATTTATAAAAATGAACAAGAAAGTATGAATTCATAACAGAAACTGATCCCATTTAGGGGGCTGTTTATCATCGATCCCAACGGCATCATCAAGCACATGAGCATCAACGATCTTCCGGTAGGCCGCTCTGTTGAAGAGACGCTTCGCCTCGTTAGAGCTTTCCAGTTCGTGGAGAGCCATGGAGAGGTTTGTCCAGCAAGCTGGACCCCCAAGTCACCCACGGTAAACATTTTACTAAAATAATAATAATAATAAAAAAAACTTAAAGGATTTAAAATTGCTATTAAAAAGATAACAATGCTGTTTCGAAATGGTTTCTTTGAATTTCAGATAAAACCAACTCCCGAGGGGTCCAAGGAATACTTTGAAAAAGTCAATTGAAAGAAACATAAGTCATGTTTGCTTGTGGTAGATCATCTGGTATAATGCACTTAATATGTAGTTTTGTTCAGAATTGCACTATGCAAACACTTCAACAGAATATTGCAGTGATCTTTATCACACGTGAGCTCATTTGTTAGTGTTGTTACTATGTATACAAATAAAATTGTCACTGTCTGGTGTCGGTGAGCCACTAGTTTTTCCACAGATGTTGCTGATGTTTGTTATATTTGATTATACTTTTTGGGTAGAAGACATTAAAGAAGTACTGCACATTTAAATGTGGTGTTTGAGCTAAAAAGTAAATGATATGACTTTAATGAAACTGATCAATGCTGGTGTTTATATTGACAATTACCATTTGTATACAAATCAGAATAGTACGAGTTGAAAATGCCATCCACTGGTCTGAAGCATTGTGCACCTTGCAAGGCCAGTGCTGATGTGGAGTCAACCATTTGGTCCTTCTGTCATAAAAGGTTTTTATTAAAAAAAAAAAGCATGTTAATGTCTTCTAATCAGAGGTCGGTGGTCCATCTCCACAAGTTCCTGTCCTTAAACAGGAAAAAGCTAATTTTCAAAAATATGTTCCGATTCATCGTTCACAGGCATTATCTCCACTACTCAAGATGTTGAGATGATTTTCCTCTCATCTGTCACAAGGCTTTTAAGACTTGTAAGCTCCAACCGGTGTAGTTATTTTCCTCTGACCGTTCTCATAACCAAGGCACTTCTACTTGCAACATGTTTGTCCTTAAATCTCAGGAGATCTTCAGAAATACTTGTATCAGCCTGTTCGGCACCAGCAACCACCAGTCACTCGGACTAGGTGGGGTCTGGTTGCTTAAAAAACAATAAGTTAACCTGGTGTTATCAAACAAGACACAAATCATCCATATCGATGGAAATCTGGTTAATAAAAGATGGAACCGAGTTCATACATTAAGGTTGTTAGGGGTTAGCAACGCGACCTCAGTTTTTGAAAACGGTTAATACTGTATACGCTCACTCATTATATCTAAAAAGTCAATCAAGTAGCAGCAGTACAGTGCATAAAATTATGTAGATACAGGTAAGTGCTTCTACATAATTTTATGCACTGTACTGCTGCTACCTGATTGGCTGGATAATTGCACCAATGAGTTGGTGTGTACAGGTGTTTCTAAAAGTTATTTTTAAAAAATTTGTATGGGTAAAACATTGAGGAAGACTTCACTTTCAGAATTCAAACAATACCTACATAACCTCTGTACATAAACATTGTTTATTTTTTTTCTTTTTACAACAAGTATAGCATGTTTAAAATGTCTTTCCAGACATCACAAGGTTCATGACATGAGGGCCCAGAAATCATCTGGCATTTGAGGGGATTAGAAAAAAAAGGCTTTGCCACATCTCAGATATCTTTAGTTACATACTGTATACAGCAGAATGAAAAACACGAGCTCTGTCGGAGTGCTCCTGTGGCACTTCCTGTATTTAGGAAAACATCAAATAAAGTACAATAACATCACCCTTTACAGAATGCTCGCAGAAACTCTGCATGTGTCCGACATTCACAATGCTGCTTCTGGTAATGGATGGGGAAGTTAGCGTGAGGGAGGTGGCTGTGAGGGAGCACACGGAGAGCTGTTTTAAGCTTTAAATCATAAATATTAATCAAAAATCAAAAAAGTATATGATGGTCATCAGTTCCTCTACAAAGCAGCAGAAAGGTGATATAGCACTCCAGAATTTTTTCTTCCTTTTTTACGGTTACACAAAGCTTAACTCGAGCATGTGTCAGGAGTCACAGAGCAAAGAAAAGGCCAAAAAAAAAATAAAATAAAAAAAGCAGATACAAACAGAACTGGTTTATACAGCAAGATGATGTTATGCACTAATGCAAGATGTAACATCGCCACCCACCCCAAGCTCACAAAATAAAGAGAAAGGACAAAACCATTCACCTCAACATTTAACTGCTTAAAAAAAAAAACAAAAAAAACAAACAAACAAAAAAAAATAAACCCTGTAATAAATCTGTACAACCAAAATACATTTTGGAATCTACTTCTACAGTTATATTATTACGGTTATATACAGGTTTACCCCATCCATTTATCTTCACACTCAGACTTCATTTAAATCCCAATTTTAAAAATAAGAAAACACAAGATCACTTTGAAACAACAAATTTAAAAACATCCGCACTTGTCGCAGACAATTGGACCGTACATTATCCCAAGACCTGGTTCGGGAACCTGGTGATCTATGCCTCATTTATATCTCGTATTATAATCTGAACTATGTAGTGTAAATTGTAAAAACGGTGGTTTGTTCAGTCTGGTGGCAGAAAAGCTAGGAACCAATATTCCCTCCCCATCATCCGAATGCGAATTTTACACTATGCTCTGGGTGATCGGAAACAAAACGTTTAAAACAATGCAACAACGACATCGCTCAACTCGACAAAGACAGTAGGAGCATGGACACAATCGCAACCCTCCAATATTCTCCTACAGCAGAACAAAAGCTCTCCATACACTTCGGCCTCTTCACTGAAGAGAGCTAGACTACTCCATCGATAAAAGGTCTACGGTCACTCATGCTGGGTGAGACAGAGCTATCGGAGGAGAACCAAACTTTTAAATTGTAAAGGAAAGGGAAAAAAAACAAAACAAACAAACAAAAAAAAAAAAAAACATCTATGCATTTGCTCCAGAGAAAAGAAATCAGAACACAGTTCTTTAAAAAACAAATAAAAATAAAAGTCATGTTTATTTAATCTTCCATTAAATGCCTGTGTGTACACAATCTTTCAACCTTGAATTTGTTGAGAAAATGGAAAACTAGATTTACACAAGATAAGATCACAATCTCTTCTTGCAAGGAAAAAAACCCAAAACAAAACAAAAAAAAAAGGAACAAAAGACTCGTGTCCGCCACTGCTGGGAGATCAGCCAGTTGCACAGGTGCTGTAGAGTCGCTAATCAATCTTCACATTTGTGTAGATCTTTCTCACAAAGGCACTCGTTCCCATGTAGCCAATGGCTCCTGGAAGAACACACACAATTAATAAAACAACCTTCTAAAACTACACACAGTCTGAAACAAATGGAGACACAGTGTCTAAACAAACAGATAGTGATACACACCACACATTATACCAAGAGCTGTACTGAACACCGCCATGTAGCCAAAATAGAACGATGTCTGAAACAAGCCATACATCCTACAGAAAAATAACAAAACATTAATCAGGGAAATGGCTGAATATGCTCGAAGCATGCTTACCATCACACAGAAGAAGCTTTGTAAGTAAATCTACAGTCTTTAGAAATGAACAACCAAAAACTGAAGTAGAAATCAAGTCAGACTCACTTTGTTTTGAAGAAATAGTAGTAAAAGGAATACATGTAAACATAAACTGCTGTGGAAGCCGCAGAAAGGAAGCTTGTCCACTGCCTGCAATGGAATGATAAAATTAGTCAATATTCAGTTCAATTTATTCCGTGTTTTCCATTTGTTCTGAAAGGCAACCGGTCACAAATTTAAATAATTAAATAAAAGGTCAATTCAATTAATTGATAAAACACTTAACTTGTAAATAAAATACTTGGGTGATTTATTGACCTAGAGACTAAATTAAGTGTGGCTTGATGTGTTCACGTGACCTATTTAACTCAGAACAAAATGATCTGTTTGTTTAGCTGGAAGTTGGAAAGGTGCCAACACTGCTAAGAAAAAAAATTAACAGACCCCAGGGGTCCAGACACTCCTGCCAGCAGGACCATTTGAAAATATTTGCCCAATATACATTAGAAAGTTGATTGCTGTGACCTTGCAACAAGATCAAGCTCACCCATAAACAATCCCATCCAAGATTTTCCCAAGGGAATTAACGCACAACAATCCTTGACAAGCCCAGTAGAGAAACAAGGTCAAGGGCACCCATACAGAATTCCAGACCTTCCTGAGGGTAACCCATCCACCAATATTGGCGATCCTATGTCATTTCCTTCCAAAGTTATTTCACTAACAAAATGGATAGATGGAATCCATTTCTATAACAAGCCTGCCTTATTATTGGGATCAGAAAATGAATGTTGATGTATCCATAGCCATTTGCAGCTGGGACCTAACAGAGCAGACTGTGTAACATAAGATGTGGTATATTCCCTTCACAATGACTCTATCCAATCATAGGCACTGTGACATCATGTATGCAGAAGGTGGCGGGTAGATCTTTACCCCAAATGTAGCTGCAGTATGTGCAGCTATTTGAAAAGATTGGGTGGGCTGACTGTACATGATTTCAAAGATGTATGTTTGCTGATATGGAAGAGATAACCAGGGAGTTGTAGCTGGTGGGAGCAGCTGATCATATTGGGAACCCCAAGACCCCACCCCCAAGGTACAGTTAGCAAAAGCCAAGAGTTTGAAAAATCTAAATACAACTAAACTGTAAATTCCTGTACCGCTAGTAATGCCTCCTATTTAAAAAAAAATTCTCTCAGCTGTATAAAATGAATCTCTCAAAAAAAAGAAATTAGTGGTTAATCACTGCCTCACCATCTGTAGTCTTCAGCATTGAGGAGGAAGTAGGTACAGACAATGGTCACGCACACAGTCACAATGCACAAGATGACCAACACAAGCATCATGAATCCGTACACATAATAAATCTTATAGGCCCAGAATGACGTAAAGATAAAGTACCTACAAAAAAAAAAAAAAGAGTGAACAGGAAAAACAACTGTAATTACTGGAACTCCAACTCCAACATGGATCAAGGAACATGGATGAAATAAAACACTTACATCTCGATGAAAATAGACCCAAATGGCAGGATGCCACCCAGACAAACGATGACCGCAGGCTCCATGAACCTGATAATCAATCCAAGGGAAATAGTAAATAACAATACACACATATATACACCGATCAACATCATCCAACTGGTCTGTAGCTAAGCAGCCCTATACCCAAATGCTGCAGTGCAGTGCGTTCTGACACTGTTCCAGCATAGCTAGCATTAACAGTTTAATATCTTCTGTGGGATCAGACCAGACGTACTAGCTTCCACTCCCCACGCGTATTAATGGGCCTTGGGTAACCATGACATTCCTGCCAGTTGTCCTTTCTTTAAACAGTGTTGGTAGGTACTTACCACTGCATACCAGGAACACCCCACAAGACCTGCCGTTTTGGCGATGGATAGACCGAGTCATTTAGTCAGTACAATGTGGCCCGTGTCAAAGTCACGCCTGCTCATTTTTCCTGCTTCCAACACAACAACGTCAAAAACTGACTTCACTCACTTACTGCCTAATACAACCCACTGCATGACAGGATGATAAATGTTGGTCACTTTACTTGTCATGGCTCATAATGTTTTTTAAGCTATAGCTTATCAGTGTAGACAAAAAATTTATATGCTGTACTATGTCCTTACACAATACTACTCACCCTAAGGATGTTTATTAAGAAAAGAGGAGCATACCATTTTTTCTCTGGGATGGGCCTGGGAACCGCGTTGACCCTGCAGGGAAAGTTGGGCTGCCCTGAGAGGTTCCGACCCAGGATTGTCCCCACCAGGTTTAGAGGCAGGATGACAAAGAAGCAGATACAGCACACTGCCACCTGGGTAAAAATAAATAAAATAAACAACAACAACAACAAAAACAACAATAATAATAAAGTTAGATGGTTAGTTGATTACATAAAATGTGTTGAGACCTATTTCCCAGTTTGGTCATGTGACATTTAACATAAAGCCCATTGCTGTTGTATTTACTTATTATTCATTTTGTATTAGAGCTTTTTATACCATTCATCACATGTAAGAATTTAAGAAAAGGACAGAATCCACGCTGATGAAGCCTCCTCTATTCCTTGATTGCTCCATGAACATTAAGCATTGACACCCCTTACATCATCAGACTTCAATCAATATCCAGGTTGCACGTTGAAACACATAAAGCGAGGAGTTTTAAGAAGTACCCTGGTAAAAACACATGACTGGCTTTATTCTGACTTTGACATTTAAGAACTGATTGTTTACTAGTGTTCTCACTCATAAGGCAACTAAATCAGTGAAATATAATCGTAGTTTGAAGAGACATATTGAAATGCCATTACAAAGAGAGCATAGAGCTGAATAAGCACTCACCATTGTGCCAAAGGGGATGGCTCTGGAGGCGTGGTAGTAGATAGCAATGAAGTTGATAAAGAAAGCAGTGCCACAAACCATGGCTGGGATGAGAAATGCCCCAATAAACATCTGCTTTATCCATCTCCTGCCTGCTTACACAGATGGACCAACCACATGGCTGAGCAAACACTCACAGATCATACATTAAAAACAAAAAGATCATCATCACTGGTCAATCAAAGACTAATTGATGTCCTAACTTTAACAGAATTAAAATGCTGTACAGTTTGGAAATTCTTACCCCCTTGTTTCGCATATAGACTTCCTCCAAAGTAACCATTTACTGGGGAAGTGGCTGCATACACAAATATAGCTGTGCTCAGCATTGACCCTCTCCTACAAGATCAAGGAGGGAGTGGATCATCAGTATCACTTTTTTGTTTGTTAAATAATCAGTATCACTCTTTTGTTTGCTAAAATCAACAAAAATGGTCCTTGAGACTTACTCTGTGTACAGATCCTCAAGCATAGCCACAATGATAACAATGAGAGATACAGAGAAGATCTGGCAACCGGAGCCAATCAGAGAGGAGAAGATCAGTGGGTGACTAGAGGGTCTGAACACATCACCATGGACTTGCTTCCATCCATACTCATCCCCAAGATCTCGGTCCTGGATGCATTCAGAATCAGAGAAAGAAAGACGGTGTGTGTGTGAGTGAGTGAGTGATTACTTGGCATTACAGATTCAGTACACCAATAATCAATTCAACTCATTCAGTTAAACTAGAGGAGCACTCACAGAGTGCGAGGTACCTCGGCCAGGCACGAATGTATTATTATAACTTAGATATATCTATATCTTTTCTAGCTCTATACCATATGTATAAGTAAATGTCTCTCCCTAGTGGGGGTCAGATGAACATTGAAGATGAAGGTCCCATGAAAAATCTTTTTTAGAGATTTTTTAAAACGTGATGCATGTTTGTTAACCACATATTTTACAGATCCATCAAATATACAACAGAAAATTATGCAAAAAAAAAAAAGTCCTTGCCCTTTTATACTGCCCTGTTACAATTAAAATTTTGAACAAGTGTGTGTAGTTGGGTTTAGTGTGTCTTGAGAATAAGAGCTCATAGCCACATGTAAATTCTATAATATCCATCCATCATGTATACAACCAATTCCAACTGACTTTGGGCAAAAGGTGGGGTACATCCTGAATAGGTTTCCAGTTTACTCACATTCACACTCATGGACAGGCAGTTTAGAGTGGACCAAATCTGCATGTTTTAGGACTACAGGAGGAAACTGGAGTACCCAGGGGACAAAAGGTTCAAACCCAGAACTCTCTTGCTACGAGGTGGCAGTGTTAACCCCTACACTACTGTGTGGCTTTCTACAACATTATCTACTAAATACATTCATACCCTAGTGATACTGAATTCTTTAATCTGATTGGTCAGATGCTACTGATTTGAAAAAATTAATCCAGACAAAAGGAGCAGATCCTGTGTCGTCCATCAAGTGGGCAAGCTTGCTGTTCAACATTTTATAAATACTGAATTTTTGAAAAATATTTTTGCTTTATAGCTTTCATTATTGTTGCACTCCATAACAGTGGTCTGTTATAAAGAAATGAGAGGGCTGGATACTGCAACTGACCAATCAGAATCCAGTATTTAAATAAGCCATGCATTTTTTTATAATAATAGAAGTGTTGACTTTTCCAGAAGAAAAGTAAAATCACAGGTTTAAATTAATGCACTTATTCTAATAGATTATTAATCTTAGAGTAGTGGCTAGTTTAAAGAGATTTGGAAGGTCTTCTTCCACCACAGCAGATAATCCTTCTCCATCTCGCTCGATCCTCTGCATCCCCCTCTTTCCCACCAATCACCAGAATGTCCTCCCTCACCACATCCATGAATCTCCTCTTTGGCCTTCCTCTTCTCCTCCTACCCAGTTGTTCCATCCTCAACATTCTTCTACCAGTATACCATTCATCCCTTCTCTGCAAATGTCCCAACCATCTCAACCTGACCTCTTTCACTTTATCCCTAAACACTCCTACCTGTGCTGTCCCGCAAACATATTTGTTTCTAATTCTGTCCATTCGTGGCACTCCCAGAGAAAATCACAGCATCTTGAGCTTTGGCACTAGTCTAGTCTATCACACTAATCAAAATCCATCAAGTTGATTTCATCCACTTTAAGCCAGGTTTATAGACACTGTAGATTTATCAGGACTCACCATATCATCCATTTCTTCCTCCTTGCTGTATCTAGCATAGTCTTTCCTCAGCGTCCTCATCAAGATCATGGACACCAAGCCCACCAGGAAGATCACCATCATGAAGGAGTTAAATATGGAGAACCAGTGAATCTGTCGGAAAAAGAAAAAAATTGAATTAACCATTAAAAAATTTTTTTTAGAAATTCTTCCTTTATTATGTATCAGTGTCAGTTACCCACAACTTCCTAAATATCCTTCAATAAATAAGTTAAAGTAAATTCTACGTATGGTAATAACTTTACAGATTTAACAGTTCTTACTCTGTGTTGAAAGAAGGATGGATCAAGGTACTTGTCAAAACGGTCTTCAAATTTCACATCAGACTTTTTCCACTTTACCTACAGGGATGAAGATGAAGAAAAAGCCTGGATTAAGGATTCAATATCACTGCTGAAAGCTATGACATAAATATATACAATTCCATGTCATGTTCACTCTATTACATGTACTAATGATACAGCACTGAGAGGTTTGTCAGGAATGGTCTAAGAGTACACACTGAGTAGGACATGGCGATTCTCGTGTTCGGCACAAGCTTGACTTTGCCCTCGCTGGTCAGATTAACGTCCACAATTCTGTTACCGTTGAAGCCAATTTCCAGCTTTTTGTAAGTCCAGAGGTAATGGTCTTCCCCATTTTCATCTGCCTCACCAACAATTCCTAAATTGGAATCAACAACAAAAATGTAAAAATCAGGTAGTAATGCATCATGAGGCTTATAAAATTGCTAACACATTAAAAGGAATATGAACGTGAAGCAAATACTTTGCTCTACAATCACAGTGTCAGCGCTGTTCCTTTAGTGAACGCATGTCACACGGCATAGTGACACATGTGCAGCAAGAGTGACCACTTAGTTTTATGAGACATGATGATGAATGACATGCATAATTTTAACATTGGACCCGGTGTGCCGTGCATTTTTGTGACAATGAAAGACAGCATATGTTAATTTTTGTACCCAATTAAGAAAATCTGCAGTGGGGACCCTTGAAATGCTTCAGTAATCCTACAGCATTACAGCAATGAGCTTAGCAAGGTGTGGTATTGGTGCGTGAAGCAGGGCAGAATGACACATCACTCACATCCTGAATGCCACACAGAACACCTCACCCAGCTCACGGCTTCATTACTGTTGGTATACTGAAGCATTTCTGGGGTCTCCATCGTTGATCATAAATGCCCATGTGTGTAACATTTCTCAATGTTGATGGAGCAGTGCCACAAACACCATAGAGATTCATTGGGGTTACCAGGTGCCCACACACACGCCATATTCCATTTTTTTGGTAAAGGAACAGTCCCAAAGCTTCTTGAATACACCTTATATAAAAAAGGCTAAAAAGAAAATGCAGCTGAATGCCAAGAGCGGTCATGTGGTTTTGCCAAGCACAAAATTGCTGGACTACTCACCCCAGATTGGCAGGTCGTCAATGTACATTTGGTACCAGTAGTGGTTCTTGATGGCGTAGACAAAGGCATCTCTTTTCGCTTTGTCCAGCTCAATTTCACAGTATGTTGTCTGCATCACTTCATCTGTAAAGGAGAAATCCTAGTTACAGTTTTTGTACAACAAATCAAACACTGATTCACTCGTTGCATTGAACACTTCCATTAAAACCCAAAAAAATTAATCAGTCAATATCTAGGACCATGTTTATTATTATTGTATGGTAATCAAACACTATCTTGAAGTACTGGGTAGTGGTGGCTCAGTGATTAAAGCCCAAGTCACTGATCAGAGCATTTCAGCAAAGACCTTAACCCTTAACTGAATAAATTAGATAATAATGTACGTTTGCGACATTTGGCAGACACTCTTATCCAGAGTGACAATTATCCTTTCTATATATGCTATGGGAAAAAAATGTATATTGCTGTAGGGTAATTCCATGTCAACTTATCAGATTTACAGAAAACTCACTACCACCTAGGCCTAGATTTTCCTCAAAAAGCTTAACCTGAAAATTTCAGCAAGATCAGACAATTACTGACAAACACCATGCACTGAGTCCATTTCTTCTGTAATATTCATAGTGAGATGGAACATGACTGAGCTTTAGCTCCCTAAAGTGTGTTTTTTTATTTTTAACCCTTTTTAGGGTCCATAAAATATAGATAAACAAGGCCCGCAGGAGCCACTGCTGATTTTTTTCTCATTAACAGGTTGGTCTAGTTTCCATTTCTATCTCCACGCCTATTAATGTGCACCATGCAGCTCTACACATTTTTCTACACAAAATTCAAGGAGCCCTATCTTGAGAGGTATAGACTACACAAACATAAAACTTCACATAAATGACCCTATAGAATTTTGGTGGAACTCAAGACACCCCAGACTGCACAAGTACTAAATAATTCTAAACGATTGTCTATTCTCTGAGCACCAACATGTTTCAGCTTATCCATGTTTACCTCTAGATTAAATAAATGTTTGACTTCATACCTTGGGCAGAAAAAAAAAAAAAACATCTGAATGCCTGAAATTGTCACATGAGGGAGGGTAAATATCAAAGGTTGCTTATTGTTTATTCACACTTACTGAGCATTTTTGAGTAACCTGTATACTATTACTGTGTATGACCTCCTTTTGCTCTGAAAACAGCCCCAGAAACAAGCGAACAACAGAAAAGTTCCTTTGAGATTCTGCTCCATGTTGACATGCTTGCATCACGCAACCGAGTTCAGGGGCGCGCTTTCAAAGTTCCCGTTTTAACGCATTCTGTGTTCTGTTGGCTTCAGATCCGGTGACTGGGAAGGTCACTAAAGAGCTCTGAACTTATTGTCATGTTCCTGAAACTAGTTTGAGATAAATTTGCTTTACGACTGTAATACTCTTAACTGTCTGGATAATGATTCAGGTAAACAAGTCTGAGATAACTCGGGTGTGTATATTTTGGCACTTTCACTTCCCAACCTTGCACTTTTCAGCATCTTTATTGCTTTGCAGTCTTACTGCGAGACACTCACTCACACACACAGTTCTGAGCTCTCAGGTATCTCTCTCTCTCTCTCGTTACAGGTTTCTCCTTCTGAAAGCACAAATACCATTATCTATAGAAACTACCTAGGATTAAGCACTGAGGAAGACCATCCTGTGTTATTCAGTCCAGTTGGATATTGCCCAAGTTTCCGATCTCCCAAATTCTGAGTTGAATGACCATCCCAATGCACTTTCATCGCAAATATGACAGTAGAAAGTTTGACAGTTATGTGTACAGTGAACTGCAGCATAACTTCAGAAGTATAAAAAAATGAGCCTGGTGAGGGAACAGTTGATTACAGCAGCTACTAACATACGGTACTGGTCAAAAGTCAGTGGATTAGAATGTAAGGTGTGTCCAAACTTTTGACTGGTACTGTATTAAGAAGTGGCGGCATGGTGGCGCAGTGGTTAGCACTTCCGCCTCACAGCAAGAAGGTCCTGGGTTCGATTTCCAGCTCGGGCGTTTCTGTGTGGAGTTTGCATGTTCTCCCTG
>JAOUQZ010000039.1:21491625-21502499 GCA_028564935.1 Neosilurus hyrtlii
CCGATCTATATATACATACATACACACACACATATATATATATATACATATACACACACACATATACACACACACACACAAAAAAAAAAAAATAAAACAAGTTTTGGGGATTTATTTTTTCATCTCAAGGTGTGACCATTACAAACTGTGTCAAGCATTATCCACTCAGGATAATGTTTTTTAATCCTGTCATAGAGGATCAATTAGATTGCGCCATTCCTGTGTAGTACGCAGTATAAAAGCACATGGTGTAACACTTAACATGCATTGCTGATGGCACACAGCCAATAATAACCCAACTTGGTCCCACAGTTTGACTTGCTTAAACGAATAGTGGTACACTGTTATGGGAATAGTAATCAAATAGCTGCCTGTACAATTTTACCAAATGAAGGATGAATGCAATCATTCAGACCAGGTACAAGAAAGTGACAGCTTCTAATCTCATCCGATGTATGTTGGGAATGGTACGTCTTCATGCTCTGTATAACAATTTCTGAGAAGCATCAACTACTATGACAAAAAAACATGGCCGTTGTTAATTTAATCAATCTATTTCATAGACCTCTACTTGAAGAGGCTCTGTATATACATTGTGTACATTACTGAAGGTCTAGGTAGTTACTTTTCTGCATAAACTTTGCATGTCTTTAAAGCATGTGCAGCTTCTTTTACAAGACTCAAGATAGGTCAGTGCTAAATCCTGTGTTTATACATGTAGCTCATAGTTTGATGAGCTGTTTTCCAGTATTGTTTTATCTGTACTGCTCAATGATGCTTGAGGTATTTACTTGTGAATGCTGTACAGTTTTGTGGCTCTCATCATATACATCAAAACAGGGAGTGTGATGAGTATTTCTCCCTTTCGAAAAAGTTATTATTATTCACACATTCTAAGCAGGGACACTGCCCTTGAAACTCAATACTTTCCCTTTTGTGCTGCGTTCTCCAAGTTTCTGCCATGAATTGACCTTAATGTATACCCACGCTGCACTAAAACATGAAACTCTCTGATCCGGATAGCATTTTTCTAGTGGCTTCTTTCATCTTATTCAAATAAAGTTTACATTAAGAATTTTTTTTCACATCTAACATACTGCCTGTTTGACTGAATTAATTTTACTGCACCCTTACATGCGTAAGACTTCCATCACCATGTTCGAACCAAACTCAAAGGTGAAGCCATGCTTATCTGAGTTACACCAAATAGTGTGATAAGTAATTTCTCTTCTATGACTGCATACTGTATAGTAATTTTTTTTTTAATAAATTGTGTAAAGAACATTTGTAACATTATTTCGACAAAACATTTATTCATGATTCCAAAGTAACAACCAGATAATACCATGTAAAACATTGTCAGGAACAAAACTGTTGATTGTTAATTACAATTATCCAAGGGTTTTTTTAGATCCAAAACTGGACAAATTCCTAGAACATTAATGGGCGTGTTGTACAAACCCGTGCGATGGAAAATGCCGTAAATACGCCTTTCTTGTGTAGTTTTGAACAGGTTCAAAGTTTTACTCCAAGTAGGTAATTCTTGACATCAGGTCCATTTCCTAGGCCTGTCGTGCAATGCCCAACCACATCCTATGGTTGTGAATTTTATATGCTATTCGGGTCACCTGATCTGCACAGAATCATACTGTTTTCTTACTTACGTTTGGCTATGTTAAGACAATGGGACTTCCTTATAGACCCAAATGTATCGTATGTTTTAAGACAGTTTTAGGTTGAGTATACGTACATTATTTGACACACCTACAATGGCCATACGTCAACTGAGTACCACAAGAAAATCATATGAGGATTGTTTGTCTTGAAACAATCATATTACTTTCATATGAACATAAGACAATCTAACTTACACACCCGAGCTATTTTTGCCCATCAAAGACGTACAACACATTTTATATATGTGAAAACAACTACACAGTCTTCCACTGTATCCAAACCTTCGTCAGTGCCGTCTGTCGCAGATATTCATGTGGTATACATAACGGTATAAATGTGTAACAGTAGAGACATAGCCTTTCTCCTAACAAGAGAAAGGAACCCTAATCTTTTCACAGTTGCTTCAGAATGCTAAAGTTTACTCGAAGTTACCATCAAAAAAAAAAAAACTTCTGGATCACCAAAGAAGAGGTGCTACAGATGGAATGCTGATGATAAGGTTGCATCAAAACTGTTTGGGTTTTTTTTTTGCATATCAACTGGAATATTAAAAAAGGTTCTAGCACTCAGCCCATAAGTTCTCAGTGTTTACTTCTCAAGCATATACTTTTCTACTCTTGAATTTAGTTCATCCAATATACTAAAGATCACCAAAGGCTTTTCATGGATAGCCGGGGAGACTACACGCACAGGAGACAAGTGTCAACATGTGAGTTAAGCAAATATGTACCAGTAAGAGACAAACTAAAACAAAACTTCCTGTAAAAAGGGGAAACAGTTTGCAGGATATATCTGGATAGGTTGCCTCTTATCAGACCACTTGATAAAGACTATAATCTTCTAGATAACTGTGAGGTTAATGTAACAGTAACACAAATCATCTAAAAAAATGGTTGTCGTCAGTAAATTCAAGACTTGAGACCTGTATGAATCCAGGAGAACACATGTAGAGAAGATACATGTTGAGCAAAGTCCACCCATTCCTCCAGCATCTAGAATTTATGCATTAGAGTCGTAAGGGATGCTGGAGCCATTCGCTGGCCACAGTCTCGGCAGGCAAAAAAAAGCCTCTGGTAAACCGAGGTTTTATCAATGAGCCATAACACACTGTTAACCAGATCTGAGGACATCATTCTTACACTCACAAAACTGTTCTGTGCTCTCCAGTCATATGGTTTCACAAATAGTCTTGTTATAAAAGCATCCTGCAACACTACTGGACTCTGCAGCTGCAGCTACGGTTACTGCTCATCTCTCTGTGTAGAGCAGGGGTCACCAACCTTTTTAAAACTGAGAGCTACTTCATGGGTACTGAGTCATACAAAGGGCTACCAGTTTGATGGGCTCTCCTGAAATTACACATTTGCTTAGTTTTCCTTTAGTTATACATTATCAATAATAATTAAATGATACTCGCCTATGTGAAGACACTGATCACGTTAATGATTTCTCACAATAATTATCAACAATAAAAATAAATTTTAGACGCAGCTTAAGAGTGAGTTGTGCTATTTTTAGAACAGGCCTGCGGGCGACTTATGTGGTCCTTGGGGGCGACCTGGTGCCCGCGGGCACCGTGTTGGTGACCCCAGGTGTAGAGTTTCATACATTATTCCTGTGGTGTTTGCATGGTTCTCAACAAGATTCTCTGCTTTCATCATACATCCCAAAAAACCTTCTGGTAGGTTAACGGCTTACAGCAAACTGCTGCAAGGTGTGAATGAGAGTGCGAACGATGCGTTGTGATGGACCGGAGTCCCCTCCTTGGGATAGGCTCTGAGTTCACTGTCACTCTAGTCTGACGACATGCCAATGGGTGTTTAAAATCAACAAAAACTGAAAGTTTAAAGGAGCTTTACCACAGAGTTACTGTATGGATTTATTCAAGCACAAAAAACATCTGAAAGCAGCACTACAAAACATCAAATCGTAATCACATTCACACTAGCTTGTGAGAAAGGAATTTCATCTAGCTGGACATTAATAAAAAAAATTTTTAGCGGAATTTTCCTGTTGTAAGGTCTTGGACCGAGAAACTTCCCATAAATACATTAACTTACCAAACTGCTTAATCCTGTTAGAATCACAAGGGGGGTACTCCTCGATCAGCCTGCCAGTCCATTGCAAGGCCAACACACACACACACAACCATTCACACTCACACCAAGGGGCAATCCCATACTAGCCTAATGCACATGTCTTTGGACTGTAGGAGGAAACCAAAGTACCTGGAAGAAACCCACACAAGCAATGGGAAACCATGCAAACGCCACAGAAACACCCTCACTGAGCCCAGGACTTGAACCCAGGACCTTCCTGCTGTGAGGCGGAAGTGCTAATCACTACACCCCACCACAAATACAGCTGATATTAATTCTTATACAAAACATCAGAGCACGTCGGTCTATACACACACACACACACACACAGACATCCTTTCTTTTCAAGAAATACTGATGGATAATAATCAGTCGTTAAGCCACACCAACACCATTAGATAGGTGTGAGGGTGTAACCATAAGCTAACTCATGGGTTACAATACATTCAGTGTACTCAAAGTACTAGTGAAGGGGTGGGTTAACAGATAAGCACCATTAAAAGATGGTTGTTAAATCAACTTAGGAATCAATACATTGAGGAATAGTTGTTTAAACCCTGACAGCCTTTTCCTTTAACATTTTAATATAAATTAATACCTTCTCTCAGATTTGACTCGAGTCTATCAGCGAAAATATCTTTTTTGAGTTGACTGATAAAAACTAAAACATAAACACACACACACACACACACTGTGAGAGGCTGTATGAGCTATCGACTTATACTTGCTAAGAAGTTGTTGCTTGGGACTGATGGTATGACAGGCCTGAACCAACCGGATATGTCTGTGTACATAACCGGACATATTAAGCAGTATGCTAACTTTAAGCTAGCTGGCTCAGTACGGTTTGTTCACTTCAGCTAATTAGTAATAAATCCCCAAACATTATCTTAAGCAAAAAATAAATAAAAATCCAACCTGTGTATTGTTTTCAGATCACAACAAAATGCATGCAATGGGAGGATATATAACTGACAGCTATTTGTCAACCGTCCATTTATCAAACTGGGGCTAGTTCCAAACTACTGCTTACTGCCTCTATGAGTGGACTAACATTAATTGCTGTTCCACTCGGTGTAGTGTGTAACACCATACAGAATATATGTATTTAGAACTCGGCCTTTAGACCACGTAGCAATGGCTGCGCTTGCTTGCTAGCTAGCTAGTTAGCAGCCTATTTGGCTTTAGCATTAGCATCAGCAAGAGAATGAACTACTATATAACCTATCTGAATCGCGTTAACATGACACTCACAGGTTTGGATAGATTAATCCTCACATACACCCCTACAGACCGGATAAATTGGTGTTTCTTTATAAAATCCCATTCGGATATGCTGATCAGTCACCCTGTCGGGCTAAAGGCTCACCGCATAAGGCTTCTCCTCGGCCTGAAAACATTTCCTTACCGTGTGTTCATGCTCATCTGCCCGGGCCGGCAACAGTAAACTCATTACAGGCAAAAACACCAGCACTGCACACTTCCACCTGGACGACCTCATCGTTTTTAAGGAAAGTTCTCCGATTGTTTCGGGGTATTAGCCTTTTTAAGCTATCCCACCTTCCTTCTTCCTGGTTCTATGACAGTGGTCGTCTCAGGATGCTCTGTACGGATATGTCGTAAAGTGTTTTCCGAGGAGTCGCCGCACTTGGCTCTGATTGGCGTAAAACGCTCACATGGAGGTAATTAGCCAATGATATGGCGCAGCGCTGAGCCTACGGTGAGCTATGAAACACGGCTGCAGCGACGTTCCGCCACCTTCAGCCACGTCATCTGAGAACACACACACACACACCACACACACACACACACACACACACACACACACACACACACTGCAAAAGCGGAAGAAGGAAACTACATATTCATCAAATAAATTCAAAAACTAGTGTTTCCTCCTTCACCAGGAAAAAAACCAAAAAAACAAAAAAATTTAACGACTGTGCACTTTTTTTGACATTTGCAAACCTTTCCTCTTCATGTAACTTATTCCTCATTATTACTTTTGTTCTTAATAACATTTTAATACCTGCATAACCACAACTAATATATTAACTATTAAAAAAGTAAATACACAGGGGAAAAAAAAGAAAACAGTTAGAAGCTACCATGAATATTTACTTTATAATGCAAAAAAAAAATCTGTACACTGCTTTCAACAACACTATTATGTACACAAAGAACAAGAAAACAGTCAGGTATGGTAAAGTTTATTCTTTGCATACATAATCATCATTATCATCACAGGCACCACCATCATCATAGGTTTTATTATTACTTAATAAACTAAAAAGCTTAATAAATGCTTTTTAGCATGAATTATACTCTTCATAAAGAATTAATCATGGTATTTAAGAAAACATCATACAGTTATAGTTTGTGATGTTTAAGACTGTTTCAGGACTACTCCTGTGAACATAATTACATTGGATAATTCAAATGCACTGAATAATAGTCACAGATCTAATATATTTGGATTATGTCTGGAATTAATAAATTCTGAATTTGTGTGTGTGTGTGTGTGTGTGTGTGAGAGAGAGAGAGAGAGAGAGAGAGAGAGAGAGAGAGAGAGAGGTGTGATTAATCATCTTTATCATATCACAGGAGGAATGCTTTTTAAGAAAAATGAACTGCAAACATAATTAACGTTACCATGGGACAGTAAAAAACCCTGAATATGCAAAGATAAAATGTGTAGGTTTAATTTGGTCCCTCCCTTGAAGACTGCACATACTGCACAAACTCCCTGTAAAGAAAACACTGGCATTAATGTATCATTGCACCATACCACTGTTGCATTTTTGAATTCAAAATGTAGAATCAATTTTCTTTAAGAAGGCAAGTCAGACATCTAAATTAATGCATTATTAGATGAGAGAGAGAGAGAGAAAGAGAGAGAGAGAGAGAGAGAGAAAGATGGGGGGTGTGGTTTAAAGCTATTTTGTTACAGGAACTAATTTCATGGACAGCATTAAATAAAATTATGAATAAAAATGTTATTTACTAAAAAAAAAAAAAAAACATTTGGTAAATTGATGTGATCTGTGGCAATACCTAAAAAAGTAACAGTGTTTTTTTTTACAGTGGCAATTTTGCAGTGGTAGTGAATAATAATTCTTGATTTTTTTTTTTTATAACAAAACTAACTAAACAATAACTTATTTATTTACCTTATAAAATTTGGCAAAGCAGGATCCCTATAAAGTCCATTATGAAGATAGCCATGGGATCCATCAAATGCTACCAGTCTGACTTTTTCTTCTGACTTCAGCACACCTTTAGCTGTGTTATAAAGCTGAACATGGAAATAAGGCTTAAGACTCTTACTCTATACTCATAACACAGAACATATGCATGATTATATACATACTGTCACCTGAATATATATAGTATTCATGCCATACCTCCTCAGCCATGCTAAAAGGAGCCAAGTGGTCATCTTTAGAATGCAAAAACATAAGCGTTGTCCTCATTTTTTTCAAGCTAGAGCAAATATATAAGTACATATCCTCAATATTTTGAACTCTATTGTATTTTCTTTTTGATTTTTTTTATAACACTTACTTTTCTTTATTGGCCAATACAGGTTTGTTTGCCATAAGTGTGTTCTGAGTAAAGTAGTACTGTATGTATGGAAATCTCCAGTAATACTAAGAAAAATAGAAAGGGAAAATGTTTAATGTCCACAAATATATGCTATCATGCATTCGCTTTAATAACAGTGACAACTGAAAGACCCAGAATGTTACCCACCCAGGTGAAAGGATGGAATGCTTCTGGCATTTTTCCATATGTAAAAGCACCTTCAAGTATCACTGCATCAGGTGGATTTCCTGGCAAAACAGACATATAATAAGTTATGAAATATAATATTACAATCATGTTTGGAAGTTATATTAATAAATTCTGAAATGAGTTACTTTTTACTTATATTTTCGAAGTTGCAATCTGCTAAAATCCATTTGATAATTTGCAATTGTTTGAAAAGACTAAAGTTTTACTCTTGTGAGTGCTTGAAATCGCAAGAATCAGAAGTGAATCCCTCAGTTCATATAAGGCAAGTTATTGGCAATAATAAGAATATACAGATATTAATCTAATAAATCAGTGAACTTGAATGAATAAAAGTAGTTATGTCTACAATTTATATGCACTTCCTTTAACATAAATTAAACAAGTGTGCACTCATACATATAAAAGAAGAAATGCAGCGATATGCATACATATGCAAATTAGTTCTGTATTGCAGGCGTAAACACGAAATGATTATGTGAATTTTGCTTACTTTTCACATTACAGCATGCCAAGTTAATATAAAAAAAGTTAATGTGGGAACAGTCTAATATTTCATACCTTGTTCTTGTAGTTTCACTACAGTGTTAGTTGTCACTCTAAAACAAAATGTGCAGCTCTAAATAAAATACTTAATTTGAAAATTTTCATACATGATTTTAGTTTCATTATAGAAGACTGCATCACAATATGCTAATATTCTGAGAAAATATATTTAACAAAATAAACAAATAAAAATACAACAGTTTTATCCAAGGTGGTATCAGTGTCCCTCACCCTGTGCCAAGGGAGTGACCCCATATAATCAGCAGACTGCCCTTGCTGCGTTCCCGTGCCCAGTGGTACAGATAAAGTGCATCAGTGGTCAGTCCATCCTCAGTGGGTTCTCCAGTTGAATCTCCAAATCCTAGCAGAATTTTGCAAATCCAGAACTACTAAATGATTGCACTGAATACCAGCACTGAAATCTTATATAGTGATGACTTGCTTCAGTGTGGAAATATTATATATTTTATTAAACATTTAAAATAAATAGGGCATACACTCTGCATTGCATTTTAAATTAGTTTAAAAAATATTACATGCAAATGCATTTTTGCATTTGCATAATTCTACAGTTAAAAGCTGCATATCTAGTTATTTTAAATGTTGCATTGTGTTCCTTTTACATGTATAATAACACATGTACATGCATGATAGAGGAGCAAAAAGATATAGCCCACCTCTGTAATCCATAGCTATGGCATGATAGCCAAGAGCACTTAACACCTGCAACAATATGAGAAAGTGAGTCAATGCGCTATTGGCCAATGAATTTGAAATTTAACAGTGAAAATATTGTAGATACTCACATTGGCAACTCCAATACGATGTGGATATGCTCTGTTGAAATTAAAGTACAGGCACATTTGTACAGTCAACAGCAAAATACTTAGGACATTGATAAAACATATAGAATGTGCAGGTATTACTAGAAAAAGCAACAAACTATCCAGCCATCCATCCATCCATCCATCATATATGCCACTTATCCATCAGGGGTCACCTATATATGTATTTCACTGGAATGGTGCGATCTGATTGGTATGTTATCTCCGAATAATACAGTACATTGTCCTATCCATACCTCCTGGATATGACCAATTATGCTTTTTGATTGGCTAATCTACTACTAAGATATCAGCTCATATACCGTTAGTACCTATGTCACTACAGAAATAAAAACAGAAACTGTAGCAAATCTATGCAAGGCTTAAAGCAAACTCTAGCCAGCTGGCTGTTCCATTCCTTCTTTGGTTATTTTACAAAAAGCAAAAAAAATTGGAATAAAAGTGTTTGGTGGTAATATATAGGGGGTTTTTTGTTTTAAAAAATAAGACCTACTTTCAACAAGCACAAATTTATCAGCCTGCTATGAGGAGCAGACCTCCAGTCCTTGGCATCTGATGCCAGTGACTTGGGTAGACACCCCATTTGGGGAGTATTTGGGAAGAAGGCTTGAATCAATTTAAAATATGAAAATAAACAAAATAATTAATTTTAGTGCATATTATAGTATTTATTAAAACAAATATTTGCCTCAGGCTCGGTGTAGTGAATATTGCAGCATATAATACCATAACAACCATGTACTCAAATATTATAGTATTTAATATAACATTAAATAATAATTAATAAATAACATTTATTGGATAATATCAACAGTATTGGTAGTCTTATATTTCCCCAATTTAGATTAGATTAGATTTTAATTGTTCACAAATTAAAAAAAAAAGGTGCTCCATGCCAGTCTTTTCTGATTTTCTGCAGTCACTTCCCACTGGAGTACAAGTAAAGTATGCATTTGGTGAGCTGTAACTATACCAAGCCAAAGCGTATGGGATTTGTTCCACAAATTTTCACCTGCTACCCGTATTCCCATGGAGGTAGATGAAAACAGGGGAACCATCCCCCAAAGACTTCTCATACCATTCCAGACCTTTTCCTTGAGCCTCCTTCCACTTATGCTCAGGAACTGTGTGCCTAATGAGGTATCATAATCAGTGAGAACAAAATCAACTTGATTTGCATGTTCACAGGGATATATCTTTTATATTTACAAAATACACAACTAACCATACTCCTAGTGTTACTCCTGCTTCTGAGGTCAGGTACATATTGATGGTATGATTAAGGCCAAGGTCATAGGGACGGCTAAGGTCAACAAAGTGTGTTACTGAAGAGAGATAAACATGGTTTATGCTGTGGATGCAATAAACTGCAGAAATGTCTTTCTCTTATATTTAACTGAAGGGGCAATGTACGCACCAGCATGTTTATAAACCAGGTGTTGCATGATGCTGGGAAACATTCGCAGAATATGTGGTGTGGACACACACAGAGTGCAAAGGGTTATGAGACTCCATTTCAACCACACCCACCATGATGACCTGAAAAAGACACAAATGAACAGAGCAAAAATCATAGCACATAGGGGCAGTGGGGCTGAGTGGTTAAGACTCCAAGAGCCTTCAGCCCCAGTACCACCAAGGTGCCACTGTTGGGCCCTTAAGCAAGGCCCTTAACCTTAACTGTTCAGATGTGAAAAATAAGACTAAAATGTAAATCACTCTGGATAAGGGTGCTTGCAAAATGCCATATATGTAACAGTGCTGGAGGGGTAAACATCTATGGAGCTACATTAGAAAATACACCATTTTGTAAATTTACTTTATTAATTCCACAAGGGAATTATTGCCTCTGCATTTAACCCATCCAAAGTGAGCACACACACACACACACACACACACACACACACACACACAC
>JAOUQZ010000039.1:21506312-21533888 GCA_028564935.1 Neosilurus hyrtlii
CACACACACACACACACACACACACACACACACACACACACACACACACACACTTGGAGCAGTGGGCTGCCACACATCAGGGTGCCCAGAGAGCAGTTGTGGGTTAGGTGCCTTGCTCAAGGGCACTTCAGCCATGAAGGTGGAGAAAGGGAAGGTGCAGCTCACTCCCCCTGCCACAAACCATTTATTATATATAGGTAAAATTGCACACAATAAAAATCCCCTCCCTCATTTGCCAAACCACATAATCCTATTAAGGTCAACAGGAAGGCTGAGCCTATTTCAGCCAACACTGGATGAAGGCGGGGTTCACCTGAACAGCTTGCCAGACCATCACACCCACCTACAGATGTTTTCGTCACTATTTGCTTAAAGATTTTCATTTATTCATTAATTTGCTGAACTGTTTAATTCTACTAGGGTTGCAGGGAGGTTGAAGTCTATCTCACGTGACTCTGGTCAAAGACCAGGGTACACCCTGATCAGCTTGTTAGTCCATCACAGGGCCAACACACACACACACACACACACACACACACACACACACACACACACACACACACTATTCACACTCACTCCTAGGGGTCATTTGGAGCAGTCAGTTAGCCTAATGTGCAGGAAGAACATGAGAACTCCACACAGAAACGCCCGGACCCAGGACCCTTCTTGCAGTGAGGTGGACATGCAACTCAATGTGCCACTGTGCCACCCAGTAAAAATCCAGCTGAACAAAAATACAGGATGATTCAACATTATTGACAGATTATAAGGGAGATGATAACAATGTAAGTATTTGTTAATTGTCAAAAAAAACTTAATTTTGGTTGTTTCATCTTTTTTTTTTTTTGTGATCACCACATTAAAGAAGAACTTTGGTTTGGAAAAATGTCAGACTCCTGTAAAATAATAAGGGCTGGGGTAGTGATTGTGGGGACTCGGTCGCTGACATTGAATTTCAGATCAGAAGGCTGTGTTCTGCTGTTGTCCTGGTTCCTATTAATGATCTTTTAAAGCGTGTAGCATCTGGAATCTCAGTGAATGTTCAACTGAGAGATACTAATGTACTTTGATCACTCTGTATATAGACACTGTTAGATTGCTGTAATAAATATCAGCAGAGACACATGTACAATTTTCCCTTAATGTACCCTGTCTATTAATTAATAATATGATTCAAGAGGCAACTGGATCCTTTGAAATGGAATCAATTTGTTCCATTTATTAATTGATGACCTTGAATGATTTATAGCCTGTATAAATATAAGTGTAACAGAGTGAAAGAAGAAGAAAAAACCTGGACTAATGGCACTAACCTGGCTGGAACTTGAAGACTTTGTCTTGTCACCGTCTTCTCCTCGGTGCGTTTGGATGAAACAGTTCCATCAACTCTTCTCCTCATCTCGGAATAGAGATACAACACCAAGCACTGAAGAAACCCCTCACTAAGGCGACAGAATGACAGCCAGAGTCTCCTGTACTACATTAATTCTGCTACATGTGCTGGGGTACACATATGAAACCTACTGTTTTGATCAGTACAGACTGATGAATCCGCCCTTTTTTTGGGACTTTGAACTTGTGAATCCGCCCACTGCCGTTTAAACACCCAGGACGAAGCTGTTTCCGAGCTCTTTAAAATGTTGGGGCACATATATAGAAGGCTTTATGGTAGACAGCTGCGCGCGCTTAAGCACATAAACACGACAAGAAAGCGTGGAAAACAAAAACACCCCCCTCCGAAATGGCCGCTCGCTTTGATTATAAGCTTTAGGTTAGCGTCTAGGGTCACGTAACTTTTATGTTTTTACTTCACTTGGATGAAATTATGGGATGGAAATCTTCCAACGTCCAAGGTAGTCAGATATAAGTGGTCCAATATACAATATATCACCTTTTAAAATCGTAAAATAATATAATATTATTAGTAGTAGCAATAATAATAATAATATTAATAATAATAATAATAATAATAGTAGTAGTAGTAATAACAACAATAACAAAACAACAACAACAATAATAATTGTGGTGGTAGTCGTAGTAGTAATAATAATAATAATAATAATAATAATAATAATAATAGTAGTTGTAGTAGTAATAACAACAAAACAACAACAACAACAATAATAGTAGTGGTAGTAGTAGTAATTATAATAATAATAGTAGTAGTAGTAGTAGTACTAATAATAATAATAATAATAATAGTAGTTGTAGTAGTAGTAATAATAATAATAAAAGTTGTAGTAGTAGTAATAACAACAACAAAACAACAACAATAATAGTAGTAGTGGTAGTAGTAGTAATTATAATAATAATAGTAGTAGTAGTAGTAGTAATAATAATAGTTATAGTGGTAGTAGTGGTAGTAGTAGTAATAATAATAATAGTAATAATAGTAGTAGTACTTATAATAATAATGATTGTAGTAGTAATAACAACAACAAAACAACAACAACAACAATAATAATAATAGTAGTAGTGGTAGTAGTAGTAATAATAATAATAATAGTAGTAGTAGTAGTAGTAGTTCTCCCTGTGTTTGCATGGGTTTCCTCCAGGTACTCCACTTCCTCCCACTGTCCAAAGACATACACATTAGGCTAAATGGCTATTCCAAATTCCCCCTAGGTGTGACTGTGAACGTTTGTGTGTGTGTGTGTGTGTGTGTGTGTGTGTGTGTGTGTGTTGTCCCTGTAATGGTCTGGCGAACTGTTCAGGGTGTACCCCACCTTCGCTCATGGTCGGCTGAGATAGGCTCTAGTCTCCCTGCGATCCTTAAGTGCTTCGACAAAATGAATGAATAAATGAAATAATAATAATAATAATAATAATATTAATAGCAATAATAAAAGTAAAATAAAGAATTAACAAGTTCATGAGACTTTTTAAAATAGATTTTTCACAGTTTCATGCAAATAACCGATGAACATGACTGTATAAAGATGCTGCAAAACCGGTTAGGATTTAGCCACATCTTGGTTTAAAGCAGTCACCTCCAGCTGTGAGGCGAGATCTACTTATTATATTTTTGCATGAAAAACTAAGACCCTGTGCATGGGCAATTTAATTTTCTACATACATTTCGTGAAGCGCAAAACAAATGAAAAGGACTGTCACAGGTTTCTGTCATTAAAAACGTCACATGTATTTGAGAACAAGTGAAGCACCCAGACGTTTTTCCATGGTGAATAAGCCTGTGAAAGTGTGTTCTACATATAGAATTTTGTGTTCATAGGTCTACATATGACCATTCTGTGTAAACATTATTCCGTATGTAGGTAGCACTTTGCCTTTCTGTGTAAAATCTAGAATCGTGGTTTCTGAAATTCGAAGATATTTAAGCATTCTGTAGTTTCTCAAGTAGTACCATGACATGGCCTAGTCCTAGAGATCACACTTTCTCTTCATTTCTGTGTGTTACAAGTGAAAAATAACTACGCTTGCCATTACAAAGGCTCTTTAGTGCAATCAATTGAGAAAATGTGGATTTTGTTTGATTTAATTAACTATTTTTCAAAAGTCTGTGGCCCCTATCTCTCTCTCTCTCTCTCTCTCTCTCTCTCAAAAAGTATATACAAACAAAATTATTAAAACAAAAATGATAATATAAATGAATCAAAATAATTTTGTCATTGTCTGTAAACGGGTAAATGGTTAATTATGAACTTTCCTACGTGTTCTTCTTAGCACTTTCTTTTTTTGTGTAATCATTGGTGTTTTTGATGTTTGTTAAAGATTAATTTTGTGAACAATGGGAGAACATAAAAAATTGCCACATAGACAGTAAACTGTTCTCAGTACTGAATAAGGGACTCTGGTGCCTCATATGGATGATTATTTCTTGAGTTAATTCATTCATTTTCTGAACCGCTTATTCCTAATTAGGGTCGCAGGGAGGCTGGCGCCCATCTCAGCCGACTCTGGGTGAGGGTGGGGTACACCCTGGACAGCTCGCCAGGCCATCACAGGGCCAACAGTCACACAACCATTTGCACCCACTGATGTGATTTGAAACAGCCAATTAGCCTACCGTGCATGTTTTTGGACTGTGGGAGGAAACCCACACAAGCACAGGGAGAACATGCAAACTCCACACAGAAACGCCCAAGCTGGGAATCGAACCCAGGACCTTCTTGCTGTGAGGCGGTTGTGCTACCCACTACGCCACCGTGCCGAGTTAAATTTTGTATTGTAGAATCCTATAATTCCTAAGTGCCATTTTGAGTAAATAAAACATTCTAGTCCACAACCACACACATTCACACCTTGGGCCAGATTTACTGTAGCAAATACATAGAACGCGTAGAATGTTTCTGGGGAGTGGAAGGAAACCAGGTAACCCTGCAGAAACCCTTGTGCACCTGGGAAAATGTATATGATCAATGTATATGAACTTTTATTAATTTTTTTTCACGTGACATGAGATTGGCTTGTTGTGGCTCTTAGTTGTTGCATGTTACAACAAAAAAGTGGGATCAAAGAGAGCGTGTGGAACTTTTATTTTGAAATCTATTGCCGAACGCGACCGGATGTGACGTTGTTGGCGCAGGTTTTTCCACGAACACATGCGAGAAGAGCATGCGAATATGGACCACGCTTGGAAGTGGAGTGGTTTACCGTCTGCTCCGAGCCTGAAACACCTCACAGAGGCAGGATTTGGACTCCCTAAAGAGGAGCAGCATGGAGCGGTGCAGGATCTGGTGAAAGCGCACGTTGAGTCGTTTGATCAGGCGGTTACTGATGGACTGCTCCGAGTGGTTCAGGTCAGTACACTGTCCCGGGCTCACGTGGAGCAGGGCCATGAGCATACTATCAACACCATTATTATCTTTATCCCAGTTAGCATCATCATAGAGTAACTGTCTTCATGTACAACATGTTCATGCTGTACTGTCCTTTAAAGGCAATGAACCACATGTGTGCTAACTCACATGATCTGACTCACCTATACTCCAGGACTGATGTAGGTGTGTGCACATATTAAAGAAAAAAAAAACACTCAAAAGATCAGTGATGCTTCAGGACCTGAGAATAATCCTGACAATATTAGTGAACCAGCAACCTGCATGTCCTCTGGGTCTTTCACATAATAATTCATGTGTAATATATATATATATATATATATATATATATATATATATATATATATATATATATATATATAATGTATCATGCCCAGTAGGTTGATTAAACAATCAGCATGCTATTTCCAAGGGTGGCACAGTGGTGTGGTGGTTAGCACGTCAGCAAGAAGGTCCTGGGTTCGAGTCCCAGCGTTTCTGTGTGGAGTTTGCATACTCTCCCCGTCTTTGTGTGGGTTTCCTTCGGGCACGCCAGTTTCCTCCAACAGTCAAAAGACATGCATGCCAGGTTGACTGGATGTTCCAAATTGCCCCTAAGTGTAAGTGTGAATGATTGGGTATGTGTTTTGGCCCTGCTATGGACTTGTCAGCTGTTCAGAGTGTACTCTGCCTTCATCCAGAATCTGGTGAGATAGGGTTCAGCCTCCCCGTGACCCTAATAGGATTAAAGTGAATAAAACGTAATAAAAACATGCATGCATGCATATGTCTATGCTCTGCAAACCACACTGTTCTTATCATCTTCATGAAAAGATGCTTTTAAAAAAATCCTTACACGGATTTTTACACTTTTCTGGAGAAGCAGCCCTAATGTTGTATCATGAGTGGATGTTCCTAGCCTTATTTTATTCATGAGTTTAAATAGGTTATATCTGATTTGTTAGTTGATATCCTGTATACTGCATTATTGAGGGGGCTCTGAGTCCAAGAATCTCATTGCTGGTAGTAAAATAAAACTTGAAACGTCTTGGAACTGGTGTGTTTGCCTCCTGTTCTTCTTGTGAGAGTGAAACGGACTACAAATGGCAAACACTTTCAAACAGGTCAATGCAAACTATTGAATCCTGTTTAGCTGATTGCAACTTGCTAAATGTAAGTAAAAACCACCTGATGATGAAATATATACATATAGTGTTCTCAGTGTAACAGGAAAGTTTGGAGGGCAGTTTAACCAATGAATGAATATTCTTAAAGAAGTGTAATAAATATGTTTGGTGTTATCTAGATATAAGCCATGTCTTGGGACTGTTTCACATTTATGATTTTTTGATCAGATAGCAATCATATTGCAGGGCTGGGAAAGTTGGAGACTTGTTCCAGGTGAAATGAATACTGAACCAACATGGCTACCAACCCATACTGCAACGCTATGCAATTCCGTTTGAACAGCGGCAAATTGAAACTGTGCTACAAGACAATGATCCGAAACATACATCTGGGCTATGTAAGGGTTATTTAGAGAGAAAACAGTTGGCTGGAGTGTTATCTATCATGGAATGGCCTGCCCAGTCACCTGACCTATGTCCTAATGAAGTGCTCTGGGATGAACTGGACCGCAAGGTCAGAAAGAAATATCCAACTAGCAAAGAACACCTTTTACGGGTTGTAAAAAAGGCATGGCAAAGTATTTCAGCTGAACATTTGTTGTTGAATTACGTAGTTTGCTGCATATAAATAATAGGAACATGCACGTTTTTCTCAAAAAACAAATAAAAAAAAGGTGTTTCCAAACTTTTGACAGGTACTGTATTTTCTGACATGTTCATAAAAGTCATATTTATCCCTCTAAATATTATATTATGAAAACAGGGATTCAAAACTGTTTACTACACCACCCCCTGCTAATTATTTTCTTTTGACAGCATGCCTTTTTGTCTTTTATTCCTTTCATGATCCATTTGAAAATTGACCTCCTCAGATTCACTTAATCTATTCTTAGGCCATTCCTCCTCTGGAGTTCCTGTACAAGGGGGAGAGAATCAGCTTGTCGTTTGTGGATGCTGTCATCCACAACCCGACTGTGGCCAAAGGAGGAATCTGCAAGGATCTCCGTGTGTATCCTGCTGAGTGTAGAGGAAGGAGGTGCACTTACAGAGGAAAGCTAGTGGTAGGAAATGCTGATATATTGCACCATAAACTCAAATACCCAGGCATTATTGTAGTGCACAAATGTTACCTTTGTGTTGTGTGCAGGCGGATGTCAGTTGGTCAGTCAATGGGGTCCCCAAAGGAATTATTAAGCAGGCGTTGGGACAGGTACCCATCATGGTGAAGTCCAAAGTGTGTAATCTCCATGGCCTCTCACCTAAAGAGTTAATAGAACACCATGAAGAAGCAGAGGTAACATTTAGATTCCTGGAAAATCCCATCATTATGCTGTGTATGTGTGATGCCATCCTTTCATCTCGCTCCACTTCTGTCCTGAAGGAAATGGGAGGCTACTTCATAGTGAACGGCATCGAGAAGGTGATCCGCATGCTCATCATGCCAAGGAGGAACTACCCCATCGCCTTGTCAAGACCAAAGTTTAAAAGCAGAGGTCAAGGCTACACTCAGTACGGTGAGTAAATTAATGTGACGTCTATTTTTTTATTTATTTTTATTTACTTTTTTTAATATCGACCAACAAAATATGATGTGTTCTCACAGATGGACCAGAGTAACAGATATAGTCAAATAAAGTGTGCTAAAAGGGCTGTGTCATGATTACTGTGAATGCACCGCTTTTTACAGAAGCAAGTTAGTAAGCTGACGCACGTGAAAATCCCGGCAGTGGCGTAGTTCACCGTTTGATCTTGACTTAAAAATTTTTAAGTAAATATTAGCATGAAAAAATGCATTAATGAGGAAATTATTCTACAAATCAGAATCGCAGTTTCTACGAGTGGTAACTACCTCATATTACTTGTCTTATCATGTTTTGCTTTTGCTAGTGCTTTGTAAGGCTCAATTTAGCCATGTATCCTGTCAAATTGTGCAGCGTGATAGATTGTTCTTTTTGTCTCAAAAGCAGAAGCAATTTACTGTCAAAAAAACACAATATATATGGAATAAAAATGCTCTTACCTCTTCTGTCTGGCGATAACAGCATGCAGCCACAGTGCTTTCCCTTAGCTTTGTGGACATATCCTAAATTTAAAGCACCAAAAAGGCACTTGAATGCCACATATCAAAAGATCTATCTTCTAAAAACAGAATGCTATAATTTTAATACAAGATTATAGCTTCTAATTTGGGATGAAAAAGGGCTTTAACTTTTTTTTTTTTTTTTTTTTTTTTGATATCCACCTGACCTCTTCCATATCTTCCGAGCAGCTTTCTTCATAGTTGTGTTTGCCTTTCCTCTGTGTCTGACTTTTCTGTCATGACCTGTTGTTTCCAGGAATTTCAGTGCACTGTGTGAGAGAGGAACATACATCCATTAACATGAACCTTCACTACCTGGACAGTGGAACGGTCATGCTCAACTTCATTTATCATAAAGAACTGTTCTTCCTTCCTCTGGGCTTTGCTCTTAAGGTAACACTGGTTGTCAAACTGAATGTCATATTACTAGGTTGAAATGACACGGATGTGATTTTTAATCATGCAGTAATGAGTGTGGATTATAGATACAGACATTTGATTTGAACAAATAATTTGAATTCTGCAAAGGGAAATTCTGTAAACATGGTGCTACTTTCCCCTTGGTTTCATATTTTCCAAATAAGATTGTTTTAAGTGTAGCTTGATATATTTTGCTATGGCTTGTCTCCAGGCTCTAGTGGACTTCTCAGACTACCAGATCTATCAGGAGCTGATCAAGGGCAGAGAGGAGAACTCCTTCTTTAAGAGCTGTGTGTCAGAGATGCTGCGCTTGGTGATGGAAGAAGGCTGCACTACCAGACAGAAGGTGTTAGACTATCTGGGAGAACGTTTTCGGGTCAAGCTGAACTTGCCAGAGTGGTACACACATGAGCAGTGTGCTAAATTTCTTTTGGAGTAAGTCCTTTTTATAAAGGTTATAAACTAAATTGTTATTCATGTAAACAATGGCCATTTAGCCCACACCACTCTCAGGCGAAGACAAGGAAGGCTGCACTGCATCCCGAAATTTTTTATGAATGTAGCAGGGTGGGGTGGGGTGTTCACAAAAGAGAAATGTGCTGTTTTGTCAGTTTTATACCACGTCCTTTTTACATATCCATCCTTATTGCGTCCACACGCTTACCATGTTCTCACTACATCCATCTGGTCTTAATAAATGTACACCAATCACTGCTCTTTTTTATTTGTTCAGGAAGTTTTCCTGTCTCCACATCTTCAGTCAACAAGTCCACACCATGCTTGTATTATGTCAGTAAAGTCCCTACTAGGCTTTAGTTACGTCAATACTACTTCATTGTAACTTTATTAAGTTGTGACTGTGTCCTGGTGTCCTGATTCACCCACATCCACACTACATTTTTATTATTGAGAGAGAGAGAAAGAGAGAGAGAGATATGTATATGTATATAGGTATGTATGTAAATTTTATTTATTTTTTTAAAACTGAGTCCAAAGTCTGACCATGTCCTTTGTATCCATGAAGACCGTACCACATCTTAATCCATTTCTACCGCGTTTCTACTGGGTCCACTCAATTTTTGGAGGACATGGTGGGAATGTGTCTGAGTGTGACTGGGCTTTAAACAGTTAATTATTAAGATTCTAGTTCATGATCAGTTAATTTGGTCATGGCTCTTCCTTCAGGATAATTACTTAAATATACACTATATGGACAAAAGTTTGTGGACACTTTACCATAACGCCCATGTGTTTCTTGACCATTAGACACCAGGACTTATTTCCTTTTTGCTGTTATAATAAATTTCTCTCTTCTGGGAAGGCTGTCCACTAGATTTTGAAGTGTGGCTGTAGGGATTTGTGATCCTTCATGCACAAGAACATTGTTATTATGGTCAGGTACTGAGGTCAGGCAGGGACACCTGGGGCAGTTGGCGTTCTAGTTCATCCCAAACATGTTCAGTTGGTTTGAGGTTAATTCTCTGTGCAAGTGACTCACGTTCTCCCACTCCTACCTTGGGAAGGCATGTCCATGTGGAGCTCACTGTGTGCGCAGGGGGATTTTCATGCTAGAACAGCTTTGAGCCTCTTAGTTCTAGTGAAGGGAAATTGTAACCCAACAGCAGATGAAGACATTCTGCACAATTGTGTGCTTTCAGCTTTGTTATAAACTTTGGGAAGAAGCTACATATGTTGGTCTGATGGTCCATAGACTTTTGTCCATATAGTGTGTTTGTGTGTGTGTGTGTTTGGTTTTCTAATGCCTGTAATGTATGAAACAACATGGTTTTCATTTGTCAACAGCGAGTGTCTGTGCATTCACCTGAAGTCGGACACTGAGAAGTTCTACATGCTTTGTCTGATGACTCGAAAGCTGTTTGCCTTTGCCAAAGGGGAGTGTATGGAGGAGAATCCAGACAGTCTAATGTGTCAGGAGGTCCTCACGCCTGGACAGCTTTATCTCATGTTCCTGAAGGTGAGCCTGTTGCATCATCAGCACTGATTTTCATTATGGTGGGATTGATATTATACTACATTTATTAAGTTCATATATTTCTAGAAAAAAAAATGTTTTTGCCAGATTTATTTGCAAATGTCTTTTAACAAACAATTACAAAAATATTTCATGAGAGAAAGTAAATAAAAAAAGCAACATTTTAAAAGGTGGAAAAATCATTCCAGCAGATGACAGGAACATTGTGAGAGCTGTGAAGGAAACCGCAAATAAAGTAGATTTAGTGACTCACTACAGGGGTGATGTCACAATCCATCATTCGAATAAAGCAAAAATAATCAGCATCCGTCAATCCTGAGAGATGATGGTTGCGCCTTGGGATTGTCAGTGTTTGTCTTGTCGAGAACACATTCTTGCGTGGCAACCACGCCCGCTGCCTGGAGTCCATATCAGAACACACAAACCACTCGACAGTAAGAAGTGAGATTGAGGTTGTCTGTCCATATTCAGAGTTCTTTGACCCACTGTAGCTTCAGCTTTGTTTTTGGCTGACAGTTGTGAAATTTGGTTAAATGGGGTAGGATGTCACTAAAACCAGGTTGCCATGATGATTACCTTCTAATTTGTACCCATTATCATATTACAATTACTACATTCCTCTCATAATGTAGTGTGTGTGTGTTTTCCAGGAGAAAATGACAAGCTGGCTGGTGTCTGTGAAACTGGCCTTGGATAAGAAGAGCCAGAGATTTGGGGGACTCACCTCAGATAATCTGACTAAAGTTTTCAGCATGGGCACTGACCTCACCAAACCCTTTGAGTACCTTCTGGCTACAGGAAACCTCGTCTCCAAGACAGGTATCATTACATAACACTCAAAAGTCAACACTTGGACTTGGTGAACTACTCCTTATTTGTTTTTCCATGCTGATATATCCATCTTTTGTCCTTAAGGTCTGGGTATGCTGCAGGCCAGTGGTCTGTGCGTGGTGGCTGACAAGCTCAACTTCATTCGCTACTTATCACACTTCCGTTGTGTGCACAGAGGAGCAGCCTTTGCCAAAATGAGAACCACGGCAGTAAGAAAGCTCTTACCTGAGTCTTGGGGCTTCCTGTGTCCTGTGCACACACCTGATGGAGCACCATGCGGTCTGATGAACCACCTCACAGCCCACTGTGAGATTGTGGCGCCTGTTCAGCCTACCATTACACTCCCCGCCCTGCTTTGCTCACTAGGTAATCAACAGTGTGAACACAGTATCCCCACTATGTCTCTTATTAAAAAAAGGAGCTCCATTGCCAGAGATGAAGAATGCTGGTAATAGAATAGGATTTCAGGTGTGTACTGTTGTTGCAACGGACAGTCGAGAGGTTAGCATTCCGTGTTTTAGGAAATTTTAGGTAAGTTGTTGAAACCTTAAGCAAATTCTGCTTTCTACTGGTTACTAGTGGAGCTGCAAAAAATGGGATTGATGGAAATATATTCGAATAAAAGTCATGTATTTAATGAATTTTCTTTTATGGACATATATTTGACAAACTGACCTTTTTTTTATTCAAACAATATATCATGTACACTCTTAATGTAGATTAAGCTTTTCTCTTTGGCAGGTGTCACTCCAGTGGACGGAACTCCTAGTCAGCCATACACCTGCTGCTACCCTGTCATACTGGATGGCACCATGATCGGATGGGTTGAGGAAGATCTCGCACCCTCTCTGGTTGAATCACTCCGCAAGTTCAAAGTTAGTAACACTAGGACTATTTTCTGCTTAGAACCAGTGTCATCATACAATCACCCTCACTGAAATCAGCAGAGCTCATAAGGGAACACCATAGTCATGGAATATGGCTTTGATGGGTGTCCCATGTCCATGCGTGCCCACCACAGGAAACCCACTAAGGCTGCTGTGTGTCTGAGTTGATTCCGATTGGCTGTTATGCATTGCTGACTTGCATGACAACCAGCAGCAATATATGTATATAGATATACACTTCACCCTCGATTTCCCGTACCCCTATTTCCTGGATTTCCCATACAACCAGTGCCGGACATTATCTGTTATTGGCGGGAAAATGCTCATACAAGTCTGAGAATCGATGATGGAAGTCTGGGTTGGTCATTATTTCCCTTCCCTCCTGTCTGGCCTGCTCCCGTCCAAGTGGATGGACAAAAATGAAGCAGCAGAGGGGCACGAAATAATTTCCGATGAACAGATAGTGGCATCAGTGACAGGAGAGTTCAGTGAAAGTGAGGACAGTGACGACAAGCCGGAACCCACATTTAAAATGAATGTGATAAAGAATGTCCTGATTTGCTCCTTACATTTGTGGAAACACCATATTGTGTATTGAGTGTCAGATAAGTGTTGTAAAAGTTTGTGAGGTTCCCGGACAGCCTATCCCCCCTAATAATCCGGGAAATCAAGGGTGAAGTGTATAAGATTAATAGTAACGAAAATCCTATTAGAGTCACGGGGAGGCTGGAGCTAAGTGACAGCTGGGCATACCCTAAACAGCTCGCCAGACCATCGTAGGGCATAACACTTTTAGGCAGTGCCTACATTAATATTAATCTATTTGGGTGTTTGGAGACATTATGACAATATGTTTGAATGCATGTCCAGTTTACCAGACTATTGTACTGGTACATCATGTAACGTAGCTAAATGTCTAAATAAGATCACTTTAGTACTCAGTATACTTTATTAATTATTTTGAGTGGAAATACAACCTGTGGAAATTTTGGCTTGATTTGTCTTTTATGATGATGAAAGCAATATTGAGGTGAAGTATTGCTTTCTGTTTTCTCTTCCAGGTGCTGGGGGAGAAAAAGATACCTCCATGGACTGAAATTGTGCTAGTTCCTAAAACTGGTAAAGCAAGTTTGTATCCAAGCCTGAACTTGTTCACCACACCATGCCGCATGGTGCGACCAGTCCGCAACCTCTCACTGGGCAAAGAAGAGCTCATTGGCACCTTCGAGCAGGTCCGACAACAATCAGTCAAACATCATTTATAACTTCTCATTAGTTTAATGTAGTGATAGGCTATACTGGCCTTAACTGATACCATTCATCCAATAAACATCAGCAGAATATAAAACTGGCTAGAGACAGGCAAAACACAACAGGTAATGTGACCTGGTATCAGCTGGAGTTACTGTTGCCACAAAGTTGATTAATTTCCTGTAATGGCATGTCTCAAACTGTATCATTCTTGGTGCAACACAGCAATTTTTGAAAACATCCAAAAGATGAATGGTGGAGCGAACACACGTTCACTGACCTATCACGTGTTCAGGGTACTCGGACACATGCATGCTCTGTCTAACTTGCAGACAAAGTCGAACTTTTATTGATCTAATTAGATCCCGTTGGTAGACCTATTGGAAAGTTCCTGTCTATGTAAATGTTATGACTATCGTAATATTACTTTACTTTGATACAATTTCCGGAATGTCTTGTAATAATAACATAAACAGTATATAATTCACATGAAAGCTAATAACTTACTAGGACCAAGCGCACACTCGTAGACTGCAGACAGACAAACACACACACAATTTCCTGCGGAAGGAATATTGGAGCATCATGGTACCTTCAGCGTACCTTTGACAGCCTTAAATTTCAAGTTAATAAGAAAGAAATGTAGCTTGTCATGTTACATATAAACCAGAAAGTGCAAAGTTTCCATTCCTGTAGACTCTCCCACTGCAGAAAACTCACTGATACACTGGAAACTCCTTCACTAAATTTTAAGAAAGGCTTTACTACAATAATAATTACACTTTTTTCTTTGTTAAATAAAATGCTTTAGTCTGTCTATTGTTAAGTTGTGTGCCATATCTGCCATACAAGTCCTTGTTATTTTAAAAACGGTAATATACCAGAAATCATACATGGATATAAACCAGTTCTTTGAATAAGAGCCATCACTTATCAGAGCTTTTGTTATAGGGAATTAATCATAACTTAAGTGGCCTTCACACTATAATGAATTGGCCCAGTATATGCCAGCGTACTGAACATTTTTGGCATTCACTTCCATTAGCCTAAGTTTGTATGGAGATTGTTTTGTATTTGTTTTTATCCATTTTAAGTTCCAATACGTCATTGTTTGTTCCATTTGCTGAAAAGTTTTATGCATGCATAAATTTTTTGACGTATGCCAGTGAGCAGGCTGTACGTCAGGAGAAAGCTCCGTATACACTATGGGAAGTTTTTGTTCGTCCAATGTAAGTTAGTGGTTAGTTACCGGAACAACCTTGTTCGTCCACCCCAAGTGAGTTAATTTGAGTTAATTGAGACATTGGGTGGATACATATCTTTTGGAGCCTTCTGAAGAAGTTGTGACTGGGAGACCAGGATTTTAAGGCTTCTTGAGGTGAAGGTGTGGCTGGCATACGTGCGTATAAACGTCACATGATCAGTTTAACTTTTAGGATCGTACAGAGAGCGCGTGCACAACTCGTTAGATATCCGTTAAAACATTTATCAACATTCATTCAGCATTCGCTCTGGTTTTCTTAGTGAGAAGTTATCAAATCATTTTGATCTTTTTTTGTCAGTTTGTTCTGTCCAGCACTCAGCAATCTATCTGTCTGGAATTTTGAGCATATTTGGGCTTTTGTCATCCATTCATGGTCATTTCTTCAATTCGTTATAGTGTAAAGGATGCATAAGGAATCAAAATGAGAATTCATATATGAATGCATAACCTTTATAATTGAAGTATGTGATAATAAGTCAGCATTTGTGCTTTGTGTTTCAGCTGTACCTTAACGTGGGGATATTTGAGAATGAGATAGAACAGGGTGTCACCACCCATCAAGAGCTCTTTCCTCACAGCATGCTCAGTGTGGTGGCCAATTTCATCCCCTTCTCAGACCATAACCAGAGTCCCAGGAACATGTACCAATGCCAGATGGGTAAGGTTGTTCTACCATACCAGGTCTGCTAGATTTAGCTTCCAGTGATTGATTTCTTTTACTGATACACTGTTTGAATAATGATTACGCTGTACTGTTCCAGCTAAATAAAAAAATTAAGGGAAATCAGTATGAAAATCCCATTTTAGTTTGCTTTATGTTTCCATGCAGTAAATGTGAAAACTGTGAATGTGTTTAAAACGACGCCATCAGCAACACAGTGCTTAGCTCTGCTCGGAGCGCACTGACCTGCTTCTGTTATGCTAAAATAAATACATTTAAAAAACCCCGAGGTGAATAATTGTTCAAAATGTAAATGTTTCTTTCCACATGCAGGTAAGCAGACTATGGGGTTCCCTCTACACTCTTATCAGGATCGCTCTGATAACAAGCTATACCGCTTACAGACCCCCCAGAGTCCTTTGGTCCGTCCCCTCATGTACGACCACTACAACATAGACAACTATCCCATTGGCACAAATGCTATTGTGGCCGTGATCTCCTATACAGGCTACGACATGGAAGATGCAATGGTGAGCACTTGATTCTTTTATTGCAGTAGTCCTAATCATTTTCTGGTAGTTTTTATATTTTTTCAGTTAGCGCATGATTTAGATAAACAGGGTAAAGATATCTTATGTCATCTCTGTGCCATGTGGTTAACTGCTATCTCTTCTCCAGATTGTGAACAAGTCATCATGGGAGCGTGGTTTTGCCCATGGCTCAGTCTACAAGACTGAGATAGTGGACCTGTCAGAGAGGGTCAGAGGAGAGGAAGGTGTGGTGTTTGGGATTAAACTGGGTGACCCTAAAGTGTCTGGCAGGCTGGATGCAGATGGATTCCCCCCTATAGGATCCAAGCTGAATTATGGAGACCCTTTTTACAGCTACATCAACCTCAACACAGGCCAAAGCCATGTTATTTTCTACAAGTATGTCATGCAATCATTTTGCCTCAATGAGAACACAAATCTGAATAACCAATAAAATGTCATAAAAGTGTACCAAAGTGTATTAAATGCTATCCTGTTTTCTTCCAGGAGTCAGGAGAGTTGTGTGGTGGATAATATCAAAGCATGCAGCAATGATGCAGGAACAGGCCGCTTCAAAAGAGTATGCATTACTATGCGCGTACCACGTAACCCCACCATTGGAGACAAGTTTGCCAGCAGGCATGGTCAGAAAGGTATCCTGAGTCGTCTGTGGCCGGCTGAAGACATGCCTTTCAGTGAGAGTGGCATGACACCTGACATTCTGTTCAACCCACATGGCTTTCCATCACGTATGACCATCGGCATGCTAATAGAAAGCATGGCGGGTAAATCGGCAGCGATGCATGGCCTGTGCCACGACGCCACGCCATTCACCTTCTCCGAGCACAACTCAGCTCTTGAGCACTTCGGTGCCTTGCTGAAGGCAGCAGGTTATAATTATTATGGCACTGAGCGCCTTTACTCAGGACTGAGTGGACTGGAGCTGGAAGCTGACATCTTTGTAGGTGTGGTTTATTACCAGCGCCTGCGCCACATGGTCTCGGACAAGTTCCAGGTGAGGACGACGGGATCGAGGGACAAAGTGACGAATCAACCGCTTGGAGGGAGGAACGTCCAAGGAGGCATCCGCTTCGGAGAGATGGAACGTGATGCTCTGCTGGCTCATGGCTCGTCCTTCCTGCTACACGATCGCCTGTTTAACTGTTCAGATCGATCTGTGGCTCAGGTGTGTGTGCGCTGTGGCAGTTTGCTGTCTCCTCTGCTTGAGAAGCCGCCCCCGCACTGGTCAGCCACACGCCATCGGAACACTATCTGCTCGCTGTGCAAGAAGAGTGACGCCATTGACACAGTGGCTGTCCCCTATGTGTTCCGTTACTTTGTGGCTGAACTGGCAGCAATGAACATTAAAATAAAACTAGATGTGAAATAAACTTACAAGTATGCACACAGATCATAATTTCAGAATATTTCTCGATGGTAATATACTTATCAATTTTGTTAGTTGATATTCTACTTTTATACTGAGACACTGTTGAAGATGGTTGTGTATAAAACAGACATTGAAGATTTAAGCACAGCAAAGTGACTATGAAAAGGTTTATTATTATTATTTTACTATAAAATTGAAAGGAAATACAGTATGTAATGTTTTGGCATTGTTGCGTCAGCCACATCTGACAGTGAAGCCAAAGTCAAGTAGATACTGGCTTATTCAAATCACCCAGTAACGTAGATTGCTTTGAAGTGTGATTGCAGGTAGATAATGCAGCAAAAATGTCACTTTGATATTTCAAAGCGTGGCCTGTTGGGCTTTTACACTTCAGAGCCGGAGCTTATCCCTGTTTCTGTAGTGTGAAGCAACTAAGAGTTCAACTCCTCTTGGATGGGACGCTAGTTCCCAGTATTTCTACTGTTAGCCATTTATACTGCTGGGTGGATAGGCACACGTGGGTAAGACCTTGCCCAGAGTTTTTAGGACGGAGGAACAGGGATTCAAACCCACAATTTCTCAATCATGATCCCAGGACCCTAAGTACTACACCACCAGCCACTGGCCCCACTTTGATATTTCAAGATGTGATGAAAACTGCAGTTGTCACATTTTGATCAATGTGTACTGATGACTTCAAAAATAATCTGAAGAGAAGGAAAAATGAATCTGTTGTTCAGGAAAAAGTTTTAAAATCTAATCATTGGCATTTTGAGGATCTCTAATGGCTTAAAAAGGTATTGGAACTTATGACACACTTATTTAATATATGATTTGATTATTATATGATATTATATAATGTTGTCACATCGGCCCCATCTCGGTAATCATTGCAATAAAAGCATATTTTAAACGGAAAAACTGGAAAAACAGATATCATGAAACACTATGACATTAAAATTGAATCATGTTAATGTTTATTCAAATTCAGTAAAAGATCAAACTGATAATTGTGCATGACATTTTTGATTTAAAATATATTTAACTAAAATATGGTTGTAACCTCAGTTTACACAATCATTCCAGTTTAGCTAAAACATGAGGTAAGTCCAGGACCGAAGGAATGGTATAATCAGGAATCACGCTGTTCTCTGGAAGAGTGTTTCCGCTCTTGTTAATCCACACTGTAGCTCGAACCCCTGCGTTAAATCCCCCCTGGATATCTGTGTCCAGTGAATCTCCCACCATGATGCAGTCCTGTGGCTTCACTTCCAGCAATTGGAAGCAGTGTGTAAAGATAGAGACTGCAGGCTTCTGCTCAGCATGTTCTCCTGCAACCACCACAGCACTGAAGAGTCCATCGCAGCTCACCGCCTCCAGCTTCTCCCGCTGTATCTGGGCATTACCATTAGTCAGCAGCAGCAGTTTGAATGAGCGCTTGAGTTCTTGGAGCAAGGTTAACACTTCAGGAGCTAATGTTAGAGCCTGGAGACGTGTGCTTTTCCAAGTATAGTAGCAGTCTGAGGCCAGAGCGCGGCCAGGGTCCATGTTCTCTACTTCCTGCAGGGCCTCATGCCAGTGATTTATCCGAACATCATCTATTGTTATGCCTGCAGATGGGTCAAACTGTTCCTCATAAAGTTTATGGCAAAACTGCTTACAAATATCGCTGGTGTTTGGTTCTTTCAGTTTACCTTTCAACAGCTCACATACCTGTCAGATTTATAATACAAGTGTTAGTAAGGGATTATAGCTAATACTGTATTTGTGTATTACTACTTGTATATACATATTAACATTATTACAATAATGCAATATTTTGCAACTCTTTTTGTAATCTTACTTTGATCCAAAAGTGTTAAATATTTGTGTATGGAAGTAAAATTGTGCCAAAAGTCCTCAATGCAAAATGGCAGGTGGCCATTCAAAAAAAATCTTGAATTTATTTTACACCGCAATCTGGGGGGGTCAACATATTCACACTCACACCTAGGGTCAATTTGGAATAGCTAATTAGATATTGTGCATGTCTTTGGGCTGTGGGAGGAAACCGGAGTACATGGAGGAAACCCACATAAGCATGGAGAGAACATGCAAAACTCCACACAGAAAGCCCGGGACTCGAACCCAGGACCTCCTTGCTGTGGGGCAGACGTGCTAACCACTATGGCACTGGTGCGCCCATAATAATGAATCGGTGTGATAAAAATAAAAACACAAAATAAAATTCCTAAAAATATGCTAAATGAGTGTCATACAGCTGTTGATCACTGGTTTCTGTAACAGGCAGTTGTGGAGCAGTTTAATGGCTCTGAACTACAACATCCACAATCCCTTCCACCACACTCACCCCTCTATCATTCAAACACATTTACATTATTTTAAATACTTTTTTATTGTATGTGGGTTAAAACGACACATAATTTAAAAAAAGTATTTGTTTGTGTGTGTAAATGAATTTTCACTGATTTGTGTCTCTCCTCATTCCCACCCATTGACTGTAAATAGAAAGTTCCCACCTGGTGCAAAGCCAGCTGTCCTGCTCCTGAAGTGTCCACCAGAGTGTCGTCCAGGTCAAACAATATCGCTGTTATTCTGCCTTTCTCCATATCCTGCAGGGACTCTTCAGACCTGAAATTATTACTGAGGAAATATAACAACAACAACACCACTACAAATAATAATAATCATACAGCGCAAAACATTCAGGAAGCAGAACTGCGGGGAAAACGTCAGCAGGACGAAATACAGGAAGTGAATTCAGCTAAGCATCATGGGAGTTGAGTTTCTACTCTATACTGAGTTCTCTGCTTAATCTTTAAATTTTAATGGAAGCTGTCACCCTTTTATTATTATTATTATTATTATTATTATTATTATTATTAGCATTATTGTTATTATTGTTGTTGTTGTTATTATTATTGTTATTATTGTTATCATCATCATTATTATTATTATTATTATTATTATTATTATTGTTATTATTATTGTTATTATTATTATTGTTATTATTATTGTTATTATTGTTATCATTATTATTGTTATTATTATTATTATTATTATTATTGTTATTGTTATTATTATTATTATTGTTATTATTATTACTGTTATTGTTGTTGTTGTTATTACTGTCATCATTATTATTATTATTATTGTTGTTGTTGTTATTATTATTGTTGTTATTGTTGTTGTTGTTATTATTATTAGTTTTAAAGAGAAAAAACTTTAAATTTAACAGATTAAACGTGTACTAAATACTGTGGGGTTTATTTGTTTGTTCGTATCACATAATTCCTACAGGTTTTTCAGGTTCCCTGTTGTATTTAATGTCCTGTACTACTAAAAGCTGCTCTACTGGATCCAGATCCACTGACTGAAGAACACTGAACACTGGTCATTTTTATGAAACCAGTTTAAGATGACTTGTGCTTAGTGACATGGTGCATTATCACACTGGAAGTAAAGTACGCACCAGGGCCCGACTGCCTCTATCTACTCATATGCAGCCCGGTATCTGGCTGTTCTGCAGAGCCAGATGTGACGGTGTGTGTTCACCGGTGTTTACTGTGTCTATGACAGTACCTGCTTGCTTTGCTGATGGTTGGGGGATATTGGGTGGACACGGTGGTGACCTAGTGATCACAATATTACATTATATGATCAGTGTTTGAGCATTTTTTTTTTTTGGGGGGTTTTCTTTCTGTCGTTTTGTTTTTTCCTGTCTTTTATTCCTGTAACCATTAAGCAAATCATTGAAAAAAATGCTGGAAGTATGGGAGAAGGAACGGATACACATCGTCTGCAACAATACTCAAGTAGTCTGTGCCATTCACTCACTTACTCATTAGTCATTTGTTGAACTGACTTATCTTACTATTAGGGTCTTGGAGAGGCTGGAGTCTATCTCAGCCGACACAGGGTGAGGGCAGGGAATACACTGAACAACTAGTCAGATATCTTGAACAGGTAGTTGAACTTATCGCCTGTGTGCCTGAGCAGAAATTGAGATTCAACAGAACAGTCTATGTTTTTCTAGTATTCACTTGTACAGTATAAGTGAGCATGTGCACACTGCTGCCTCATCTTTCTGCCGTTGGCTGATAGCAGTGAAACCCCACTTTTTCTTCTGCTCTACTATACCAGCTGTCTTAAGGTTTGATATGTTGAGCAAACCTACTGTGATGGTTGCAAAGAAATCCTACCTCAGTCAACAAGAGGAAGGAGCCTTGAGAGGAGCTAGAATCAAAGGGAAAATCCATCCTCATTTGGGTGAATGCAGATAAAAAAATGTAGCAGAGACTTTACTGTAGTTTAACATGAACTACTAGTCTAGTAATAACTAGATATTGGTTATAAATGGAAAAATAATTGTAGCCTTAAATCATTTTAGTAAAAGAGTTTACATCACCAGCAGTGAAAAGTTATCTTCACCTTTTCTGAGTGTATATTTAGGTCCATATGGATAATCTGCAGGAGTAGACGGCTTCCAAGATGAGAACTCCAACTAATAGTAGCACATCAGGATTGATCGCAGGATTCAGAAAGCAGAAAGATCAGGATCACTAGTATCTCAGAACAAGCATGTGTACCTCAACAAAAACACAAACACACACACACACACACACACACACACACACACACACACACACACAGAAAAAAAGAGAGAGAGAGAGAAAGAGAGAGAGAAGATTGTTAATTATGCTTATAACAGAGTAATGGTTAAAGTAGAGAATTTAGTAGGTCTAAATGCAAGCAGGGACTCATGACATGACTGACCATGACAGCATAACTAAAATGAGAACCAGAAGGAAGAAAGATTATCAAATAATTAAACTAAACAGAAATGTTAACAATTGGTTAAGAAATGTTAACAATTCTTTTTTATTCGTTGTTTCATGAATCTGCATATGTTAATAAAAAAATTTCTGGTCTTAACTTACCGAATGCAGTGGTCAGCTTACATTTTAAAGAATGTTTAAAGGGTTTTGTAAGCTCTCACATTGTTAGCACTGAAGGATTTGGGGCAGTAATGGACTGTCCAAGTTTTCAACAAAGGAATCTCACATTAAAAGCACCAAAGCACCTAGAAGTCAACTTGCCCTGTATGCAGTGAAGCTGCATCTGATCGTCTTCCTTCAGAAATCTTAGAACACAGTGGAATATGTCCTGGGCTCTAATGTTTCTATGTGGAGTTTATATTCTCTCCATGCATGCATAGGTTTCCTCCAGGTATTCCATATTTCCTCCAGTCCAAAGACATTGGCTAATTGGCTGTTCCAAATTGCCCCTAGGTGTGAATGTGAGTGAGTGAATGGTTATGTGTGTATTGACCTTGTGATGGTTTGGTGAGCTCTACCCCACCTTCGCTCAGCATAGGCTCCAGCCTTCCCACAGTCTGAGCAGGATTACAGACTGCTTAATGAGTGGGTGAAAGTGAGTGTTCAGTGGGGTGTAAGTGAAGGATCTTTGCGTGTCATTTGAATGTTTCCAAACCATCCGTGGCAAACCATGTGTTTTTGGACCTTTGGGTGACCTTTTTAGGACACAGAGAGCACAGTGCCAGGAAGATGTGTGGGCTAACTAGTTTACATTCATTTTTGTGGTAAAGGTTTGGAGAAGGCTCATACATGGAGGTCATATCAGGAGTCCACATACTTCTGGCAATATATTATATATGTACCCATTTTCTCAGCATTTATGATTGTATGTTCAGTATGATTAAATGCTACAGAGTAATTAGATTGACATCCTTTGAAAAGTATGGCCTATGGGCGTTGCAATACACATTTCTGACCACTAAAGGGCGCCAAGTATTTAAATTTACAGCTGAATAAAGAAAACCCTGAAAAGAATATATCTGGTATTTAAAAAAATTATCATCACTGATGTGTTAAAATACACAGTTTCCTTTCATTCGCTATAAGAAATATTTGGCTGCCATCTGCGGAATAAAATTTTGCTAAAAAGCTGTTGCTGAGCCTGAGTTTAATGCACATCTCTCTTGCATGCAATATGTTGTACCTTTACTCTTAAATAAGTTGCAGGTTTAAAAGAAGCAGAATTATCTACAGGGTATAAGATATTTTAAACCTAAATCAAGATCTTTTAAACATAACATTTAAAGCATTAAAAAGCAAATATTTGATACATTTTAATCAGTACTCACACGCTAAAATATCATATATTATATAAATATATTGATTGTATCAATTATTATAATATATAAGTAAATATATTGAACACTGATGAATAACAGCAATACTACGACGAATGGATTGTCTATCCATTCCTTTTCATCATCATCCATTCATTTTCTGAACTGCTTAATCCTAATTAGGGTCGCGGGGAGGCTGGCTGAAAAAACATTGAAAAGTCCCATGGCCCATTTAAAACAGTATTTCTATATAAATACCCATATGTGGGTCTACTCCAAACTGCTGCATATGTTATATAAGATGTCTTCATATGCTGTGGCATTACATTTTCCCTTCATCTGAGGCCCAGACAAAGTTGGCAAAGTTGGTGTATTAGCCTGTACAAAGCCCTTACCTCACCCGTGACCTTCTGACCTCTGGAATGAATTTCAATGCTCACTGCAACCTATACCAAACCTGCAATGAGATATTCACAAAGTACAGATGGGGTGACACGGTGGGGTATTGGTGAGCACTTACATCTCACAGCAAAAAGGTCCTGGGTTCGAGCACCATGCCCAGAGAGGGCGTTTCTGTGAGGAGTTTGCATATTCTCCTCATGCTTGTGTGGGTTTCCTCTGGGTGCTCTGGTTTCCTCTGACAGTCCAAAGACATACGTTAGGCTAATTTGATATTCGTGAATGAGTGTGAATGGTTCTATACCTGTGTTGGTGAACTGTTCAGGGAGTACCCTGGCTTCACCTGGAGTTGGCTGGGATGGGCTCCAGCTTCCTTGCAACCCTAAAAGGAGTAAGCAGTTCAGCAAATGAGTGAGTGAGTGAGAAACATGGTTTATCAAGTAAATAAAAGAACAATCATGATCTTTGAGTTTGCTCTTAATGGAAAGGAAAATCAAATGAAATAAAAAAAAGGAACAGCACAGATGTTTATGATGGCCAGGTGTCGCCAAACTTTTGGCCATATAATTATCCACCCCTCATGAGTAATTAAAAAAAGAAGAATTTCACATGTTATTACAAATAAAATATAATAATGATAATATAATATAATAATGCTCGCCATGCAACACTTCTGAAAGATGCTGGCAAATTAGGCCTCTGCATGTTTCTGTTTCCTTCCTCGAGAGCTCTTGTTCCTCATGTAAGCTGAGCCTCACCCGTTAGCGTGATCACACACCTGGCTAGGTTCCAAATGTTCACACGCAAAAATGTGTCAGTACATACTGCTCTCATAGTGACAACTCAGGTCATTTCTCACGCACAAGGATACTGCTCATAGCTCAGATGCCAAGCCCTGTGAAAGCTATTCTATTAATGTCAGCCACTTTTTGAAATGCTCTCTAAATCTTAGTTTCAGGAAACTGGGAGTGTGTGAGAGCTTGTTACCTAGTTTCAGCTACAAAAAAACCAACAACCAAAACCACCCATTGCCTAAGGTAAAGGATCTTGCAGATCAATGCAAACATATTTGCTTTTTACTCTGCTGTCCTTTAATAATAGATATGTTTACAGGTTCTATGTAATCTACGCTTTTCAGCGACACCTGTGCACTGGCGGCGAAGGGCATCGACTGAACTGAGTGGGGGAAATGTTAGATTTTTTTTTTGCATGTTCTGCAGGCAGACACTTCTTATTTTCCTTTTCATCTTGGTGGGTGGCCAGAGCTGCAGACATACACACTATCTGGATGTGTTTCTCACAGTTATCACAAACAACAACTATCATATGATGTCTCAGACGTACAAAAAACCCCAAAAAATCCCCAAAACAACAACAACAACAACAACAACAACAACCATGAGGCAACCTGCACGTACATAGAAAAAAAAGTGCAAATGTACAAAGACACACCTAGAATCAACCTGCATCAATAAATGTAATATTAATCACTTTTATTTTGTAAACATAGCCGGCAATTTTGAAAAACAATCTTCCTCACACGGAAAAATCAGTTTATATGGAAGCATGCAGTGAGCTTGCTCATGCTTTTATGCTCCCTTACAGCTGTCATCTGAATCTGTCTGATTTTTTTTTCTTTTTTCTTTTTTTTTATATGCATGTTGAGGCCTGTGGTTGATACATAGCATAACTTGAGATGAGTGATAAGAGATGATTTTCAAAAAGGGTGCCAATAAGAGGCTTTTAGAGCATTTAAGGTGAAGAATGGAATGATGTGTAGTCACAGTTATTTGGCTTGCTTTTTAGGTTCTGTGCTCAAAAGGAAATGAACGATTGTTTTAAAGTGGATGTTTAAGATGAAGCATGACACGGTCAGGTGGTCATAACCTCTCCCAAAAGAAAACGAACAGAAGATGTGTTTTTTTTTGCTGAAGACACCATAAAGAATAACACCTGCAACGTGCTGACAGATGGTCAGTGACGCTGTTTTGAATGCTGCACCCATTTCCTACAGTATTTGTCACATTTAAAAACATCCACCGACCTACAGCAGAAGTGATTTTTATTGGTGTGCATCAAAAAATTAGAATATCCAAAGTGACCTACAGTGAACTTCTGAACAGTCACCTAAAACCACTGTTGCATACACACATAGCACAGAGTAGCTGGCACTGGGTAGTTGATAATCCAAGAGAGATTTTATTTGTGGTACACACCAGCCCTACCTGGAAAACAAGATTGAGCATTCCTCCAGCTATTCAGGGCTGGAATGATCATCAGATACATGCAAGAACAGATATAACACGATCTGAATCAACTCTGCCACATATAACTGTACATAAATAGAGCATTTAAAATAAATGCAAGAAAAAGAAACAGATGTCATCATGTTCAAGGTCAAAATACATTAAATAACACCCTATACGTTTGAATGATGCTATTATGGATAAAGGAAACACCCATTTCCTTCTGTGTGTTTGTGTATTATTGCCATTACTCACTACAGTAAAAAAAAAAAAAAAAAGGTAATTATAAGTAAGTTTATTTCACACATGCCAGTAAAATCTGTTTTTACCAAACGTCCCTGAAATAGTCATGATATCCTGGCAGTCATATCCATGAGCTGCAAGTTTAGTCTAAGACGTTGTTAATGACTCTGAACACTCAAAAAGCATTTGGGTGCATTACATTAGAAAACACAATATATTTAGGTGCTACCTAAAAGCAAAGTCCCGGATAGATGTCACTATATTGTTTGGTGTCTGAGTCTGGGTTTGCTTTTCAGCCCCTTTCACTAGCTGATTTCTGCTTTTATTTGTGTCACCTGTCTTGTCAATCTAAGGACCCGTTTCACGAGTTCATGTTCTGTCAATCTTCTGATTTCAGCATTTGCCCCACGAACATTTACTTACCTGCATGTCTGTCTGTCTACCTAAGTTTGATTTAAATTTTTTTTATTCTCTACAGGTCTGAGCGGTGGTGTATGAGCCTGTGTGTTCATTTCGGTTCCAGTTTCGTTATTAATAATAAATCTGTGTTTTTTATGGCTCCCTGTTGTCATTCAAATAAGCGATACATAACAGCCAATCAGCATTAACTGAGTGACGCGGCAGCCTTATTGGGTTCCTGTAGTGGGCACATGCAGACACCAGAGTGACATGAGGCAACCATCCAAGCCATAATCCATGACTGTGGTACTCCACTCTGTAGCTTCACTAATATAGTACAAATAACATTCTGATTAGGTATGTAAGCCTGTTCTCAAAAAAACCCTACAAATAAAGACATTAGCAAACATGTCATCAGATGGTTTGGAGGAAAATATTACCAGGGAGATGTTCAAAGATTTCTGGTCTCTGAGCTCATGACATGAGCATTACCATTTAACTTATGACCACTCAACTAAAACCCACAGTACTGTAGTGATGAATAACAGGAGTGTGTTTTCCCCTAAGATTGCACTGTATATATACAGTATACAGTACTTAGAGATTCTAAACCCTTTAAATTCTGTTTTTAATATTTCTACATAAAAGTGACCTAAAGAATCTTCAGATTTTCATACAAGTCCTGAAAATAGACAAAAAGTATCCAATTAAACATTCATTCATTCTTTCATTAATTTGTTGAACCACTTAATTCTACTAGTCATGGAGAAACTGGAGTCTATATTTAATATGTTAATATAAACAATATAATTCTCATTTTAGTTTGCTTTTCATTATTTCATATTCATTATATATATATATATATATATATATATATATATATATATATATATATATATATATATATATATATAAATATATAT
>JAOUQZ010000039.1:21543085-21559050 GCA_028564935.1 Neosilurus hyrtlii
GTTTATTCCATAATTGTGGGGCTTTGTAAGAGAAAGCTCTGCCCCCTGCAGTAGTCCTCAGTATTCGAGGAATCACTTAGCAGCCTGCACCTTTTGATCTATATATATATACCCTAATAAAGTATACAGCAGTTCTGTATTTCAGGAAGCAATATATTATAAGGCATATTTTACTTATGCAGCATCTTGTAAAGTATGTATTTTGCATATTTTTGATGCAAATACATCACTGGGTGCTCTGTATGTCCCCTGCCTCAGTCCTTGTAAATCAAAAGAAAAAAACAAGAGTTTCCCCCATTTCATCTTCATTCTTGTCAGGAAGGAGTAGTATATCTTTATTTAGATTATTTGCCTTGACAAGAAAGGTACACTTTACAGCTGACATATATTCTGTAGTTGCTTTATTATTTTTCATTTCAGTATCTCTGTCCATCACTCCCAGGGTGCCTTTATATTAATCTTTTGGCTAAACCTATTTTTTTAAATGAGCTCTCTTAGAAGCTTGTACTAAACTTACTCAAAAATCCTAGTATTGAGAGTCAGAGTTGGGCTGTATTTTTTTTAGTCAACACTTCAATGTTATTAAAATAACAACTGTATGCATTGTTTAAAAAATAAATAATAATAATAATAATTATTATTATTATTATAATTATTAATGTTTTTATTAATGTTATTGTAAATGTGTTAAAATACATGAAAAAAAATTTCAGCTATCAAATATAAACAAGTGGCTTTATGACATCCCTCATCAGAAATAGAGAATTATTCATAATATGCAGATTCGAAATTGCATGTTAATAAACACCAGAGACCAAATAGTAAATGGAGTATTTGGTCTCTGGTCTTTATTAACATGCTTTTCAGACTGTTATAGACTGTTTAAGACTGTAATTTTCAGTCGTTTTCCACATGAAACCTTTTCAGTCACAAGCTGGATGTCTGTTATTCATTCCTATATGTATATTTTGTTAATATCAGAATACACTGATACTTTTCCTGCACTGCCAGGCATGCTATTATAACACTAACACAAATTTATTTAATATAAATAGAATTTATATTAATTCCCCGCTTTGGGGGCCTGGTGGTAGGGTGCAAGATTACTGATCCTAAGGTCGGGGGTTCGAGCCGCACTATCAGCGGGATGACACTGCTGTACCCCCAGTGCAGCTAACTGGGTATCAAAAGGCCGGCCATGTCCCTCACTGTCTGTGGTGAGAGGCATGTAAAAGAACCATTGCTGATTTTTGTCAAGAGTAGGCTGCATAGCCGTCAGCGTGTTTCTGCCCTGTGATGACGTGGCGAGCTGTCCAGGGTGTACTCTGCCCTTGCCCAGAGTCGGCTGAGTGAGTATTTCCTTTGTTTTCAGGATTACACAGACAAATAAATCATCAGACTGTACCCAAATTGTTCAGGTTTTTGTACCAACAAGGCCACAAAGAGATCTATGCTCTGATAATTTTGATAGATGTCTAATTAGATTTATAATTAGTTTTGTCAGGTAGTTTCCCCCCGGTCCCTCTCTTGTGTGGCCTGTGGGTTCTCAGTAGGAGAAGAAAGAAACACGGCTGCCTTTTAGTGGCTCTACCAGCACAAAGAAGGCAACCCTGATTCCCCTCAACTCGCCAGTGCTTGCTTACTGTTTCAGAGCCTTTCAGTGAAAGAGACAATTTCAATTATTTCATTTTTGTGGAAAGGATATAGTGTACTGAATATTTGGCTTCCTTTTAATTTGTTACAAAATATCCACTCATCAGAAGGATACTGTTCTAATACTAGTTAAATAAAGAACTTGGAAAACAGTCATACTGTTTGTAATTCATTATGGATGTAAACTTGTAATGCAGTATTTAATAATGAACAGCTACACTTCTAAACAACTGCAATAAATAAGGATACATATAGGAAGCACATTTTTTTATGAAAGCCTGTCAGACAGGTTTAGAGAGAGGATGATTGACAGTAAAGTTGTACAACGAAACTGTAATCTCAGGGGATAAAAAAAGAAAGAAAGAAAGAAAAAGTTGCATCACCAGTGTTTTTATTTACATGCAGTTGCTAGCAAGTAGTTCGATTCAAAGCCTGCAGTACAAATTCATTAACTTGTGTTTACACTGCTGTATGATGCATTTACTGCATCCGGTCCTATATTCACCTTTTCTTAGTAACTGATGCAACAATTCAAATTAGGCTAGTAGTTCATTGATATTTTGATAAATAGATCATAAAATTTGTTAGAAAATATAATTGGCTAGTTCAAATAAAAGCTCACTGATTTGGCAGACAGCCAGAGTTTCTACTGCTGGGTTTTTCCAGCGTTTTGCAATGCTTCTGGATTCATTTTCAAAAATTTTCCAAAAAACTGAATAGGTGGTGAGAGTTCACAGGACAACGGATTAGTTCAAATCAAACATGCTGCCAAAGCTACACCGGATTTAAGTAAAATAAAATTTTAATGGCCAAGTCAATTCCCAAGCTTTAATCTGAGTCCGAATCTGTAGCAAGACTTTAAATTAATGTTTATTAAAGGTCTCCTGTCATTAAATTTTTCATATAGTCTGAAAGAGTATGGATTCATTCATTCATTCATTCATTTATTCATTCATTCACTGAACCATTTAATTCTGTAAACCCATTCACTGTTGTTTTGATTTGTGTTTTCTGAGCATGCGCAGTCGGTAAAGTAGCCCAAGGACAGTCTCGACAAAATCGACAGCAAACTCAAAACAAATCATAAACTTGGATAAAATTGCATTGCATAGATATCATGTCAAACTGGTTGTTGCTGGAGAGAAGCATCCTGATCCATACAGCAATGCTGATTAAAACAGGAAAAGTTAGTGCTAAGTGACTGAATATGAACTTTCTGGATATTTACAACTACCCTATCTGATACACTACCCTGGACTTTACACACACCGATTGCTGAAAGGTTACACATCTTTGGATGTATATCATAATCACTCCAGCCAAGATCAGGAGGGCCCTCAAGGCACATGCCAGGTGAGGTAAGTTGAATTGAGTGCAATTCATTAAAAATATTAATTGGAAAATACAAATAAAAAGAGCACACTTAGCTAATGGGATGCATGAATCACCAGCAGGCTTCAATCTCTGAGGGGAACTACCATTTGTAAAGTTCTCCAAATTAATGCTCGTATCTTTGAATCCGGTATTCTGTTAATCAAGTTACAACAGTATAGATTATCATTTGGTAATTCATCCCTAGGCTATTACTTGTCTAGCCCTTAGGGGTGCAGGAAGGCTGGAGCCCTGAACAGCTCCCCAGTCCTTCACAGGGCTAACACACACAACTATTCACACTAACGCCTAGTGGCAATTTGAAATTCCCAGTTATCTTGTGCATGTGTTTGGACGGTGGGAGAAAATCGGAGTACCCGGATGAGATTTCTAAGAATTTCATTGCCGGTTTCATTGTTACCTGTATATGACAGATAAACTTGAAACTTGAAATCCATGCAAGCAAGGGAGAACATGCAAATTCCACACAGAAACACCCTCATCAAGCCAAGGACCTTGCTGTGAGGCGGACATGCTAACCACTACGCCATTGTGTTGTACATAATGAGTAAGTTCACCACCAAATGTTAAGCATGGTGCATAAACCAAATGTTAAAATCCCAGGTATTTCCAATTAAATTTGAAACACTACAAAATGTGAAAACCTACAAGGTCGGGTAGATGTATATGCAACAAAGTGTATTTTTTTTAACCAAGAAACTTGGTCAAAATGTTGATTTCCTCTGTTACTCTAAACCTTGTCCTTTGAAAATACTTAACAGCTACTCCCTTGTTCCCATGCTTAGTTCCACATCGACAGGGTTTCTAACAAGCCTGTGTATTCACACATTTATATTCAGAGAAGTTTATGAATGACAGGAACTTTTTTGTGGATTCCATTGATAATAGGTGTGTGTGTGTGTGTGTGTGTGTGTGCGTGCGCGCGTGCGCAGGGGGAGAGAGGGAGGTAGAACAAGTGTGAATGTGTCTTTCTGTGCAGAAAGACAGAAAGAAAAGGAGAGAACTTGTGAATGTGTGCATGTTAGTGTACACTGACTTATGTAACCTGGTAATGGAAGAGGTATCAGTGTCACTGAAGCATGCCAAACTGGATTGGCCAGGTGGGAAGGAAGAAACATGTGAGTTCTCTATAATCTTTTGCTTCTTGCACGCATACACATACACCTCCCACACTGTCCTGGTTCAACCTTCAAACACTATCAGATGTCACCACATTCTGCAAATGCATCATTATGTGTTCATGTGCAGCCAATTCTTCATAATGTAATTCACTACATCAACTGAAGCACAATACATTTGGTAGAACAAACTGAAATGCATTACCTTTACACCCTCTACAGATCTGATAAATTCTACTATACCTGCTGTAATGATATGTCATCTACAGAAATGAGTTTCTGTGTGTCAGCCTGGATCTGTGCATGCCTGTGAGTCTCTCTACTAGAGACTGTTATAATAATCTGAACTTGGGCTGCACTGACTCCAGACACTGAAGTCTGGTCCTCTTCCAGGCTAAAATCCAACTTTTTTGCTAAATATTCATTCTTCAGTTGCATTCTTTATAGGGTAGCATAGCGGATAGCAAGTCCGCCTCACAGCAAGAAGGTCCTTGGTTCAAGTCCCAGGCTCTGGCATTTCTGTATGGAGTTTGCATGGTTTCCAAGTGCTTGTATGAGTTTCCTTTGGGTACTCCACTTTCCTCCCACAGTCCAAAGACATGCACATCAGGTCAATTGGCTGTTCCAAATTGTCCCTAGGTGTGGATGTAAGTGTGAATAGGTTTGTGTGTTCCCCTGCAATGGCCTGCTGTTTAAGCTGTTCAGGGTATGTATAAGACAGCATATATAAGGCATCATCCATTGCCTTTATAAAATTTTAATTTATTGGGGTTTTTTTTTTTCAAATATTGTGTTGTGAAAATAAACAATAAAAAATGGAGTATGTCATAATATACTAGATTAAAATAGACTTAGTTTAAGGGCAAGATGTATGTGAGATCACTGGGTAGCACAAAGTGCCCTTTTAGTGCCCTTTCCAGATTGTTGCTGATGCCATGGAGGAACTCAGGAATGATTTTCTTGCTTTCCTTCAGGTAAACCACCAGGTTGTGAAGACGCACCTGGAGCTCCACATAGCTTCACATCATCTTAACATGCATGGCAGGGCAGCCATACTCCTCCTCGAGCAGGACTGCATTAATGGTGGAGGCTTCTGTTTGGAAGCACTCAATGAGCATCCACACCACACCACTGGCATGGCCCACCAGTATGGAGAACTTGTTGTTCCAGCCCTTACAGAGGTTGTTTACACTTGGCTGGTTGTTGAGGCATGTTGCATGTGCCACCGTTTGTTTGGGAACATGGGTGGAATGCAGTGCAGCCAAACTGGCTTGATGACCCTAGCTGGGGTGGTGGTTTCTCTGTGCTGAAGACATAGCTGACCAGAGACATATATTGGGTAAGTACTCAATGGGAGCTGCAGCCTCATTGGGCATGGTAGAGCATGAGCACATCGGAGGTGTGATCCAGCTAGTTGTCTTATGATATAGGTGTGATAAGTAGTTTTTTTTGCATCAGGAAAAACTGACCACCCAGGGTGTTGTCCATGGCAGGCACTTTTGCAGACTAGTTGTCCTACAATCATGTAGAAGACATACATCATTGGTTTTTACTTTCAAACACGTGTTTGTTATAATGGTTGTGCATGCCTTGAAAAAATTGAACATGCACAGATCTTAACTATTCGTAAAGATTAGTTTCATCAGAGCTCATATACCACTCTACGAAGAAGACCACATATCTGTAGAGTCACATGATAAAAGCCATTGACTTACTCAATGCATACTGCTTTTCAGCTTTGTTGTGGTTTCTTTGTCAGTGGACATGTAGGGTTAGTAAGATGAGCCATTGTACATATATTGTTGCAGCACACCACAGGCTCCACCCCAGCTGCTCTCTGTTTGCCTTCGCACGAAAGACCCATGAAGCAGGGCGGTGGGGTGATGGCAGGGGGGTTAGTTAGTGTTTGAGTGTGAAAAAAACAAAATGGGAAGGGGAAAGAGTTTGATGTTGTTGGTGGTGTTTTTGGGTTTTTTTGCAGAACGTTGTGCCTGGAACATGTACGTAGCATGCTTTGATAGGCAGGTTGATTAAAAGAATGAAGGCTACTTTATTTTCACAGCTTGGTCAGTAGATCTAAGTCTTTCTGGAAATGTAGCTCAACATCATAACTCAATCTTAAATTGTTAATCTATTATTTATTTGCCATTTCTTGAGTTCCAAGTTCTCTTTTATTTTTGTTCCAAAACATCTGATTGAATTTTGCTAATCATTTGTTGCTGAGTGGCTAGGTGGTGTAATTGTTAGCACATTCACCTCACAACAAGAAGGTCCTGAGTTGAAGTCTCGGGCTCGACAAGGATATTTCTACTTCAGAAATACCATGGTAGAAGATACACCCATGCAAAGACAGTGATGACTCACATTAGCGAGTCACATTAGGTGTAATCATAATTTAGAGGATGTTTCATTGATAGGCAGCATTGTGGCATGGTGGCTAAAATGTCCACCTCACAGCAAGAAAGTCCTGGGTTTAAGACCCGGACTCGGATGTTTCCCTGTGCTTGCATGGGTTTCCTCCAGGTACATCGAATTCCTCCCAAAGTCCACAGACATACATGTTAGGCTAATTGGTTGTTCCATATTGCCACTAGATGTGGATGTGAGTGTGATGGATTGTGTGTGATTGTCCTGCGATGGTTTGGTGAGCTATTTAGGGTGTACCCCGCCTGAGATAGGCTACAGCCTCTAGAAGGATTAAGTGGTTTGGAAAATGAGTGAAGGACTGAGTGTTTCAATAACAGAGAAGCTATAAGAAATATCAGTATGTAAGACTAAAGAGCTAGGAAATAAAGCAGGTTGAACAGTGTGTGTCTGGTTTAAAAAGACTTTGGACTACACACGTGGAGACTACACACCCAGAGGGAAAGCGATATCCGGCCCCTCGTACGAATGAGCTCACAGACGCCCACGATTGGCTGGTAATCGCTGTGAGTGACAGGGAAGTAAGTGTATGCCATCCCTCCCTCCCGTGAGAGCTTGGCCAATCAGCTCCAATGGAATCCCGGTCACGGATGACTGCGGCATGAAAAGGGATTCGAACCAAAATAGATAGCTTTCTGATGTTCCTAAACTATGTAAAATAATAATAATAATACAGCACTTCAGTGGGCACATTTACAGGAATATTTGGGGTTTTTGGAATAAAAAACCTTTCTGTGATCTACAAGATGCTTCTTTGCACACAAAAAATCCTGTGCTTCTGAATAATGGAAAAAATCATTAAAAATTAAAAGAAAAAAGTATGATGAGTCATTTTCCGCCCATTTTTTCCTATATCTGAATGTGTCTTTGTTTGAATAAAGCCAAAGGAGGATGCCCTCAACCCACAGCATTGCTTGCCAGTCAAATATGGTGGTAGATATTTAATTGCATGGGCAGCCATTTTGTGGGAGTCATTAGGTTTAATGATCACAAAGTGATGGCAATATGAAGGCCAGGTGTAGCCTATAGTACAACACTGTTTCCTTACAATGCTCCTAAGATAGTAATTGCCCCAAGCAAATGGCTAAAACAATCAAGAGTTCGGTCTTGAAATTGCAAACAAAAGAACTAACGTGCTTTCCATGACCTGTTCAATCACTCCTCTTTATTCTATTATAAACACTAGTGAACACTTATTAAACACAGAGTGAAGGAGTAGCCCTATAAGTTACCAAATATCAATATACTGTTACATTTAAATTAAGTCAACTCACTGTATGCAGTGTATTTATAGACTGACAGATTATTGCAAGGTTTATAGATTTATTGCCCATTATACCATGCCTCAGCTGACTTCTTGATTCTGATTGGTCAGAAGACCATGGTTCTGGATGCAAGTCAAACCACAGGTTTACATTAAAGTCCTTGTTATAATAACATTTTTCAAATATGTGTAATCAATGACTGTTGATATGATGAAGCTTTCTCTAAGGAGATGTTTATCATCATCATCATCACCTTCGCAGGGGCAGCAGCCTGTTCATTTAACATTTAGGAAGTCTATAAGGGCAGCATGGGATGTTGGTAGTGAGCAGTGTCATAGCACAACAAAAAGGTTCTATGTTCAAATCTCTATCAAGGGCATTTGTGTGTGAAGTTTACATGTTTTTCCTAAACTTATGAGGGGTTCACTCCCGGTACTGTGGTTTCCTCCAATAGCCCAAAGACATGTACATTAGGTCAACTATAAGTGTGAATTGCTGGTTGTGTCTGTGTTAGCCCTACAACAGACTGGCAATCTGTTTGAGGTATAGCCTCTTTCCCTAAGTCAGCTTGGGTTGTGTCCAGTTTTGCCTGTGACTGTGAGGGAAAAGTGATATAGCTAATGGATGGATGGATGGATGGTTGGGTGGATGGAGTCTTCAGGAACTGAGAAGTACAGTGAGAAGGACAGAGGGCTTTGCTTAAATATCAAGTTCACCCACTCACTCATCATTCATTTGCCAAACCGCTTAATCCTACCAGGGTCCCCAGGAGGCTAGATCCTATCTCAGTCGATACTGGAGAGAGGCAGGATACACGCTGAAGAGCTTGCGAGATCATCACAGGAAAAACACACAACCATTTACACTCATATCCACACCTAGGGGCAATTTGGAAGAGCCAATTAGCCTAAAGTGCATGTCTTTGGACTGTGCAAGGAAACTGTAATCCAGGACCTTCTTGTTGTAAGGCAGATGTCCTAACCACTACACCACCATGCCGCCAGACATGCTATTTGTCCCTCTATAATCACAGCAACAATAACCAACTGTGGTTTGCTGTAACCACATATGTGAAAGAGGAGCAATATCCCTTATCCCTAGTGTGTGACACCATCCTGTGACTCATTTGCACATGTGAGCAGCATTTTAGTGCAGTAGGCAACACATCAGCCTCATAATCTAAAGCTTGTGAGGTTGAGCCTCACATGAAGCAGAAACTTCGTGGGCAGCTATAGCTTAGAGAAAGCAGGATTGTGAAGTTTGCTGGTTTGATTCTAGACTGGCAAACAACCAAGGCTGAAGTGCCCTTCACCATGACCTTCTAAACTAAGCCCAGACACAGGTTTGTTGCCCACTGCTCTTGTGCCTAGTGGCTGTGTGCGCTCACAAGTGGTATTTAAGGATGGGTTGAATGCAGAGGTCCAATTTGCAGTGTGTGTGCAATCCCAGATATTTTAATTTTTATTCTTTTAGTTGGGGCAAATTTGGGGTTGCCGGACTTCAAACGTCTGTTAAAGAAATGAAAAAGACCTTGCAGTGAGTATCAGATTTGTGGCATAGAAGCAAAAATTTTTTATAGAAAATGGCCTTTTGTAAGCACTATACCATGTTACCTGTGATATGTTATAAGCCAAATCAGCTGTCAGTAGCTGGCAGTTCAGGCTTTATGCTCACAGGAGAAAGACTTAGTCAACTACTAAGACAGACTGATGAAATGTCCCACATCTCCTGTGTATTAGTATTATTCTTTCATTGCTTACTGAATAGACTTTCTAAGTGGGCTTTGCAAAGAAAGCAGACGGAGACTAAGGCTGGTAATATGACACTCTTTGTATAAACAAATATTGGTTACCATAGCACAAACCAGGCATGTACATGACAGTCGTGAGATAATGTAGAGATGGGAAAGCAACCCTCTGTCTTACATAAATTAACAACTATGAGGGCTTTCGTAGCTCTTTATAACCTTAATTTAACTTTTAAAGGCATTTCTTGAGTCGCAAATGATCAAGCAGGACACATTACATTTGTCCTTTTTATATTGCTGTAACATCACAATGTGGCTTCACAGTATGTTTGTGTTTGTAGCTTTTTTTTATCATAGCCCAAATAAAAAATAATCCTTTCATAGGATCAACAATACAACAGCCAAAGCTTTCTGTAACTGTCTCACCTATCAGCTGTCTAGATCTGCACAGTGGTAATACTGCAAGAATGTTGTGACAAATATTTGGATGTAGTGACAAACTTTTGTTTTTGCTTTTGTTTACATGTTGTTAATTTGATGCTTGCATGCCAAATAGACCCATCTTTTGTCATTTTATGCACTTTATTAAGTCATGTAAGTATTTATACTAGTTCATGTATCTGATTTAAAAATGTTGCATTGTCTCCAGAAAGGCCACATTCATTAACATGAATGTGCAGCAATGATTTTACAGTTTAGTTTCAATAATCTTCGTTGAAATTACACCAAAAGTATGTTATAGGCAAGTTCAAACAAAAACAATAACTGCACAAGCATGTCCACCTCTATGGTTGAAACTCGTATTATTTATGTGAGGTTAAAGGAACTAAGGATTCAAAATTCACACACTATGATAACAATGTTCTAAGGACATAATGGTTGGGTTCAAACGAGAAAATGAAAAGAATAAAGTTGTTTAGATGTTGATGCTTGTTTAGGCCACACCCACATCAAGTTTACAACCAAACACAACTTTACTGTAAATATCCAGTGAGCCAATCAAGCAGCAGAAGCACGATGCACATCTAGGTCAGGTAATTTAGGTAATGTTAGCATTCGATTTGGGTAAAAATGTCTTAAATCTCGGTTGAGTATTTCAAAAAGTGCTGATCACTAGTGAGTTTTATGCACAACAGTGTAGCTTCAGATTCCAGTTCTTGGCTGAACCTAAGGTAGGCATCTGGTTTTAAACCCCGTCTCCCTTAATGTTCAACTTGTTATGCTTTATGAGATGCTTTCTGATTTTCTGCTGGTGTAAAGAGTGAATATAAAGGGCAGAGAGTGGTCTAACCCACAAAAACTGAAAAATGAGATAAGGTCATATTTTGACTCATGTGCGTAAGGTCTATACATTCCAAAGTGGTCCCTTCATCATCTTTATGACCCTGAATCATACTGTGAGCAACCCTTTCCCTCATTATTATTTGAGTTACTGTACCTTTCCTTTTCAGGGCCCCATTCACTTACCAGGCATATTAAATAATCGTGAAATACACTGTTATCACTTGGAAACAAAATTAAATCAGTCACAGTAAAACCAGATAAAAATAAAAACCATGTAGCAGAAACGTCACTGTAGTTTAACATGAAGTGTATTTTGTTACCTTATAACTGTAATGGTAATTGTATCCATAAATCATTTTAGTAAAAGAGTTTATATCACCAGCTGTGGAACGTCATCTTGACAGTTTCTGAGTGTATATTTCGGACCTTATGGATCATTATCAGCCATTAGTAGCACATCAGGATGGATCACAGAATTCAGAGAGCAGTAGGATCAGGATTACTGGTATTTCAGAAGTAGCATATGTACCTCAACAAAAACAGAGGGGGGGAGGTTTGTTAGGTATGCTCATAACAATGTAATGGTAAAAGAAAAAAGCAGGGACTCGGACATGACTGACCATTACAGCATAACTAAAAAGAGAAAACCAGAAGCATGACAGACATGAGGGCACCCTGTAAAATGAGGCAATCAGCCAATCCACTCCACAAATTAGTTAATATATGCAACAAATCAAAAATGGGTGGCATGGTGGCGTAGTGGTAAGCACGGCCACCTGACAGCAAGAAGGTCTTTGGTTCAAGTCCCAGGCTCAGGCATTTCTGTGTGGAGTTTGCATGTGCTGCCTGCGCTTGCGTGAGTTTCCTCCAGGTACTCCAGTCTCCTCCTACAGTTCAAGGACATGCACATCAGGCTGAGTGTGAGTATGAATGGTTGTGTGTGTTGCCCTGCAATGGTCTGGCAAGCTGCTCAAGGTGTACCCCGCCTTCACCCAGGGTCAGCACGAACCTCCCCATGACCGTAGTACGATTAATGTTTACTAGATGAAAGTTTTTTCTGTCAGAGACACAAGGAAGCTGAAGCCAATCCTTGCTGATTTTGGGCATGAGGAAGCATACACCTACTAGCTTGTGGTAAACTAGTGTTTCATTACTGCTGAGTAATGTAGAAAGACATTTTTATTTGTTTTGGTAACTACATACAATCTGATCTTCCTTACACAGTTAAGCATGACTAATTGAAACGCCTTTGTTTACAATTATTAAGTATAAAATTGCAACAGTTTCCTTCTGTTGAAACTATAAGTAAGGAATATTCATTTCAGACATTCTACCCTGGAAAAAAGGTTATGTCATTGCGCATCATCAACAAAGCAAATGTTTACATCATGTATCATACTTTCCACTTAATGCATAATGTTTTCTTCTTTGCCTTTATGGTAAAAAGCTGTATTTCACAAGATTAACTTGGATTACCTTTGAGGTGACTGTCTTAAAGATGAGGTGCTGACAGTTTTTTGGCATTTGATCTTCAACAGAAAACCATACCAGAATATATTTAATGATTATATCCTTGTTGGAACCAAATTCATTATAGTTCATTTATTAATTCACCAAATTAGCGCAGGACTGGTTCAAATCATTCATTCATTTATTCATTTGCCGAATCGCTTATTCCTACTAGGGTCACAGTGTTGCTGTAGCTCACATTCGCCAATTTATTGCAGACCCAACACTCACAGCCATTCACACTCACACCTAGGGGCAAATTAGAAGAGACTATTTGCGTGCATGTTTTCGGACTGAGAGAAGAAACGGAGTACATGGATGAAATTCATGCAAGCATGTGGATAACATGCAAACTCCACACAGAAATGCCTTCACCAACCCCAGGACCTGAACACAGGACCTTCTCACTGTGAGGTGGACATGCTCTCCACTATGCTGCCATGCCACCTCTGGTTCAAAATAAAAAGCTGAATGTTCTCTAGTGGCCATGTCAAAGTTCTTAAGACTTAAAGGTGTTATTGAGGCAAAATGTTTTTCTACCAAGTACTAACTACCAAGTCTTCCAGGGTTAAATACACATGCGTGCAGCATTTTTCATTTTTTAAGACCTGCTGACTTTTACTTTCAAAATATACTTAAAAGCATGCTGGTTTGCAATAAGAATATTGTCTGCAACAATCTGTGTCAATTGTATCCAGATGAGTGAGATGGTTGAAAACTTTTGCATGGCATCATATTTATTTTGTGAAATGCATAAGCTGGTTTTATTAGATCAGGTATTATAGTCTCACATTTTAGTAACTTCCAAGGGCGGTTCAAAGTTTACAGCTTAATGACTGATATCATGTGCAACCATGTGTCATGTGTTTGGTTTGTGTACCTTATATTGTTCATATTACTACATAGATGATCATAGACTTTTATGTTCCTGGCAAATCAGTGGGCATCTGATACCCATGTAGTATTATGCCTCAGAGAGTTGGATGTTGCATGAGTACTTAGGAATTCTCCAGAAAAATATGAAAATAAAGTTACATCAGAAATACGTCACAGACTCACAAAGGCACTGTAAAATAAATAAATAGCTTTTTGAGTCACTTCCTCTCCCAGTGGAAAATAAGTGTTATTTCCTTAAAAAGAAATCTGGTCACGATGCACAGTGAATCAACTGCTTCTTTTTCAGCTGATACACTTTGGCCACAAGAATTAAGTGTTTGTTGGTCATGTTTCCTTCACTTATATGGAAGAAGTAGGGGGTGGACAAGCTATCTGACATCAGAAATGTTGTTGCTCTCTTGATCAGGATAATGTTTGATGGCTATGGGAATGAACCGATAAGTCAAAGGGTCATAGTGCATTTAACATCAATACCAGCATGTAATCTTTTTTCTTCTTTGCTCCTCTCTCTGTCTTTTTTCTATATCTGTCACAGATTCAAAATGATATTCCAAAGCTCCCTGGTTTCCCTTTTTCATCAATTTTTGTAGACACACATCCTTGCTCATACTACACTTATATTACTGCACTATTACTGTGTGTGCAGTATCTCCTGGTTAGATATTAATATTTATATAATGTTTAAATATAGGGGTTTGTTGTAATTAATTTCAGAACATCTTTATTTTGTTGCTGCAGAGTTGCGATGCTTAAGCAGTTCTCTCTGTAAAGAATAAAATATGACAGGGTGTGCTGTTAAGAAAATAATCAGGGTGGGGTAATACAGAGTGACGTGTAGTTGGTGTTATTTTCAGAAGATTTTTTTTTTTTCCAGGGATGACACATCACAAAGTATTTTATTTCTCTTGTACCATTCTCTTATTTCAGCTCATTACCAGCAATTGCAATTATGTAAAATGTATTAATGAACACCAATATGTATTTTTGAACTTTTTTATGGAATATCTCCAGAACATTCATTCATTCATTCTGTGAACCACTGAATCCTAATTAGGGTCAAAGGGAGGCTGGCGCCCATCTTAGCCGACTCTGGGTGAGGGCGGGGTACACCCTGGTCAGCTCGCCACGCCATCGCAGGGAAGAAACACGCTGATGGCAATTCACTGGCCTACTGTTTACAAACGACAGCAATGGTTCTTTTACATGCCACTCACAACATACAGTGAGAGACATGGCTGCCCTTTGCTAACCCAGTTAGCTGCACTGGAGGGGCCTTCGGATCAGTAACCTTAAGCACCGAGCCACCACTGCTCCGCATCTCCAAAATAAGGGGCCTTTTTGTTTTGTTTTTTTAGGATCAGTAGACAGAAATTCCATTACAGTATCTCTCTTTTTCTTTCTATTAAATATAAGGGAAAATATCCTCTGTGGATTTATATATATATATATATATATATATATATATATATATATATATATATATAAAATAAAATAAAAATAGCAATTTATGATGTGAAAGTCCTAACCTTGTGCTCTCAGAAAACTTCACCATCTCAGTGATTATAGTTTTTTCTGTGTTAAATAGCTCTGATAATAACCTGTTTTGTTTCTGAAGTATTAATGTTTTGCTGCAGTTTGTAACTTCAAGTTTCATATTTGTGTTTTAACGCATATAGACAATTAATGTAATGAGTTTTTTCATGGACTGGATTGCATGTCTTCCAGAGCCACAACATTGTGTTCTTTCAAAACCCACAATCTATTTGAACCTCGGTAACAATACAGCACACCATAATCTCTCACTCCCAAGCAACCTGAGGTCATAGCAAAAATTTAAATATGAGAAGAGGGTTATTTTTCATTTTTGTTGGGGTTTGGTTTTTTTGTTTTTTTGCTTGCTTTTTTGTTTTTGGTTTTGTTTTTGGTTTTGTTTTTTTGTCTGACTGCAGATACATAAAATAGTTTCCACACTATGTCCTCCTGTTTATGTGTCTTTGGTGGATGAGTAGCTCTAAAGTAATAGCATGTTGAGCTGATGTCACAGTGAAGCTAAAAAAAACCTTCCATGTAAGCATGGGTGGAAATCACTTAAATGTCAGTATACATAAGTGCTACATTATTTTCTATTATATCATTTTGTGGTATTTGTGTCACAGTATTTGTGAAGTGTAAAATTACATACTTAATCTAGTTCTGCTTCTAACTCCTAATACCGGTATTGGAAAGAAAAAAAAACATGTTTCTGATTGTGATATTTTTTTTTTTTTGGCAGGTACAAAGTCTTTTTGTATTTGTCAAAAAAGATTCCTACACTGTCAGTATTCATTGCTTTGGGTGTTAATTTGAAGAAAGAAAGACAATTTTGATAGTCGATGCATGTCATTATCTATATATAAAAAAATATATATATATATATATATATATATATATATATATATATATATAAAGGTCCTGAGTCGATTTTTCATAGAACAGTGCTCAATACATCGAAGTAGAGGGAAATATATGGTATGTGAAAAAAATAAAATCCTCTGATGAGTGGGCAACCATGGGATGAAAATGTAGTCGAAAATGTAGACGTATCGAGCACTGTTCTATGGAAAATCGACTCAAGATTTTATGTGTGTGTGTGTGTGTGTGTGTGTGTGTGTGTGTATATATATATATATGTGTGTG
>JAOUQZ010000039.1:21581324-21591364 GCA_028564935.1 Neosilurus hyrtlii
TGTTTTTAATGTTGAGGAATAAGCAGCTTTAATATTTTCTTAATAATATAATATTTTGCTTTAATATTAAGATTTTGATAAGCAAAGTTGAATGTTACTATTAGCATTCCATTATTAATACTTATGATCTTCATAATGTACTCATTAAAAGAGATATTATATTCATTTTATGTTAACTGCTGGAGGAAATATATTTTTATAAGACGTTCATATAAATCGTATATATAATCGCATAAAAATATATTGTTAAATGTAAAAGGGATGAAAAGATTTTCTATTCAAATATTCCAGAGAATGTGTATGATCATATTCAAAATTATTTATGTAAATCACAGCATTTATAAACGAAGTAACTGTACTAACATCACTGAAATATCACTGATGCATGTTCAGTGAGCTGCAATACTAAAGATGCTTAACAATTATAATTTTTTAAAGTCTTTTATATGTCTTTACTTTTTCTGACAAAATGTGCAGTTGATTATACCTGTTACACAAGATACAATAAACAACTTATGCAATAATTCGTCACCAAATTACTTCTTTAATGCAGTGATCAACCACCCTGTTCCTGCAGATCTGTCTCGCTGAAGACAAGCTCCAGCCATACTGCATTTGTACCCATGTGATGGTAACAAGTGCCTTAAGAGATTGAGTGATTTTAGCAGCTGCGTTGGTAATTTACATGAATTTACATAAACCTCTACCATATTTATTGACACATATAAAGATGTTGTCCAAACAAGTTCACAAAGTTAAGCTCATTTTACTTGCATCAGGGTTCCAATAGAGAATTCACTTATTTAATTCTTAACCACACATATCCTATATGATTTTCTATATTTGTAAGAGTCATGTTAGTTTCTCAAAAAAAAGGGAATTGACTCTGGACCATTTCAGACAACTTGAAAACGTTTAAATATACATTTCACTAAGAATGAATGCCGGGGCTATGGTTTTTGAAAGTTACAAATTAAAAGAAAAAACAACCTAAATTGGCCTTATCATCATCCATCATGCTTTGGCCTTTTTTAAAGTCTCTTGGGGAAGGTAAGTTTCCTTTATTTTGCTGGGCAGTGGTGGGAAATAGCCTCTACTTTAGCTTGGTAGCAGTGCCCTGCAAAGAGCAATCTCCTCTGTCGTAGCCTTACGGTAGCAGGAGGTAAGTTCCTCTAAATCTCTATTTAGGCTTTCTTGCTGTTTCTGTGTCAGTGTCCATGTTTCAGCTCTGTATAAGAGGATGGGTTCAACAGCTGACCTAAACAAGTTTATTTTCAGGTTGTTGTTGAGGATTGAGAGTCGGATTTTGTCAAGAGCATTGCATGCTTGCCAGGCTACGGCCTTTCGGACCTTGAGGTCCTTGCAAGAGTCCATTATGAAAGAACCCAGGTACTTGACGTCATTGAATCACTTGATGTTCTTCCCATACAAGGATGTTACTGCTGAAGGGACTGAGGATGTAGGAATATACTCAATCTTAACATCATAACATTAGAGCTCAACTAGTGAATTTAATGTTTCAAGGACACGGAGGAGAAATTCTGCATCTCTGACGTGCTCTGACACAATTGCTAAACCGTCTGCATAGTCTAGGTCCGTGAGATTCTGGGATGTATTTGGAGTGCCTTCTCATTGTGCTGGACAAGGGATATACACCGGATATAATCTAACAAGATTCTAAATAATTATTATAATTATATTAATTATAAATATTCATTTATTAAATTGACTTAGGCCACTCATTATCATCATCATCATCTCTTAACCAGCTAGTACTGGATTCATAGCCTGGTGCCTCATATGCTTCCCATAGGTCTAGATCAGAGCAAAATGGCCCCAGTTCACACCTTTGTATGATGTGCTCCATGATCTGCTTTGGAGCTGTCCACATAGACACACAGTGCTTGTGGTAATTTCCCAATTATGAAGATTGTCCCTGTTTTTTCCTAAATTGGATTTAGTATGGCCCAATCCTTCCTGACAAGATTTATTTCACTTGGAAGGGATTAATTTGCATCTTGGTGGGTAACAATCATATTCCTTAGATTTATGAGCATGCTTAGAGCACAGTTTAGGTATAAAAAGGAGGTAGCTCACATTAAAGAGATGAAACTTGAAGAAATCATGTTGCCAAGTTCATCAATATCCCCTGCGATGGCACTACAAGGTCTGTTAAGCTCTACCGCACTTCCCACGTTCTACGTGTCAAATCAAAGTACATTGTAATAATCGTGGCAAAAAACTTTGACAGTCAAAAATTTTGAACATGACCTTCCCCATACTGCTGAGCATTACTTTGTGGTATAGGAGAGAATGCCAGGGCTGTTTGTTGCAGTGTTTTGGGATCTGCTCCCCAGTTGGAGTTGGAGAGTTTACTGAGCAGGTTGTTTTCCTTTGGCTACTTTTTCTTTTAGGTGCTGAGATGTTCTCTGAAAGACAGTGTTCAGTCAAGGGTGACACCTAGGTAGACAGGGGATTTGTCATTCCTATGTTTCTCATTGTTCTAAGTGATGTTTAATTTCCCCTTTAATTTCCACTACAAGTCAGTACAAGTGACCAAACCAGCTTCAGTGTACCTTGGCTTAGTTTCTAACCGTCTCTGGAACTGCACTAGAGCAACGAACACCAATCTTTCCTCAGTTAAGACAACATAATGTTCCTTTATTTTCATTGTACACACAAGAAGTGTGTGGCTTTCCTTCGAAGCTGTAATAGATCCGACTACAAGTATATCAATATAATCATGGGGGAAAAGTACACCCTTCTTCCAGAATTAAAGGAGTGTTACTTTGTTTTTCCCATGGCTATATACATTACATTGTATAAACTATACACAATATACTTTTTTTCTTAGAGAGAAGAGTCATTTCAAATCAATACAGTTCTGACAATTCCCGTTTATCATATGATGAAATATCTGAGTGGTAATGTCTAGGATGACCCCACCCCAAACCCAGGACACAAGGACTCATTACTGGACAATAACTGTGAAATATGCAAGGAGTATATTGTGTAAGTATCAACTGTTTAAAAGAATAGTACAGTATCATCTCAAAAAAGTGAACTCACCACAGGTCTAGTGCCCTTAGAGTCCTTAAGATTGAAACGATTTATAGTGTCTAATTCTAACAGTTAGTCTTTCCTATGCTGAGATCTGCACATTACTATCCTCCACCCCCCGCTAAAAAAACAACTGCTGTTTCTGAAGCAGTAATTAATCTGTCAGTTCATGTCCAAGTGAATTTAAAAGTAAATGTCATTATTAGATGCATCCATAATAATTAAATATCTCCACCTGAAACCTTTGGAAGCTCTCTGGATAGATGTAATAAGGAGAACTTGACTCTGATCCATTTCTATTGATTGCGGTGGATCTAATAAAACAGGTACTTTACCTCTTGGCTTTAATGTGCACACTTAAGATGGAGAAAGTCTATACTGTGCAGACTGGCAAAATTGGCAAGGACAATTCCATTACCTTTTGGATCATGGGGTATAAATAAAATAATTAAATTAACATTTATCAGCATATGCAAGCACAGAGTAGTATTTTTTCTGCACAGTGAGAAGGATGGTAAGAGAGGCAAAATTTTCTGGTTGGATCTTCTGTCAGGACAGTGATTGAAAACATGCATTCAAACACACACACACGCTTACTTCTGACATTTCAGTACCTCCCATTCAAGAGATCTAAACCCCATTAAACATCTGTACACTGAAGAGTCTATAAGAGACCTAGGAGGATCTGGAGTGATTGTGTATTATGCATTATTAATAAGATGAAAAATAATTATAAATTAGGCGGCACGGTGGCGCAGTGGTTAACACGTCCACCTCACAGCTAGAAGGTCCTGGGTTCGATTCCCAGCTCGGGCGGGTGAAGTTTGCATGTTCTCCCTGTGCTTGCGTCGGTTTCCTCCAGGTGCTCCGGTTTCTTCCCATAGTCCAAAAACATGCACAGTAGGCTAATGGGCTGTTCCAAATCACCCCTGTGAGTGTGAATGGTTGTGTGACTGACGGCCCTGCGATGGCCTGGCGAGCCCGCCCTCACCCAGAGCCCGTCGACTCCCCGCGACCCTAATTAGGAATAAGCAGTTCAGAAAATGAATGAATGATTATAAATTATTTTTTTAAAATAATTATTTTAAAACTTACACTATATATAAAATAATAAATAAAATCTAAAATCATCTTTACATTTTTTTCTAGCCCTGATTGTGTATCTGTCCCTATATGTTTCTATTTTTAATTGGGTTGTAATAGTACTATTTATATATAGCAGTTGTATCCAATGAAAGGGGAAACATCTTGGAAAAAAAATCTTTCCCTGCTCTGCAGCTTATCTCGTCTCCCAGAACATCCTGTTCTTGATCAGCCAGAGACTTCCAGCCAGGCTGCCGTCCTCAGTGCGTGACAACTGCAGATTGAGCCAGCTGATTACTGATACATCAACACCCCCATGTCTCGCTCTCGTTGAACTAAAAAAAGAACATAAATGTAAAGGCTCCACTGGCTGTATACATTTTTAAAAGCAACTTCGTATTCTTTGTACAGTAAGATGTCTTTTTTTTTTTTTTTTTTTTTTATTGGGTGGACTGACAACTGAAACATCACAGCTGAAAACATTGTGTAAAGCAAACACTATTCCTAAACTGTTTCAGACTATTAACCATCTATAAACCTCATCACTGGGTTTTAATGTAAATCATGAGTCATTAAAAAAAATAAAGTACATATGAAAACGGACATACAGAGCTAGTGTGGGGTTCTGGAGCATTACCCGGTATCTCCTGTGTCCTTTTTCACGATGCACTGCAGGGCCTGCTCTGGAGTTTGTGTATAAGAAGGCACACTTCTCACATGTATGCACTCATCCTTGCATAAACTGTAAAGCCAGCGAAGACTGCCTTTGCTGTGTATTAAGATGACATCAAATACCTGTAATGTAAACTGCATAGGACAGAAATAGCCAACCACAAGACATTTACAGAAGATAAAGCTCATGTATAGTGCATTTATTTATAAGTACACATTGAAAGTAGATCACTTAGCTAGGCATACACCGAATCAAAACACACGGTGCATCGCCCTTCACTTCTTTTTTAACGTTAATGTTATGCTGTTTCAGACATACACTAATTGATCATGGGAACACCTGCACTCCTACTTATTTAATCAATTAACCTATAAGGCAATCATTAATGTGTTGTTCCTCCCGAGCTCTATGTTGTTGACCATGATTGTAGAGTTGTTATTTGAGTGACTGCAGCCTTCCTCTCAGCTCCAATCAGTTTGGCCTGTCTCTTCTGACCTCTTCCATCAACAAGGTACTTATGTCTTCAGAACTGCTCTACAGGCTTTTTGCTTTTCATTGCATTCTGTGTAATCTCTATGCTAACACTGTATCCGTAGAAGTAGTTAGCAAAAACTAGGCTATGGATATTACCTAAATCTCTTGCCCTGTATGTGCATAATTGTAAACATGGCACTAATGACATGTTATGGGCTAATTGGATAATCACATGAATGTACATGCGTTCCTACTAAAATGGTCCCTGAGAAAACCTGTCATGGTCTTGTGAATTTGTTTGAAGAATATACAACGATCAGCCATAACATTAACAACATTATGAGCACTGACAGGTGAAGTGAACAACATTATCTTGCAACAGTGCCACCTGCCAAGGAGTGGGATGTATGTAGGCAGAAAGTGAACAGTCAGTTCTCAAAGGTGATCTGTTGGAAGCAGGAAAATGAGGATGTGTAAAGATCTAAGTGACTTTAATATGGGCCACACCGTGATGGCTAAACTACTGGGTCTATTTATCTCAAAACAGCAGGTCTTGTGGGGTGGTACTGGTATGCAGTGGCAAATATCTATTAATTATTCACAGAGGGACAACCAGTGAACAGCATGGACAGTGAGCTCTAGTATGTCTCGTCTGATCCCACAGAAGGGCTACTGTAGCACAAACTGCTAAAACTGGTAATGCTGGCTATGATAGAAAGGTGTCAGAACACACAGTGCATTGCAGCTTTCCGTGTATAAGTTCCCCTAACCACATAAGAGGTGGTTGTAATGTTGTGGCTTATCAGTTTATGCAGGGACTTGAGAAAAATTAGTACGATTCTTTATCGGGAACAGATTTTAAACAATAAATCACCAGCTTTTTCATTGTTGTCTTTAAGTAGACAGCTGAAATATAATCCCATCAAAGAAAACACATTTGTGACATGTAATGTACAATTGCTTACACAGAGGATTGGTTTTATGCATATTGGTCAGTCCAGGAAGACTGTGGAATATTTGAGCAGTGTGACAGTTGTGTATCAATGACTATTCTAAATGGTTTTCCACAGGAGCTGAAGTATATTCTATGATTAAACTGGATATAAAAATAGTACTGCCATATAATAAATTTATTTAAATAGTATTATATTGAAGGGATATTTGTCCATAGTGTGGTTAAATCATTAAAAAAATTATGTTATGTATAATAAACACATTTCAACTGATAAAAATACTCATTAACAATTACAATCTTTTATGTTAATGACAAACAAAAGCCCAAAAGTGACAGCATAACTGCAGCGATGGATGGAAAGTGCTAGCGAAGGGCTGGCTTGGACACTGATTAACTGTCTTTTGAAGAAGTGTCCATATCGGCAGCCACTTGGGGAAAGTAGCTGCACAGAGGTGAACAGGTCACTTCCCTTTGGAGCTGACAACTAAATAATGACAGCCTCCGGTCAGCATGCGTTTAATTACTTCCTGTTCCAGATGTCCATTGCGTGAGAGAGAGAATAGTCAGAAGAGAGCAGTAGTAAACATGATTTTGGGATTTGTGCTTTAGAGTTGGCTAGACCTTCATACTCATCAGGACAATGGATTGAAAATGATAAACTGATTACTAATCTCAGTCCTGGAAGTTCCAAAAATAATAAATGAGGGTCATATCTTATACACACAAACTGCATGACTTTTCATCAAAACCCCATTTTCATTAGCACTGTAATACAGCAATATCCTAAAACTAAATACATATTTAGGTTGATATTGTTGGACACACCCTGTAGGTAGGTAGTGCTGGTAGTGTAGTGATAAGGGTGCTGGGCTCATGATCGAATGGTGTGTGCCTCTGTCAATCCAACAGTATAAACGGGTACCAGTAAAAATACTGGGAAGATAACCTGTGACGGACTAGCATTCAGGAGGAGAGCTTTTTTGGGTGGGGAAAAGCATCTACAGCATTCCTTTTGTAAATACCACTGTGCGCACATTCTGCCCTTGACTTAGTGCCTTTTCAGCTGATTGTGTCTGAGGGCTAGAGTAAATTAGAAAACACCATGTGGAGAAATACCATATTACATTTTAAGTCAGCAGTAGGACTCCTTTTAACAATACACATTAACAAATAAAGTCGAAACATTACAAAATTTGAAACTACTTTTCTTGTAACCCTGTATTACACCTTAAAACAGAAAAAAGGGTTTTACATCACAGTGTTGTGAGCAAATCTGCCAATCATTTAGCTCAGTTAGAATAAAAAAAAGAAACACAAATTATGAGAATTAATAGAACTAACCTTTTGTTTTGCTTTATTCCTAAATCAGAATGCCTGCTCTAAGTTTGCATGGGTTCCTAATAAAAATTAAAAATGAAACCGAGCTCACCAAGCACAAAGACAGCCTATTCAACCTCAAAATCAAAAACGGTTAGTATTCCATTATATATTGGCTATTCTGGGGTTCGGTGACATACAATGTGATTTCAATTTTTAACAAGAACCTGCATTCCACCTGTGCAAACTCCTGTACAAACAGCCACAGAGATGGAAATGATGTAAAACCCATTACAAAAATCTAAACGTCACCATCTACAGACAAATTTTATATGCTTTTGATTATGTACAGCAACAAGACCCAGGCATATTTAATTATTCCAGACATATCTGATTCTTTTGTGAGACATGCTATACACTACATGAATCCACTTTATCTCAATATTGAAGGAACAAAAGAATTCCATGAGGACTGAGAATCAACACCGGGCATCCGTAATCCTGTATTCTGTAAGAGATGGTACAAGATTTGGAGTAAAGGTTTTTTTGGATTTGACGTTAATCATTGAACACACACAAGAAGAATTGGTTAAAACTGATCAGAAATTTACATGAAAAGAGTTACATGAAGATGTGTGGTCAAACTTCAGTTCAAAACAGTTGAGTAAGCCGGTTGACCGCTGTACATCTTTAACTGACTCAGAAAAAGGAACTGCCTGAGATTACACTCAAACAATATTGTCATGACACAGATTATAAAAACGACCGGGTAAATTCTTGGAAATCTGGACAGATGGAGAGGGCACGCAAAAGAGTGCATGGAAGATTTGAAGTCCAGTCATCCATTGGACTGTTGACAGATGAATCTGGGAATGAGATCTCAAGTTTTTTTTACATAATGAATCATTTGCACCAGAGTAGCCGCAATAAAAGGCAGACATGGCGAGGAGATAGGAGGAACAGACAGACAGATGTACAAGAACTCCAAGCAGTCGGATATAATAAATTTTTCTGACAAATAATTAGGTGAACATGAACCTAAATTGTTAGCTAAAGGTTTGTGTTTTGGGTCGTCAAAGGATACTGAAATAATTTATTACTAAAAATAAACTTTTTTTTTTTAAGTCTTTTTGTCCAGTTAAAAGCATTTTTAGTAAAGATACCAGACACAGTTCTTCCTCTGAACATACTGCTATTACCCAATTTATTGACTTTTATATCAAATCATTAGTAACTCGACTATCCTTTTACATAAATGACACATCTGACTCTTTGAGAGAATTAAAAATTTTGGGCACTCTTAAAAACACAGATCTCATAAGCACAATGGATATTGATAGTTTATATACTCGAGTGTACCTCATAAGGAGGGGTTAGTGGATCTACATTATTATTTGTGCACACAGGAACTGCAGGCTTCATGTATGGAATTACTTTTGAAATTGCATAAAATACTTTTAACAAATAATTATTTTATATTTGATAAGGAGTCTTATCTACAGAGATTTTGAGTTTTGAGGGGAAGTCCTTTTAGACCCAATTACGCAAATCTGTCCATGGGAAAGTTTGAAGAGGATCTTGTTTATAATAACAGCCCATATTTTTCCTTAGGAAATTATAGATATATTGCTGCATTTTTTTCCCACTATCATATCATGAACTGGAGATATTCAATGACTATCAGAATTCCATACTGCATACTATCAAATTTACCATGTAGATAAGCAGGGAGTCTGTTTTTTTTTAATTACTACAAACTTATATTTTTGGTCAAAAGACAGAGAAATAATTATCTGCATGACTCTAGTTATCATCCTCACACTCTTAAAAAGAAATTGCCTTACAGTCAGTTACTGAATGAAAAAAGGATCTGAAGCTCTGAGGAAGAATTTAAAAGACAAGCTGATGACCTATGTGCTCCTTTTGTGAAAAAAAAATTATGATTAAATTAGTCCTGATTCATGTTTATTAAAGGCTTGTGGCAATCACAGAAATGACCTCTTAGCTTCTACTCCTTTAGTTCAAAACCCATGTTTAGTCATTTACACAGTCTCATTGAAACAGGTGGTTAGAAAACACTGGCATATTATGTCCAGTGACTATCTTGTTAACCAAAAGTTGGTTAACTATCCCATATTCACCACCAAGTGATCGAATAACTTGAGAACAGGTTATTAAAGACAGATTTTCATCTCAGACCTGCACATTTCATAAGCTATTTCCCAGGTAATTTTCTTTGTTTAAACTGTTTGAACTGTAATGCCTTGTTGAAAGTGTATGTTGTTGTTGAAATTGTATCCTCACACAGGAAGAAAAATTCAAATTAGGGATAGGATCTCTTGTAGGAACCAAATACCTAACCAAAAACCAAAATACCTAAGGGTGTAATTTATGTATGTATATATATATATATGTGTGTGTGTGTGTGTGTGTGTGTGTGTGTGTGTGTGTGTGTGTGTGTATGTAAGTGTGTATATA
>JAOUQZ010000039.1:21591464-21611408 GCA_028564935.1 Neosilurus hyrtlii
CATACATACATACATACATATATATATATATATATATACACACATACATATATATACACATACATATATATACATATATATATATATATATACATACACACACACACACACACACACACACACACACACACACACACACACACAGTATATATACAGAATATGTAAAAATAACAGGGGGTTCGGAAGGGGGGAAAAAAAACACTTCAGCATGAATGGGTGAATCAAGCCCTGTGTAATTTCCTTCACCCCTAAATATGTGCAGTTAAACATGGTAAAATATTATACAATCCTTATTCTTTTCAATAATATATTACAGACCATAGCTAAAATGTATAATTTCTACAAATACCATGAATCAGTACCTTCCAGTTACAAGAAAATAAACAAACAACAACAACAAAAAATAAAGATAATTCAGCATTTTCTTGACCCAGTAATCAGTTTCAGTTTGCTTATAATGATTTGGACACAAGTAGACACACCCAAAAAAGGAAAAAAAAGAAAAAAGAAATAAAATCTGTAAAATACATCAAAACACTAAAAAATACGGTTAAATATTTTTTATACTCTTCCAAGGACTAAAAAGTAAGAACCATTATAAGATATCTTTTTCCAAAAGGGTAAAACATTGAACACTGGCCATGATGTCAAAGAAACGAGGGAGAAGAAAAGGTACCCTGCTACAGTATTAGTGTTCTGTTAATAGACTGGTGCTGCGGAGACATAAAGAGTAATTTGTAATTGATTAAATGCAGTGCAGTGTTTGGAATGGGCAAAAGTATGTAAACATGGGAGGGGCAGGGTGGACAAATTACTAGGTTGGGCTGCCAGGATAAACGGATTCTATATTCAAGGTATTTGGTAGACAAGTGGGTTCACCAGCTGTGGAGGAAAAATAACCAATCTGGTAATAACTAGTTTGGTATATACATGTTTGTAATTAGCTATGCAAGCCGGCATATATCCTATTCCCACCACCAGCTACGTGGCACACATTAACTGAGACCTGATCTTTACTAGATGGCTTTACTATGCAGATTAAGGATTATTGCATGTATGAAACAGAAGCACGCAGGTATGCAGAAACACAAAAAAAAGCCCAAGCAAAGCTACCAGCCAGCTCTCCTACTACCATGATACAGGCAAAATGTCATTTCGTGTTTACAAATATCAAGAACTAATAAAGACGCAAGCCACTAATTAAATATTCTCTGTGGAATGCCATGAGAGATCAATACGTCTCATTGCCTAGTGTTCAATGATAAGTGTTTGCTACATTATAACCTTTTTCCCCCAATAGCCAATTCACATCCTCAAATATGTCTTCCTATCTTACGACAAACACCAGGGAGGGGTGAGGACAAGCACATACATATTCAGGAGCAGCATAAATTACTTTTGGAGGAAAGCGCTATCTGGCCCTTGCACGCGTGATCTCACAGACGCCCACGATTATCTAGTGATTGCTTTCAGTGAGAGTTTATGCCATATCTCCCTTCCTACAAGCTCAGATAAATAGAACTAAAATCAAGTTAGGAAGTCATTTAATTTATGACTTTTGTGTTAGCAGGAAATATGTGACAAATTATGGAAACATCATATGCTCCAGATCATCACTTATTAGTTTGGTTGTACTTATTATTGAGAGTCATCTGCAGTCAGCATGAAGATGGGAGAATGTGAAAATAACAGTCATACAGTCACAAGGGAACTTTGATCTCTGATCATTTGAATCATGACATATTGCCTCATAGTTTGTGGAAATGTCATGTTGCAGATTATCGCTGATCAAAATTCTACCAAAGTTCAAACCAAGTCAAAATTACAGTCATATGGTCAACAACTTGAGTCCATCACCACAAATGTGCCCTAAAAGAGAGGAGACATGAAGAGTCTGTGGATTCTGTTTCAGACTAAAGTGACAAGAGAAGAGAGTCCAGCTCCTTTTGTGCTTCCTCGTCCTGTCACAGAGATGATATAAAAATTTGAGGCTGAAATACGCACAGAACAGAACAGAGAAGATCGGAATGTATGCACTCCATTAACCCACCTCTTTGGTTATTGTTATCATATCAAACGCAGCATCACACATTATCTTGGCTTGGTTCTTCTGGCCCAGGTCTTTATAGCACTAATATGAATAAAGAAGTATACATCACCACTGAGGGCTAAAAAATATAATAAAATACATCAAGATACATGAGATTTTTTGAAGATCTTTACCTTTGCTAAAAATACATAGTTGTATTTAGAGTACTTTGGATGGATCTCCTCTGCCTGTAAAAGTAAGCACAAAAAACAAACTAAAAGCACAGAATATTTCTATAATCAGCTCTGTAATAATATATATATATATATATATATGTATTCAGTCATTGACAAAAGTCTTGTCGCACATGTGGGCATTCATGTATAAAAGCCCATATCTCACCAACATTTTAACCGATTTTCATCTTATTTTTAACCCATTTCATCCTACTATGACTTAAAATAATGCTCTGATGGTAGTGAATATTATGTGCTAGCAGCAGTATTGGAAAGAAATTTCTTCTAATCTTTACAGCTTCTTAAATATAAACACTCCTGATTTTGCCTGGACAAAAGTCTTGTCATAAAGACTAAATTTCACATTCAAGACTATATTTATTACTGAAAAATAATCAAATGGCCTTTTTTTTAACTAAATATAAATTTATAAAAATATTGTAGCAAATACAACATCATTTTAAAAATGAAAAGCATCACCCAAAGTCAGTTGTGCCTCTGCAAACATGGCCATGATCGTACCAGACTCCCAGGTGCTTGTCATGATAAATAATTATCATATTATAAGAATCAGACAACTTCAAGATGTTTAATGTACAAATAATAAAATTTTTAAGTGCTACTAAAAGTTCTTTAGGCCCAAGACACTTGTAATCCATTTTTAACACAAAAGTAATCTAATTTAGAGGGCAGCTCAAACATCAAATGGTCAGAAAACAGTCAGTGTGTTGTACGGTGACCATTGCAAGAAATATGATGTAGAGTTGATGCTGAAGCAGACATTGCTAGCTATGAGTCCTAATGGAGCTTTTGAGGGAGCCATCAGGAGGAACTACAACTTTTGTGCAACCAGTTGTTTTGTGGATAGTTTCCTTTCATGACCGAGCTTACTTATGTGTACCAAGGCTGCTTGCAAATTATTTTCATTTGCTTTTAGGGGATCTTGAAGGTTTCTACAGTTTTTGAAAAACGATTTTATAAATTGCCTGAAAGCTGCTTTAATATCTGTATTTTATGTATATTTAGTTAATCAAGCGCTTTTCATTATTTTTTACTAATTACTTTGATCCAGAATTTGATGTTACATGATTGCAACAAGTCTTTTGTCCAGCCTAGAATGGATATGTTTGACTTTTATTATCTGTAAAAAAGTATAAATACATTTACAATTTCCTGTTGCTTTCAAAAACAATCTATATACTTATAGGATTAATGTAAGGCATAGATGATGAAAATCGGTTCATATATTGGTGAGATATGGGCTTTTATACATGAATGTCCACATGTGAGACACGACTTTTGTCAATGACTGTAGATCTTCATAGTGAAAATCTGTGATCTGATGTGAATCAGTAATGTTTTTCTTTTGGTGTTCTGGATGACTGGATCACTGAATGTATGGATCAAATAACCTTGTCCCAAAATCTACACTAAGCCCTAAGGGCTTCCTAGAAGTGCGCACTTGCTAAAAGTGCACTTAGCTGCATAAATTGAACAAAGGACCTAAGCTTTTAAAAGCAGAATTGATGCAGGTTTGTTCATATCACTAACTATATCACTTCCTTTGTGTTATGTTATGTAGGTCATATCAGGTCATATTTGATCCATCAGTGTCAGCTTCTAATTAAAAAAGTTTACACTCACACTTGCAAAGAAATGTCTTTAATACTTGTTGCTGTTCTTGGTATCACAATCAGTGCCACTGTCTAAAACTTAGAATGAGTCTATGTTACACAGATGGCCCTACCACAAGCATTTTCTATGTTGGAGGTCAAAGGTCAAGGTCACGGGGACATGAAACAGGTACAAGACACTCCAAAATACCCAGTTGTAATCACACACCAAGTTTGGTATTCATAGGTGTCATACTTCAGGAGATATGCTCCAGACAAACATTACGATCGAATGCTTGAACAACTGAAGGACGGAACAGGGTAACACCATCTACCCTGCCCAAACTTTTGGTGGAGGCACAAAAACAGCAACCCTTTGGCTTTCCCATTGGTTAGCTGTTCAAATGGTCAGGACACTACAGGGATTATGGGTGATCCTTCAATGATGTGATGTACGCTTACGAGAGGGTGCATTAAGGGCACAAGAGGTGGCATTAGAGAACAATACTAAAGAATGGGGGCACTTTTCTTGCACTCTTTAGTGAGGACGCACAACTGAAGGGCACAAGGGTGCAAGTGTGGATATTGAAACAAGGGAATAGTTTGCAATTCAGTGTTTTTTGTATCTCTTGCTTTTGCTTCCTGAAACAAATCAATCACACTTTTCTTAGTAAAGTTTTTGCAACTAAATTGCTACCATAGACTCTCTAAGGATTTCTATATTTTTAAGTTTAAAAATAATTATGCATGCAACAAACTACCACTTTCCCTTTCATCAATATAAAGGACCTCCTCATCTACATTTGCATCAATTTAACCATGGCACGAAAGAGAAACACTAGAGTATCCAAGTGTACTTCTTCAATTAAGCTTGAAATGCTTCCCTGATATTTTAAGTCACCGTCATTCCAGGCATCATTCATGAAATGAAAAAATTAGGTTTGACTAACAACACCCCCTCTGTTGGCTGAACACTGGTCAAAAAAAAGACTGATGTCGATCTTCATGAATGTTGATGAAAAAGGATCTCCTCCTTCAACCACGTCTTACAAAAGATCTTCTCATTCAGCTGGAGTCTTAAAAATAATCTCCTCATTCAGTTCAGGCTTAAAAAGACTGAGTAGCTGTGAGCTAGAACGATGGGATTAACTGAGATTTCACATGAACAGAGACTGGTTGGCAATCTTTTTTGGTTACGTTGGAAGATTTTCACCCGCAACCTGTTTCTCTGTGCTGAAGTTTTTTTTTTAAGCCAACTACAGCCAGGAGATGTTGCATAACTCTACAGGATGTATTTGTTAGAAAGTGAGAGAGCTCTTGGCCTGAAGGCGAGGTGAAACAAGTTACAACACATGCCACTTAAATCAAAATTGATGGGTGAGATACAAAAGACGAGAAAGAGGCATGCAAGTGAGTGTCTTGGCCAAGAGTGATTTTATTTCTCTATATAAACATACGAAATATGGGAACACTCATAAAATCCTGTTAAACAGAGGTTTGGTCTATTAACTGGGTGCAGAAGTAACACAGGCATAAATCCCTGCTCATCACTAAACAAACAGGCCTCTGTACTTCTGCACAAGGCTGATGGTAGGAAGATTTATAAATTTAATGAGCTACATTATCAAAAGTAGTATTCATTGTGTAATCTAATATAATCAAGACTTAATAAAATGAGAATAGTGACATATTTAAATGTCTATAGCAATAAGTTATGAGCCAAATTTATGACAAATGCTCTGCTCTGTACAGATGCAGTACTGTCTACTGAATCTAAAATTATAATTATTTCATATATAATGGAATTGGTAAAAAAAAGATCTATTTGCATTCACTTTTTAAAGAATTCACATATGCTTTTAAACAAGCATAAATCTGCATTAGGTCTTGCATTCTTTAAGACTACTGTGGTGTTTTTTTAACATTCAGAGTTTCCACCTTTCCACACGAGTGTGGTGTACCTTGAGAAAGTTCTGCAGGGCATCATAGACTGTTGCACTCGGAGGCTCTCCAAACAATGCAGCAGCAATTTTCCTCTCAATCCAGGTACACTGGGCCACCTACAAACACACACACACACACACACACACACACACACACACACACACACACACACACACACCTAATTTTTTATATGGATTTAAAACAGACCTTAATTAGATTTCTAAAATAAGATCATATTATAGGATTCTATTTGGTTGTATGACTGGATGAATAGTTTGTAAAATATTTTAAATTGTACACATGACAGAAAGGATTAGGAGAAGAACATAAATTATATATTGTATTATACAAAACACAAGAATTTTATTGTGGAAAAAGTACACTGGGGCAACTGTAACAGAAACATATCTGCACAAGATGAAGTGAATAAGCTATTATAATAGTAATTAAAACTAAGCAGTATTAACACACATCTGGTGACCATGTACTGTATGTATGTATGTATGTATGTATGTATGTGTGTGTGTGTGTGTATGTATGTATATATGTATGTGTGTGTGTATGTATGTATATATGTATGTGTGTGTGTATATATATATATATATATATATATATATATATATACACATACATACATACACACACACACACACACACACACACACACACTTTGCTTAAGCTTATTTCCAGGAAAAATTCAGCACTGGAATAAAGGTGCAATACAAGGTGTACAGATGTAAAATAAAATCAGCATTTATAATGTCAGATCACTTTGCTCCTTTAATGTGTTACAGCAACCAACTAAACTCAAGTAAAATGTAAATACTGTTTGACTTAATAAACCTCTCCCACATTACAGAGGTGAACAAAATTATTATTTGCACACATTAAACTTCATTGAACACAGTTTTTATTTCTTTGATGGGAGGGGTGTAACTGTAACCATAACTTTCGACTATTACATTAATCTGCTCGAGAACTTTTTATGGCCACAACTTGAACACCTTGGGCTTGAAGAACTTGGTGTTTGGTTTCAGTACGATGGAGGTATGGCACATTTAGCTCAAAGATCACAGGGAGTGCTAAGGGAAATGTTTCAGGATCGAGTGATCTTGTTGCATGATGTTGAGTGGCATCCTGTACCCCTGACCTCACCGCTTGTAATTTCTGTGGGGCTAACTTAAATCATGAGTATATAGTCTCCAACCTTAGACTCTTTAAACCCTTAAGGTTACTATTCAGCAGGAGATAGCCGCTATGCCACTCAACATGACCCATCCCACTATGGGAGTCTTCAGAAATCACCTCAAAAGAGTGTGTACACAATGACGGCCACCATTTAAAGAGTGTCATTTTTAAAACATGATGAATAAAAACTGACCTAAATTAAGTTTCATGTGTGCAAGTAATAATTAGGTTACCTTTAATGTTTTTTATGTACCTTTGAAATGTAGGATTTTATTGGGTCACCTTGTAGAAACGATTTTCTCTTATACACACATTCTGTGGTCCTTGAAAGTTTGTGAACCCTTCAAAATGTTCTATATTTTGGCATAAATTTGATTTAAAACATTAACAGATTGTCACACAAGTCCTTAAAGTAAATGAACAAAAGTATTACCATTGGTCATTAATTTACCGCAGAAGAAGATCCAATATTATATATATTTGAGTGGCAAACTTATGAGAACCTTTGTTTTCAGGGCACCTTGTAGTGTAATAACTGCATCTTAATGTCTGTGGTAACTGTTGATCAGTCCTGCAAATCAACCTGGAGGGGTCAACTTGCTTCAACTTTGATGTTGGAGGGATTCCTCACATGAACTGCACACACATTTTTATTGTATGAAGGTCAGTATTTTGACTTGGCCATTACAAAACAGTACATTTAGTCTCATTTAATCATTCTTTGGTAGAAGAACTGTCCAAACTGTCCTGGCCCAGATGCAGCAAAGCAGGCCCAAATCGAAATACTACCTCCACTATGTAATGCACAGATAGAAGAAGGTTCCTAAACTGGAATGCAGTATTTTCATTCTTCATAAAGTTCTATTTTGGTCTCATTCATTCAGAGTTTTTTTCCAGAAGCCTTCTGGCTTTCCATGTGATATTTAAACAAACTGTAGAAGGGACGCAGACTTTTTTAGGGAGCAGTGTCTTTTTCCTTGCAACTCTGTCATGCACACCACTTTTGTTCCATCATCTCCTGATGATAGACTCAAGAATATTAACATAAGCCCAAGTCAGCAGTCCTTTAGCTGATTAAAATTTACCCAGAATTCCTTTAAGACCTCTTAGGCTCTTATGCACCTTGCTCTTGGATTGAACATGTTGGTCGACAATTCTTGGAGAGAATAAACTCTTGAACTGATGGTGGATTGGTCGAATCCAAACTTTTCCAATAACTCTTTTTCTGAGGTCCTCACAAATCTTCATTGTTCATGCCATAATATACTTCCACAAACGTGTTGCGAAATTCAGACTTTGACAGATTTCTGTTATTCAAATAAAACAGGGTGCTCACTCATCTGACTGTCATCCAATTAATTAAAAACACCAGACCCAAAACTCACCTTCAAATTTAACTGCAAATACTAAAGGTTCACATACTTTTGCCACTCAAAGATGCATAATAATTGATGATTTTCCACAATAAATAAAAAAGCAAGTAAATTGGTTTTTTTTTGTCTCATTTGTGTGTAAATAACTTGGTTACATAGAGAAAGTCCATATTAGAAGTGTAGCTATACTGAAGGCCATTCTCATGTAAATTAAATGTCCAAATCCACCTTAATTTTGCTGAAACCTTGTAGAAAAATATATTTGGTCTCAGTGACCAGTGTAGATTTTTATTTTATTTTTTTTGTGTTATAATATAAGCTATATAAATATTTGCTATATATTCAGAGTAAAAACAAGACAGCTCATCACTTAAAGAATACTAAATCCACCATGAAGCATGGTTGTGGCAGCATAATGCTATGAAACTACTCTTTAGCTGGAACTGTGACTCTAGTCAAGACAGAGGGAAACATGCATAGCTCTTTATACCAATCAACTATGGCAAATGACTTGCAGGCCTCTATTAGACAGCTAGGTATAAAGAAAAAAATTCACAGTCCAGCATCATAAGAAGAAGTTAAAATGAACAAAATTACTGCTAGAGAAAATCCACATTTGAAGATCCACAAATGGCCCAGTCAGAGCCTAAGTCTAAATCTGAATCATTTTTTCAATTAAAGAGGCTGAACACAGGATATAGGTTGGCATATCTCTAGCAATGAAAAGTGGAATAAAAAGGTCAAGATGAAATATGTTGAATGATCCAAAAAGACAGTGTGCTGCGTTAAAAGCAAAGTGTGCTTTAACAAAGTATTACTTAATAACTGTGCACACTATCAGTTTTTTGTACTGTTATGCTAAAGTGATCCATGCCTGCGTGGTGTGATATGGCCTGACATGAAGTACCTTTGGTAATATGTTTATTATTTATGTTCCACTCAGAACTCCTGTCAGAGCTGCAGTTATTTAAGGTATAATGCATAGCAAACTAGAATAATCATGAAATAAACCCTCACAGCATGATCTTTAGTCTTGAATCACAGAGAATGGGTATATTTTGCAAAAATGACTGGCTCACTGTACATGATCCCACTTATTACATTGCTATTTACTAAAAACATAAATATCTGACACAAAATATTGATTTAAAAATAATTTTACTGATTCTACTAATGATGCATTCATAGCAATTAAATATACATTTTTTAATCAATATTTTCTAAGTAGCCATGTAATAAGTGGGAAAATGTACAGTGTGCCATTCATTATTACAAAATAATCATCTTTCTGGGTGATACAAGATGCCTCCGCTGTGCATCAGGGTCATCAGGATGATAATAAAAAAAGACTTGCTGTACATTATACTTAACTTGATTCACAATTTCTGATTAGAGAACTTAACTGCACTTTATAATGAGAAAAGAGGTAAGCAATTGCAAACTCGTGTGAAAAGGGATTTTTATTTCTGAAACGCAGAATGTAAATAGGACAAGGTTGAATAATCTTGTTCTGGCCTTACAACAAATAAATAAAAGTTTCAGCTTCTCTTCCCCTCTTTCATCTGTGTGTTTTTTGAGAATCTGTGTAAATTACTTCAGGAAATGATTCAGAATAATAATAAACAGGCCTAGTCAGAAAAACAAGCCTATGCGGTAATGGAAGGCAGGAGCATTACAGAACATTGACAAGAACAAGAGAGGTGTGAATAAATTGGCATTACTCATACTCACAGCATAGCACCAGCGGCCCAGCAGGTAATAAGACAGTGGATCCTCCGGCTTCAGCTCAATGGCTTTATCCAAATGATCCTGTTTGTTTGGAAGAGACAAAGAAAGCAGAAGAGTTGCATTACAATACACGGCCTGTTCGTTCCTGCTCTTAAGTACTGCAACAATTTCACCCCACAAAAATGTATGTAAGCATTCATGAGCTGCAGGTATTGAGCTACACACTCCAGCCTGTCACCGAGATCTTACTTTAGCACATTACATCACCTTTATCTAGTCTTAAAGTTTCCTGGTTTACTGGAAGTGAATGTGAGGAAAGTCGAGCTTATTGTGCTTAAGGCACATTTATGGATACATGCAGAGAATTCCATCAAAATACATGCAATACCTCATCTACTGGAATTTAACCTGCGCACTGCATATAGTAGATTGTCCAAAAAGTTATTTAAATTAGTGTTTTTTTTAGACTCACCTTAAAGAGATAGCCATTCTTTATCTTATTTTGGATAGATTCATATTCTGACAGGAGTCCGCATAGAATAGCATACCTAGAGGCACAAAGGTAAAGCATAATAATATACCCTTCACTCACACAAAATCAATTCCCATTACAAATTTGATCAACAAGCACGAAGTCACGACATTTCTCATAATGCTCTTCAACATACACATCTATTGCAAATTTGAAAGAACATGACTACCTAGTCAGTATATTGTGTACGTGTGCATGCACATGCTCAATGGCACTCATTAAGAACGCTTTGAGTGGGAGGCATGAAGTGATCAAAGCTCCACCACCACAGAAAACGTAATCCTGCTGGTAGTCCCACTCGAACATTACAACCTGAGCACAAACACCTTTTAAATACAGGATCAAGAGATGAAAACACTGTCAATCACATAAATGGAGGTGGTAAAGATAGGGGACTCAATTCCTATAAATATATGCGTATGTGCATGTGCATACATGTGGGAGACAGTGTGAACTTGTGTATTTGTTGGTGGAGGTGGTCTTGGGTCAGAGATCAGATTTCTGCTCAGGAGGAAGTAGAGTTTCTTTTTTTTTTTCTTTTCGAGAGAAAGTCCTCCTGGGATGTTGACTGGCTCAGCCTACCATCTTTCCTGGCTCCCCACATGCCTTTTCTATTCATCCTGCTGCTCCCAAAATAAAAACAGTGAGCAGTAATGGCCTTATCAGTTGGTTTCAAGTTTTCATTCCCCAGCTTGCAGGAAAATGTTGAGAGCAGTTAAAGCTTACAGTCAAAAACTGCATTAAAGGAAAATTATTGTAATTTTTTTTGCAACTGCTACTTGAGTCACTGGCTCAGCTTACTTTGGTGTTACAGTTTTAACCTCGAAAATATTACATGAATAAAAAATAAATTCAGTAGCTGATGGAATTCACTGATTTACTTCCAAATAAAACATTTAGCAGTTCAGTATTGTTTTGACATCTCCTTTTGGCACAGCATTATCTGTGGTGGTTACATGGCAGAATGACATGACATGCTTGTAATTTAAACTGATGATCTAATATTTTTCACTAGTTTCGCACTGTGATAGTGTGGAAAAGATAGCTTAAAGAATTTAGTTCTGTTAAACTAGGCACCGAGATCTCATTTGTGTCGTTTAAAAAAATGCTTTGCACCCTTAGATAACAGATTCTCAGTGGTATATTTTAAACTGTGAGACATTTTTATTCATCTTTATAAAGTCCTTCTTTGGCTACAGACAGAAATCCACTGGAATCGTTGAATTAGTTTGTACTGGTATTACTTTAAGTGTGCATTATGCCTGTAAAAAGCACAGTGTAAGTGTTTGTGTTATGCTCCGTTGTATAATTCTACATCTATGACCATTTTTAGCATGTAAATGAGAATGTGTCATTTTTGGATGTGTCTCATAGTTGGTTGTTTGCTTTCAGTTAGACTTCCAAGCACTGGAATGCTCTATAAATAGCTGCTTTATGGTGAAATAATCAGAATGATTACTGCTGATCACAGGAGGAAGCAGTGGGGTCAGTGCTGGGATCATGATGGAGAGGTTGTGGGTTTGAATCCCCACTATACCAAGACCTCTGGGCATTGTCTTGACTATAAGTGTGCCTCTGTCCACCCAGCAATATAAATTGGTACCAGTAAAAGTACTGGGAATGTAACCTGTGATGGACTAGCATCCCATCCAGGAGAAGATGAACTCTTAATCACTTCACGCTTTAGAAAAACCGGGATAAGTTCCGGCTGTGATGAGCCGCTAGGCTCTTGTGTGAAAGCCCAACAGACTTATAGATGAAAGACAATCAGCTTGGTATGCAAGGGTTTACAAGTAATTTTTTTAAAAGGGGATGATCCTTTAACCATCTCAGGAATAGTTTTATATTTTTCCGGTTGCTATTATATCTTTTACTAGGCTGCTGCAGTGAGTAAATACAGCTTGAAACTATTTTTGTGTGCTTCATTTCTGGCTGAAAAACAACAAAACGTGAATATTTAAAAAAAATGAATTCTTTTCAGTACCTACTGTCCAGAAAAGTGCACAGTACCCAGTGTACTTTTCCTAAGCAGTATATAACGGGTAAGAAGTATACCACACTGTACTGCCACAGTTACAATCTATTGTACCCCTAAAGGTACAACAATGTGCATTTAGTTTTGAAACAATCACCAGTAATATATGTTTAATTTAAAATGAAGTAAGGTGTCACTTAATAGTCATAACATGAAGTGATAAAAGAAATTGCACCATCTCCTGGAAAATTGTGAGGATGAATAATGCGCATATAGGCAACATGATTCATTGCTAATAAATGTGGAACAAAGTCAAAGGGTAGGATAATAACAAAAACACATACCTGGAATGATTACTAATACAGCCTTCTATCACAGAACGTAAAGGTGGGAAGAAGAAAGCCAGTCCTAAGGGTATTTTTTTAATCTATTTCTCTTATTAGACTGCTAAGTGCTCATACTGAACCACAACACATAGTTGTCATGTTCTGGCAATGCCTGTAGAGGTGATTTTTCAAAGAAGTTTGAGCCAATTGCAAAACTTCTGACTGTCTAAATGCATTATCGGTTTGGCATATATCTGTCCTAGGTATCTGGGGTTTCCCCTCAAAGTAAGCAGTGTGAAGAATCATCATAAGGCCAAGACATGAAAATGTAAATAAAGAATTAGGGGACAGCTATAGCCTAATGGTTAGAGAAACGGCTTTGGGGCCGAAAGGTCGCAGGTTCGATTCCTGAACCATGTGTGTGGTGATGGGGGAAGTGAGCTGCATCTTCATTTCCTCAACCTTCTTGGCTAAAGTGCCCTTGAGCAAAGGCACCTAACCCACAACTGCTCTCTGGGCGCCCCCAGTGTGTGGCAGCCCATTGCTCAGAGTGTGGTTGCTCACTGTGCGTGTGTGTAATCACTTTGGATAGGTTAAATGCAGAGATAATTTCCCATGCGGGATTAATACAGTATAGCAAAAACAAAACAAAACAAATAATCCCACAGTGCCTGCAGAGGCTGAGCCAAGCAGCATAGCCAAGTGAACAAACTTCTGAACAAAGCCAGAAGGAAGTTAGGTGTGTGACAAGATCAGTCTGTTCAAAACAAGATCCACATTGAAGCATATCATGCCCAACCATGTATGAGGCATAAAACAAAGAACGAGTCTAGAGAAAGAAATACAGACTGGACATAATAGCAGTAAGTGACTGCCGATGGACACTCTCAGGGCACTGGTAACCAATGATGGCTCAATAGCATGAAAGTCAACATTGTCATGGTGTGGCACTCATAGTCTTAAATGAGAAGACTATCACCTTATTAGAATAGGAGCCACATGGTGAAAGGTTGATGAATGCACGCTTTGATTCAAAGAACTGTAAACTCACCATCATACAGTGCTAAGGACCAATGAAGGAAGCTCAGGAGGACAAAGATAACTGATATGAACACATTCTCTAAAATCCCTCCTCATGTCAAGAGACATAATTGCCAAGGTTAGAGCTGACAACAAAACTGTGACAGTTTTGGGAAGCCAAGGCTGCGGAGAAATACATGACAGTGACAGCAGACCTGTTGACTTCTGCTTGGACAAGGACCTAGGGGATGAAGACACCATCTTCCAATACAAGGACATCCAAATCACCTGATAGCTACACGTTTAATAATACTGACCACATCCTGATCAACAGAAAGTGGCACAGGCCCCTACAAGATGTAAGAGTGTGTCAGGGTGCAGATGTCATCAGTTTCTACTACCTTGTGACACTTGGGGGAAAATACAAGAAGGGAAACAAATTTAAAGCTAAGATGCTCAGCACTAAGTTACCAAGGGTCCAAGAGCAAGTTCAGAAAGCCTACATGCTCAAAGATAAAGGGGTGAAGAAAAGCACCTTCTTAGAGGAACCTTTGTAGAGGAGGTGGCTTAGAGGAGGTTTCTACCGAGAGAGGTGAATTTATTGCTGTATATAAGATCACCTAACAGCTGTGGGTGGTAACAAGAACCAGCCTGCCCCAATTAAAGACAGAAATGGCAAAACCCTTTCAATTGAACATGAGCAAGCCAACCAATGGGTAAAACACTTCCATGAAGTGCTCAAAAAGCCTGAACCAAAACAGCCTTCTAACCCTCTACCAAAAGCAGATGTTTTGGAAATTGGCATCAGGCCCCCAACCGAGACTGAAGTCAGACATGACATCAAAGCATTTAAGAATGGGAATGCAGCTGGAATAAACACCATCCATGACAATAGGCTTAAAGTAGACCTTGCATCATGTACCAGAGTGCTGACTGACCTGTTTCATAACATCTGAGTGAAAGACATTATCCCTTGAGACTGGTCCAAAGGCCTGATTATCGAGCTTCCTAAGAAGGACAACCTCCAAAATTGGGACATCTGGTTGGGCGTCAGACCGCAATAAAATAACTACACTACACTTACATCAAAATTATTTTGCAGAATTTTTCTGACCAGAATTGAAGTAGCCATGTGACATGTGACACACACTTGCACCCACCACGCACAATGAATACATACTTGTTTAGCTCTAATTTGAAGGTATTTACATCTACACTGGATGCAGGGGGTAAAGAAATAAATGACAGTGGGGTGGAGGTTTAGAGGGGTTTTATAAACAAATATGCAGGTAGGTATAAAAACTTCATACCACCTATAAGTTCCAATATTTTACCCATTGTGAGACATACACACTGGTGGGGAGATTGATAAGAATTATAGTGTGTGAATGGATGACACTTAAGTTGTTATTGCCAACATGTTACGCAAGCCCACATCCTTCAAGCCATCAAGTGATAACAATGGGGATTAAGAAACATCTGGTGGAAGGGGAGAGAAGGCTTCATTATAGCTCTACTCCAAGAACAGAGAAACTCAGTTAGACCTACACAAATGGTTTCTATCTCTAACTTTCCATTAAAGCATAAACCATACACAAGATTTGCTCATACTTTGCCTTAGGTTCAATCTGCAACAGCTCACACAAATAAGACTACCTACTTCCATTTAAGGTCAACTTGTGTATATGTGAGGTCACAAATATGTAGTGCATGGCCAGGGGTCAAGTATAACACGAGGGTAAGTGTTACAACTTTTCCTTATAGAGTGATTCTTAGAAACCTCAGCAACATTTGCACAGGGTATTAAGGCCTGATAAAGCATTATAAACAAAGCCTACCCAGCTGTACACTCTAAAAATGGAAATACATCATCATCATGGTAAGAAAGTTTTAAAAACAGGTAAATACTGCAAATTACAGCTACATAAGTTCGCTATTAGTCTCGAGAATTCTGTTGACATTTACATTTATGGGATTTGGCAGACATCCTTGTCCGACTTACTGACACTGTACATTGTCAATGACTGACTCTGACTGTAGCATGGTCATTGGTGCCAGGCAGATTAGGCTGTTTTTATTATGTCATAAATTGCTGATCTTTCAGGATGTTTATGCACAATGTATACAAAATGGTGCAGAATGGCCATGCTGGTTTGAGCCAACAGGAAAGTCAAATGACTACTCTTTACAAATGTGGTGGAACCAGGTATCTCCGATTTCCTAACACACTGAACCTTGAGGCTTATGAGCTAGCATGGCAGATCACATCACCATTCACTGTTGTCATATAAGAACAGGAATATGAGGCTAGTGGGCACAAGCTAACCAAAATTGGAAAATTTAAGCAAATGTTTGCTATACTTTCCCCAATATTTTTATATTCAACCCAAAAGCACAGGTCTAGTGTTCATTTTTAAATAAAAAAGAAAATATGATATACCTTTCCTAAAGATATTCAGAAGTACTAATAGAACATCCCAAAAGTATCCCTACCACGATTTTAATCACCACTTAAGCACAAGGAAAATCCCCTTAGGAATAAGAACATGAAAACCCCATGAAGCTGTGGCATTTCTTCCCAGCTATATTGAGCACTGATTAACCATAGACACTTGTTTTTATTAGATATACCTTTACATATTTCAGAGCTTTGAAACAATTTTTGTTACGGAAATCAGATTATATTGTTATATTTTCTAGATAATTCTTCTTTATGGCCAAGTTAAGTTAGTATCTATAATTTTGGCTTGAGAATGTAAGTCTTATCCAGAAAAACTGTCTAGGAGTTTCAGGCCAATAGCAACATCTGTCTCAGGTTGGAACTTCTTGGGATGTAAAATGTTACTTGGGAAAGTTGAACAATGTTTGGAGGAGGGGCCAAATCAAGAATGTCTCTGATTGTGCCGGAGCTCAATAGGGCTCTTTGACAGAGGGAAGTGCTTTTCTTTCTATATTTGAATGGCTCCAAGCTTTATCTTATGGGAGAAAGAGAGGGTTTGACATTTTAGAGAAAAAAAAAAAGTACAGTTTGTGAGTACAAAAATTTGTTATGTTCCTCACAAACCCACAGTGTTACATGCCAAATAAAGTATTAACAAAACAAACTGAAAAGAATAAGAAAAAAATGTTATGAATAATAATTAAACCTTGGTAATTATTTTTAAACAAGCTGTAAATAAATAAATAAATAAACAAACAAACAAACAAACAGACAAATAAATAAATAAATAAAAATAAAACATGACCGATGCCACAAAAACAAAGAAACAAACAAAACACACAGCTTTATGCCTTGGCATAGCTTTTCCAAGTTTTTGCAACTATAATGGAAGATAAACACCATTCTTTTCGAGGATGTTTCCCTAATTGTTCTTGCGCAACAAATTGCTCCAAAACCTCCCAGAGGTGGTAAACTGTGTTGAAGCCTGGTAACTATTCATCCATTATCTACACCACTTATTCATCAGGGTTGTGTGAGAAGCTGGAGCCAATCCCAGCTGACTTCAGGTGAGAAGTGGGGTGCACCACTGTGGTGAACAGAGCCACCAACAATATTTATAGCTACTATTCCTGATTACATTCCTATTATTCAGCCACTCAACAAGACTTCAAGCTTTGTGACACAAAATTCCAATCCATTACAAAAATGCAGGTTTTTGACTTGAGTGTTGATAACAAGCAGGATGCTCCTGCTCCTCTTTAATCCGAAGAAAGTGGATTCCTATGTTCTCCAAAAGGAATTAAAACTTTTCAATCATATAACCACAGAACAGTTGCCTCAGACCATTATAAATGAGTTTTGGCCTAGAGAAGACTACAGTGTCTCTGAGTCATTGTCACATATGCCTTCTTCTTTGTATGATAAAGCTTTAACCCATGTTTGTGGATGGCAAGATAAACAGCGTTCACAGGCAGTGATTTCTGGAAGTACACATGCAATGCAGTGCCACCTGAGAGCCTGAAGATCACAGGCATACAGTATTGCTTTTTGGCCTTGTCCCTTGCACACATTTCTCCAGATTTTCTAAATCTTATGATTATATTATATACTGTAGATACTCAGTCTTCACAGTTTTATATTGAGGAACATTATTTTGAAATTGTTCCAAAATTCTATTATGCAGTTAATTGCAGATTGGTGAACCTCTCCCCAAATGCCCTTTATATACCGTCATGGTTCTGATTGGCTGCCAGTTAAGCAAAAAAATGGAAAAATGTTCCTCCAGCTTTTGTTACCACTTGCTTTTCTTTTTGTTGCCCCATCCCAACATGTTGCTGTCAGCAAACTCCATGAAATAGTAAAAATGTATTAATGTTCTGAAATATGGGTTTATGAGATTTGCATTTCACAGTATCCAAACGTTTGTTTGGAATTAAGGTTGTACAAACAATATGCAATAAAGTGAATCATCATGAAATTGTTTTTTGTTAAAATATATTTGAACAAGAATATTTTACCCTCTTTAATACAGTGGCTGCAAAAAAAAGACATACTCTAAAAAAATTACACATAGAATGAACCTTTTTAATAGTCATTTTTATGGTGCATCCTGTCAAGAGTTAAAGCTCTCCAAGGCCTTGAGGAAATAAAAGTGTGAGTCTAAGATCGCTAAATTATTATAAACAAATGTTTACACTGTAAGTAAAATTATGTCCAAGTCTCAAATATTTAAAATGATTGCTAATTTATAAGGGACTGGGCACCCCTGCAAATCCAAACAAGAGCAGACTATTTCATGTGAAAAAAAATCTTCAAGAACCTCCAAATGTTGCAGGAAACTGTAGAGTGCCAGTGCTTTTTCTTTCAAAAGCCTTTGCAGTCTGAAAGTAATATTAGAACAAGAGAACAGCTGGCCAATGAACATCCAGGTGTTTTAAAATAACGTGCTTTGAATAGACAAATCAAAGACAGGGATGTTTAGCAAAAGTCACATGATACATGCAATCAGAGGAAGAAATTCATACCAACAGTGATGCATGGTGGCTTCGAGCTCTTTTGCCACCAAAGGATTATACAACTTGCAGTTACTGAATCAACTATAAATTCTGCTTCATATCAAAGGGTGTTTATGATAATGTGAGGCCATCTGTCCAGAACATGAAATCGAACCTAATAATTTCTGCTAAAGGGGCAATTAAAAGATAATCTTATAAATATTACATCCATTGGTCTTTTTGTTGAATAAATGAACTAATTGTCCCTGTGGTTTTGTTTAAAAATATCACATTTTTCTGTAAGCACTGTACTAAAGAAGGTGTACTGATTGCTTGTTCAGATATGTTGAAATATGTTAAAAAAAAAATCCACAATATCCATGGGATGTACTTAATTTTTTTATATGATATGATTACACTGTACAAGGATAATATTATAGTTGCATTTACAAATGTCTGATTGTCACCTACTCAGAGCTCAGTAGTTCATTTTGCATTCATGCAGAATGTTAAGGGAATGCTGTGTACAAAACCACAGCATAATTTGCACATACACACACACAGCTAGTAATCTATCTGTTCACTAGAAATCTATGAACCAGACCCTGTTTACAGGAGGCAGGTTTACATGAATGAACACACAGCTACACAGAACACCTACTAAAACTAACTTTTAGGCATACACCCCCTGGGAAGTATTGCTTTTAATTGTGCAGCCGTGAAACCAGAGAAAAAGGAATGAATTTATGTAACTCAAGTGTTCATAGACTCGGTTCATAAATTTGGAGACTGGCGAATACTCACGTCAAGACATGAGCAGGATTTGTTAAAGAATGAAGCATTCACGGCTCTGGACATACAGATACCTACCTGCCTACACAGAGCAAATCTAACCTTACTGTGATAACAAGACAACACAACACATTTTAACACTTTTTAGCTGATAACACTTACAAATAAATTGATTTTATATATATATATATATATATATATATATATATATATATATATATATATATTTATTATTTTTTTTTTTTTTTGTTTT
>JAOUQZ010000039.1:21617794-21630836 GCA_028564935.1 Neosilurus hyrtlii
AAAAAAAAAAAAAAAAAAAAAAAAAAAAAAAAAAAAAAAAAAAAAAAAAAAAAAAAAAAAAAAAAAAAAAAACACCATACATATACTCATCCATTTTAAGAGAAACCTCTGTACACTCAAACCTTTATGCAGTTATTTAATTAGTCAACCATGTCCCAGCAGCACAGTACATAAAATCATGTAGACAGAAGTCAGGAGATTCAGTAAAAGATTTCATCAAAAATTTAAATGTTGACAAGAGTGACCAATGTGACTCTAACCATGTTATGGTTGTTGGTACCAGATTGGCTGGTTTAAATATTTTGAATTATGTTGGGGGAAAAAAGACCTGCTTGCAGAGGCAAACACCTTACTGATTAGAAATAGAGAAGCATGAACAACCAACTCATTTGCCAAACCTCTTAATCCTATTTTAATGGTTGCGGGGAGGCTGCAGCAAATCTCAGCAAATACTAGTTGAAAGCATGGTACACCCTGAACAGCTCACCACACCACCGCACAGAGATTGCATGTGGAGGTCTGGTGAGTTGTTCAGGGTGTACCCCGCCTTCGCCTAGTGTTGGCTGAGATAAGCTCCAGCCTCCCCGCGACTTTAAAAGTTGGCAACACACACACAACCATTCACACCTAGGTGTGGAGCCAGTCCCAAGTGACTTCGGCGAGAAGCAGGATAGCTCATGAACAGGTCAACAATCTACTGTAGGGCTTAATGTGCATGTCTTTGGACTGTGGGAGAAATCCAGAGGAATCCAACGCTAGCATGAGGCAAACATACAAACTACACAAACTTCCAGTGTCCTTGGCCAAGCTTTAAACCCAGTGCCTTCTTGCTATGAGGCAAGTCACCATTCCCTGTTCACCATTCCACAATTTCAACGAAATGTGTAAGCAACCGATGCAATAAGTCACTTGATATTTCTCCACCGTAAAACTTTTTGGTGTATTTGAACTGTGAACCTGATTTTTGACCTATGACTGTTATCCTATACTAGTTCACAGGCATTTGGTAATGAGTAAATATAGAAGAGGTGCTCCAAATCCATGAAGGCGATTAGCCTGCAGAATGTGCACAAGATTTTTCTTAGATGACCTTGTGTTACCTTGACCTTTGACCTCAGAACCTGTACCAGTTCATGGGACTTTTGGTGGTGAATACCTGGTGAAAGTTTAGTCAGATTCAGACGATAGACTCCACAAGGAAGTTTGGACAGACAGATATATGCATGCACAGGGTGAAAATATAATGAATCAGGTATCACATCACAGAGGGTAATAATGGTTTTGAGGTCTCCTTGATTAGAGTGATCCAAGTTGAGGAAGTGATCCATGACTGAACCCACATAAACATTAAACAAGAGCTCGATCATAAGTAAAGCAAACAACCCCAACCCCAATAACCAATAAGCAGTATTGACTTTCTGTTAGTATATAGTGTTGTAGGTGCATGTATGTGGACCTGCATTTGTATAACAGCATCCTTACATGGAATTTAAATGTTAAATTCCTGTATAGTTGTACGTGATTCTGATAAGAAAATTGCTGCAAATAAAAAAATTATTAAAATTTAAATGAAAAACAATTACCTGCTTCCGCATATCTCTTCTTCTCTTCAAGTTCTCCAGCCAGGTCATGAGCATCAGCATAGGCTCTGGTTAAACGCCACAGGTACTGCCACTTCTGATCATACTGATTTGGAAAATAAATCCAATTGACTTCAAAGCAACTACAACCATATCATATCACATGTATGACATCAGATTTAACCATGTATTTTTAATAGCCTTTAGCTCCCTGAAGGTTACATGAAGTAGCAGGTGTTCAACAATGAATCCTAGACATACACAGCACAGGGGGAATATGCTGCAGGGTTACGATCCTGGACTGCTAAGTCTAGGCACTTTGAGACCAGCATGTTAGACTAAATTTGAGAATAAATGTGACTCATCACAGCAAAGTAGGTATTAAGTCAGAAGTTGTTAAATACTGTATTGAACTTTAAACAGGACTATCTTCAGAATTATATACTTAAAAGGCTGGCAGGTTTTTGTTAGTTACTCCAAATCAGACAAATATATTAGAAAACTTGGTATCATTTTAAAGCTCACAGCTCGCAGCTGTGGCCTAATGGTTAGAGAAGTGGGTTTGGGACCAATCCCAAATCTGGTCTCATTCGCGAACCTGCAGAAAAAATGTTGTGGCGGTGGAGAGTGAGCTGCACCTTCCCTTCCTCCACCCTAGGGCTGAAGGGCCCTTGTGTGCTTACTTTGGATGGGTTAAATGCAGAGGAAAATTTCCCTTGTGTGATTATTATATCACGTAAAAATCAAAAACTGGCTCCCAATTCATGCTAAACATGAGGCAAAAGTATAACTAAGAATTGAAGAAGAAATTACACTAAAGACTATATTTTCAGAAAATAAAGGAATGTTGGTGAAATCTACTGTACCTCTGCTTTCCTCTCTAGCAGAGTAGACAATCCTTTTTTCTTTTCAGCTCCGTTACAAGCATGTAGCTCATCTGCTTTCTGTAATAGGACCGTGAGCTCATCCAACGGCTCTACAACTGTGTGAACTTCTTCACGGTCATCCTCGTCTTCACTGTCGGTTAGTGCTGTGATATACCTAAAAATTCACAAACAGCCAATAGTCCTTAATACAGATAATATAAACTAGAAAGTCGACAGAGTCTATAACCCTGGACCTTTCACATTTTGTGCATGTTGTGAAGGTGTAAGGTACTTTCAGGCTACATTCCACACTACATTCCTTGAATAAACCTTTATTTACTTTTGATGTTAAATAAAGTATGATTATAAAAGTTTTCACATTTATCTTCAAAAACATCAACAGACAGCAATTTGAACATTAACATTTTACCTAATTTATGCTCATCTTAATGTTCTCTGTAACGTGCAATTAATGTTTATGTTCCCCTGTGGCAATGACTGGTAGTTGGGTACATTTCTTGCTTTTAGCTATAATAAAGTTTTATAGGCTTGCAATTATAAAATTATAAACAAGATGTCTATCTTAATTTTGTTCAGTATATGCATGAGGCAACATGGTTAAACCTCGAGTGTGAGGCATCTTTACTGTACGCTAGCTAACGCACTGGTAACTATGTTATATTTGCTGCTATGTGATTTCTCTACATATGTCCAGGAAGCCAAGGAACTCCATTTAATCTCCAATATTAAGTGCCTTGACAAAAAAAAATTAATCATTCAGAAGTTCAAAGATTATATACAGAACAGCCACAAGGTTCATGTAAAAGAAATGCCTCTAAAGCATCATAAAAAAACAAACAAACAAACAAAAAAAAACCAGCACGACACTATGAGGCATGCAAACCCTGTATTAACTTTAACAGCTTTCAAAAAGCCCCTAGAGTTCCTTTAAGTTCACAACACATTTACCTTACACAAGTAAAAAGCAAGGTGTAAAACGTGGCATTAACGAAAGACTTGAGTACCAATCAAACACTAAAGGAAGGAAAAGTGTAAACATGAAAGAGATCCATTAAACTCTGGCAGGGGCAATGTGCGTCATCTGTGGTTTTGTGATGTGTCAGAGTGGGCCATCTAAACACAGGGACCTTTTTAGTACAAATCCAAAATCCATGTTGAAGCGATGGTACCTCATCCTTATTTGAATTATTATTTAAAATGACTCTCCTATGGCCACAAGGTGAGCAGAAAGCATCTTAAATGCTACAATATGAACAGCTTGTTTTCATATAATTGTTTTTGGCTCAGGAGCTGAGCCACCATTTGAAAAATCAAATATGATGGCATGTGGCAAGGAATGGGGTCCAAGCAAATAGAAATAATGAGGACCCGCAAAGCTTATGGAAGAACTGAAGGATTTGAGTCTGTAGGATGGGTCACTCGAGTTTCCGCGGCACTAATAACCAAGTTAGATCAGCTGAAGTGTTAGTGAAGGATACAACTTACTCCCAAACTGTAGCAAAGCTCTTCAGTCGTACTGCCCTTGCTGAAAAATTCATGGAGACCTTAACAGATATGTGAATTTACCCTGTGAATTCAGGGGAGGCTGTTGAAAAGGACATCTGGTCATATAATCGACACACCGAAGGGAAGATATGACAGAGATTTACTATGATCTCATATCACTGTGATCTTATAGTAGTTATTTTGTTGTTTTTTGTTAACGGTGATTATGAACTGTATTAGCGCATTATGGCTACTCTTTGGACTTGGGTTCTCTGCTTTGGTATACAGATTTATTCAGACAGACAGTTTCCTCAGTCTCCACCTTCTCTCTCTCGCTCTCTCAGCACAACAGAGTCATCTTCACAACTCCTGAGTGTAGCAGTCTGGTCTTTTCAATGCTAGTGGTTATTTTGGGGCTTCATTATAGCACTATTTTAATGTAAGCTTATTGTGATATCATAGAAATGACCCATATTGTTTCTGATTGGGACATCATAAGTAACTGCTTGTCTTGCCAGTTGTATCATTACGTTCTTTACTCTGTATCTTTGACTGACTGTATGTGAGGAAGACCCATAAATAAGAAGAACCAGAAATTAAGAGAGCTTTAAAATTAAGAGCCCCGACATACTACTGAATAAATCCAACAGTCTCTAGCAGTATCGACCCAGGGGTTAAGACTCATCTTGGAAGCCCCTTGCTCCTTCTTGTACACTCAGAAGCTGTGACAATGACATTCCAGTTATGGTGATATCAACTCTTTTACTAAAATGATTTAAGACTACAATTACCATTACAATTATAGGATAACCAAACTAGACTTCAGCTGTGGTGAAGCTTCTGCTACATGGTTTGTATTTTATCTGGCTAGTTATGCCTATTTACATGTGCTTGTGTGAGTTGTGTGTGAGCTCCAGAGAGAGAGAGGCTGGGGACTGAGTGAACTATCTGCCTGAATTAGTCTGTAAGCCAAAGCAGAGAACCCCAGACCAAAGAGTGGCGATAAAACATTAGTACAGTCTACAAGCGCCGTTAAAAAACAAACAACAAACAAACCTTAAACCAAATGATTGAACAAATGATTCCCACAGTGATTTGAATTATCAGCATAAATTTTACATTTAAATTTGTGGCATTTAGCAGACACTCTTATCCAGAGACACTTACATTTATAATTTTTATACAACTGAGCAATATAAGTTTAAGGTCCTAGCTCAAAAGCCCAACAGTGGCAGCATGGTGGTACTTGGGATTGAACCCCTGACCTTTGGATCAGCAATTCATAGCCTTAACTACTGAGCCAACACTGCCTAAATTTTAATTACATCACCCTTATCTGGAGGCATGTTATCAAACAAGGAGTTTGACTGTTTGACTGCTGGGGAAAAAATGCAAGAAGCAATTCTTGGGGTCCAAGCACGGTGTCTAATAAAAAAGAGAAAAGAGTAAGGAAAATAGGAAATAGAAGAGGAAGAGAGAAGCAAAGAGACTAATGAAGAGCATGAGTGTTGATGAATAGGAGTGATAAAGTAGAAGAGGGGGATTGAAGAAGAGCAGTGTTCAAGGATTGATGAAGAGGAGTGAACTTGACGCTTGGAAATAAAAAAAAATAAAATATTGAATGTAATTATTTTTTTCACGACAGTAGGCAGATTAATGGCACAGTTTCACCAAAACCTGGGCCACAAACTCCCAGAATTTACCATATATTCATAAAAAGGAAGGGTGTAAATGAATGCTGAATGAAGGTGTAGTGTGCCCATACTTCTAATGAGTAGCTCTGATTCTGAGGTCAGTGGCTTTTCCGTCACTTAGCACGCATTTGAACAGCATCTGAGAGCTGCAGAATTTAAAGCAGATTTTGGGAAGTGACCATGAAAAGGCTCTTTTTTACTTCGACTTTTTTTTTATTTATTCATGCGCACATCCACCAATTGACTCATTCATCAGCAAAGCCTGTTTTTTTCTGTTCTACACTGTGGATTGTTACTCAAGATACTGATAGATCAGCACATTTCTGCTCTGCGTCCCATGATACTCTACAATCCAGACAAATAAAACCCTTTCAGTTCATCCTCCTCTGCTGTTTATACAGGTACACTGAACCCTAATGACAAATAGCCCCCAATGCACTAATAACAAATAAATCACCAATTGTTTTCTCTGTACCTCCTTGGTGTTTAATCAATTTATCTTATTTAAAGATAATAAAGACATCAGGTATCTTGGAGGTGTGGGGAAGGGGTGGGAGAGACTGGAATGATCAATCTCAAATAAATTAACTTCATTACACTAAATACACTGATGCCATTTTCTCGTGAAACATTATATTTACCCATAATTAATATGGTTTGACCTTTTATGTAGTTGTACATTACTGTGCAAAAGCCTTAGGTTACCTAAAAAAAAAAAAAAAAAAGGTAATTAAAAATTTTTAAGAAAAAATTCTCCTCTCCATCATCACTTCTCGTCCTCTTCATCACTTCTCTTCTTCATCACCAATCTCCTCTTCATCCCTCCTCATGCTCTTCATCACGTCTTCTTAATCGTTTCTCCTCTTCCTCTTCATCACTTCTCTTCCTCTTCATCACTGTTCTCTTCTTCCTCTTTATCATTTCTCTTATTCATCACCATTCTTCTCTTCATCACTGCTCTTCCAAAAAAATCCCTCTCTGTAATGTGTCATCATCTCATCCTCATTACCATCCCTCTTCTTCATCACCAAATATCAACAAACACTTCACTTCATACTCTCAACCTTTGGAAACATTCAACTTTGCCAAACTCAGTGGAGTGCTAGGCTAGAGATGTGCACAGATATGCTCGGACCTTGTTAATAACTGCTTGAGGTTCTAATCATTTATATAATATAATATATATTATATTTGTAATATTATAGGGGGGTTATCACTTAAAACAGCATATTATTTTTAATGTATGTTTCTGAAATCTCCTGAAGGCCCTTGAAATCAAAACAGGAGTTTTTTTTGTCCCTATCCTATGAACACTGATGCGACAATAATGGAATAAAATATGAACAATAAATACTTATATAATAAAATAGTATTAATGGTTTAATTTCTAGTATCATTTTAATATACAGTATTATACATTATATTTAGAAAAAAGCAAAATATAAAGACAAGAGATGGTGAGAAGAAGTACTTATAAATAAATAAATAGTTAATAAATAAATAAACAAACAAACAAACAAACAAACAAACAAATAAATAAATAGCTATACGCATACGGAAATTTATAGCACATTTGCTATTTGCTTGTGAACACATTTTCTTTTGTTGTTCAGAAATTTTCTCCTTTCTAATCCAATTTCAAACAAATTGAAGTGAGTAACTACTCCATGCTTAAATGTGCATGGCACTGACAATCCCTGAGGTAGCACTCTTTCAAAAGAAGCAACTGTCAAAAAGCCAAAAAGCTTTAAAATAACCAATGGAGCTGTTGCCATCTCAACAGTTCCTGAACCTGAATGAATTCAGGTGATCTCATTCACATCAACCCCCTGGAGTCTGTAGACAATGCTTCAGTGTGCCTGGATACGTATAAACAGTCTCTGGGCCTCTAGGACACTACTCACTCTTTGGAACCCATTCAAGTTTCAGTTCAAACATCCTTTCACTAGCAGAAAGCTAAATTTCTTCTCTGTTAAAACAACAACAAGAGCAACAACAGCAACAACAACAATCACCCCACCATCCCACATCTCTCATCATTATTTTCCCAGGATGATATCATCATATAACCTAGTATTGAACAGATGCCACCTGTTGGCTTCCATGCTGCATGAGTAAGACATTGGGGATGGCACTGAACCAGGTGTCAGATGTAACAATTACCATGCTCCTCTTCACCTTTTCCACATTAAGCTCAGAGTTTTCCCGCATGTTACGCTCACACCCTGTTTAGCAGCAATAAAGAGGAATCAGTAACTCATAAATGAAGCAATAGTTCAGCAGGAACCCTTTTTTTTTAGAGAAATATACGACAGTGATGAAAGAAAAAAAAACTATTAGACTGAGAACATGCCAAATATAAGCAAACCATTTCCTATCCAATAGTAGTTTACTTTCATTCCTTCTTCATTTCTGACAGAATTTTACTGTCTTACAGAAACACCCTCATCCTCAAATGATGAAGTAAGTAAGGAACAAACAAACAAACAAATAAATAAATAACTGAGGGTTGTTGGCAGTGATGTTCCTCCAACACATTCACCATCAGTCTTTCAAGCACAACAAATGAGTTTCCCCTGTAGTGACAGCTTCAATGAAAGAAAAGCAGGTATATATGGTGGGTGGCCATGTTAAAAAGAGATTGCTGAATGGAAGCACAATGCAGATTTTGAAAAGGAAGCACAGAACATCATCAACATAAACACAGACGACACAGATAGATGAGTGACGTTAAACTTGGTTAGTTAGTTGTCTCCTGAACCCATGTATCATCCTGTCAGTTGTTGGGTGACAACCAAAAGGATTGATGCAATGACTCTTAAATAACATTATGATAAGGACAGCATAAATCAGATTCATACTTCAACTTCCAAATAACATGTAATGTTTAAACATCACCACTTATCCAATTCATTCATCAGTGATACTGAAATCAACATATATACACTACAGAGTATAAGCAACATCCAGAATTTTCATTAAATAAAGTATTTTTTTTTCGTTCCAGTCCCCAGAATGAGCTAACAAGTCTGGGCCTATATAAACAATATTCCTAAATCAACACCTCTTAAGGATAAATTGTTCAAACGCGATAGTTAAAATGTCCCAAAGCAACAAAAGACAGCTATGACGTATGTGCTCAGCACAGCACAGTCAAAGGGATTACAAGTTTGTACATGATGTGGTAAATATAAGGCTCTGACAGCTTGTCAGCCCCCTGCAGTCATTGATGGGTCTGCACGCTCACAGAAACACAAGGGGAAGAAAGATCAGCAGTAAACAGTCGGCACTGTGGTGCAATAAAAAGATTAGCTTGAGCTGAGCCATAAGTTCACTGCTGATGTAGTCTGTGCACACCTACCATAACATGCTTCCTACCCATTTGGGCTACTTAAATGAGCGATAAATCATGGTGAGACGTGCTGTTCTAGGAAAATATTGTGCAATAACACCACATCCTGCAGTGTTTTATTCCTCTTATGCCACAGTAATTATCAAAGAATTTAATGAATGCGACATCATATATTATTTTCATTTAAAACAGCAGAGCTTTAAGTCCTGAAGCCTTTCCTGTGTCACAATACTTGTACTTTACCTCAGACAGTTCTAAAGTGCTGACACTGGAGCCTCCATTCCATAACTGTAGATAAACATCTCCTGCTCACTTCATTAGATTTAACAATTACTGGCCGAATGTCTGGATAGTTCTCGAGATGGAACGACAGAACGCCAAAATTCTCTGAAAGTTTCTTTTGTTTGTTTTAGCATATACTACACAGAAACACAAGAGAAGAGAACTAAAACAAGATTTTTATGGTTTAGTTTTTCCTTTTTAAGCGTGTGTCACAGCCTCAGCAAACTCTGAACAACATTCACACTACACTTCCCAACATGCACCTCAATGCAGCCAGTCACCTATTAACATCCTCATCACACTTGTCAAATGATACTATATTAGAACCATCACTATAGTCTTAGCTTCTGTTTTAGAACACCTAAAATCTCCTTCTGACCAATCAGAATTAAGCATCCAACAATGCTGTAGCTCCATTTTTTTGTGCCTGTCAGTCACTGGGGGATCAAGTAAATGTGGATGCAATACAGAAATATCTGTTGAAGAAATCCTGCATGCAGGCAAACAAGAAGAAGAAACGTTGCAGACTTTCTGAATCAACACACAGGGACTTCATTTATCCTTGAGATGGAATTCAGGCTAAATACAATAAACCTTCCAAATGCTTGAAACAACAATTTGTTATTGGTCTTTCAAAAGAAAATCCTTACAACAAAACAGGAGTGAAGGCGAGCAATCATGGACATGCTATATTTAGAAACGCAAACAGAAGAGCTTAAAGAAATGAAGGCTAGTTAGTGAGACTGGATCAGGCTTGTTGATGCTTGGTTTTAAAATCTAATCCACTTGTTTTTGTGTCAACTTAAAATTTACAAATAATAAACCTGGACAGATTGTATAGAATCGTGTATACCTTTGCTTGAGGGAACTATAATGGCAGATCAATAACCACGATAAAGAGTCATGAAAAAAATAGTAATAGCATATCAAGCGTCTGTGCATTTGGAGGTCATCTTGCTGTTTTTCATCCCAAGATGTCCTCTCTCTCTGTTTTTGTTGAGGTACACATGCTACTTCTGAAAAAAACACTGATACCACTGATCCTTCTCCTTTCTGAGTCCTGTGATCCGTCCTGATGTGCAAGTACTGGTTGGAGTTCTTGTCTTAGAAGCCTATTGCTCCTGATGATGATCCATATGAACCTATAGATACACTCAGAAACTGTAATGATGACTTTCCAGTAGGAATGTGAATCAGCCTTCGATACTGCACTCGAGCATCGAACATCAATGAAAAATCGCTAATCGAGCAAAATAACACAAAAATCTAACCTTTTAGAGTCGCTGGTTGTGTAGACGCATCCAAATCTACGAGAACAATTATCAGAAATTATTGGCATGTAAGATTTTATTATCGCTACGAGCTGTCACAGGTCCAGTTTAGCAATTGAGTGCTAGTTTTATCGATCGTTACAAGCCTACTTTCCAGTGCTGGTGGTATAAACTCTTTTACTAAAATGTTTTAGTGATTTATTGACGATTTTAATGATTTATTGACTACAATTAACATTGCAGTTATAAGATAACCATCTACACTTCATGTTAAACTATAGAGAAGTTTCTCCTACATAGTTTGTATTTTTATCTGGTTTAACTCAAATGAAGATGGGCTTCCCTTCTGAGTCTGGTTCCTCTCAAGGTTTGTTAAGATTACACCAAAAGCTTTGGTTAATGTTTAAATCAAACATCAATGGGAAAACATGACTGAATTGACCTTAATTATGGTACAGGCTGGTTTGAAAATTTTAGATACTGCTTATCTCCTGGAATTTTTATGCACAGCAACCTTTAGAATTCAAATGGTACAAAATACAAAAATCACTAAACTGGGTAAAGCTAACAGAAAGCCTATAATAACTCAAATTTTTAGGGGGCACCCGTGGCCTAATGGTTAGAGAAGTGGCTTTGGGACCTTGGTTCGATTCCTGATCCAGCAGGAAAAAATGTGTGGTGGTGGGGGAGTGAGCTACACCTTCCCTTCCTCCACATTCATGGCTGAAATGTCCTTGAGCAAGGCACCCCCAACTGCTCTCTGGGTGCCCCAGTGTGTGGCAGCCCACTGCTCCAAGCGTGTGCTCACTGTTTACTTGTGTGTGTGCTCAATGCGGATGGGTTAAATGCAGAGGCAATAATTTCGCTTGCAATTTCCCTTGTAATACAGTATATTCATTCATTTTTCTGAACCGCTTAATCCTAGTTAGGGTCACAGGGAGGCTGGCGCCCATCTCAGCCGACTCTGGGCGAGGGCAGAGTACACACATGGACAGCTCACCAGACCATCGCAGGGCAGAAACACGCTGACGGCTATGCAGCTACTCTTTACGACAATCAGCAATGGTTCTTTTACATGCCTTTCACCATAGACAGTGAGAGACATGGCCGGCCTATGATGACCCAGTTAGCTGCACTGGGGGGACAGCAGTGACAACCCGCTGATAGTGGGGCTTGAACCCCCGACCTTGGGATCAGCAATCCAGCACCTTACCACCAGGCCACCACTGCCCCTGTAATACAGTACATCAACATCAAAAATAAATCACTCTTTAAAACCATGGTGAGCAGAAAAGCATCTCAGAATGCATGTTTGTCTTTTAATGGGTCGGATAAAAAAAAGAGGGGGGGGGGGGTCAAGGCTTAAGTGGGTAAAAACCTATATGACATACTCAGATGAGCCCAACAACAATGTCATAGTCAGATAAACATAATACATGTTTCTTGTATCATTATAATGTTGAATATGAAAACTAATTCAAGTTCTTAATTTTACACAGTATTTCTAATAAATTGGTTAAAAGCACATAATGTTTAGATTGTTTTTAAAAGGACAGAAGCTTCCACAGTATTCCCAGAGTGGGGTAGCACTACTCATCCTTTGTGATTGTCGAAATTTAAGGATGTCTTAACCAGGATCAAGTATGGCAGAGATTCCTGGAAGGGCCTGAAAGACAGTGAAAGCTGCAGAAATGGATGCAGGGATTTAGAGGGTGGATACAGCTGGGCTGGGTCTCTGCCAGCATAGGGGCCTCAGGGAGACGAATTTCATAATCCCCCACAACCCCACAGTGAGCGAAAAAGATCTTTAATTAGAGTGGCTGCTAGACACACATCTGACTTCTGTGCTTTTGCTGCTTAATAACAACACAGTAAAGAAGGAGCTGGTGGTACTTCAAGAGTTCTTGGTTTGTCGCCCTCTGCTGGGGGAAAAAACATAACTAATTTTGTAATAATGTTCCAGAAGCAGTTGCACAAGCTCAAGTGAAAACAATACCTCCGCCAGGCATGACTGATGATCATTCATGTTTTAGATCATGAGCGGATCTCCACACTTTTGTACTTTTTCATCACTTTGGTAGAGGTGAATCATGGTTCCAAAACTTTTGTGGCTTATTTCTTTTCTAATTTCTAACTTGACCTGATTCTTAGTGCAGATGAGTGGTTTGCATCTTGTGGTAGGTATGGCCTCTATATTTCTGCCCTTAAAGTCTTTTTTGAACAGTGGTCTGTGAAAATGAGAAATTCTGATCTTGAATTCCGACACATCATCTCATACACATTTATTTTTTATTTATAGTAAAAAAGGGGACAGTACAAGAATAAAGAACTGTGAAAAGGACTATCTGAAATAACTTCTATTTTGATATACTGCATTAATCCCACAAGGGAAATTATTGCTCTGCATTTAACCGATCCAAAGTGAACACACACACACACACACACACACACACACACACACACACACACACACACACACACACACACACAC
>JAOUQZ010000039.1:21633363-21648293 GCA_028564935.1 Neosilurus hyrtlii
GCAAGTACAAGTACACACACACACACACACACACACACACACACACACACACACACACACACACACACACACACAAGGCGCTGCTTTAAACCTGCCATTTGACAGTGTTTATGAGCTCGAACATGAAAGTGCAGACGAGTTGAAAATTAAAGAAAATGATAAATATAAACAATGATGTAATTAACAGACAGGATGGGGAAGATTAAGGTAATTCAGCACCTATTCAACATCCAACTCCTAAGTCCAGGAAACATCTATACCTCTAAGGGTTGGAGAAGCAGCTCTTGTGAATATCTCCTGATTTTATTAACTTCTGAAGAGTCACGTTGTCTCAACATCAATAGTAAAACCAGCCAGTGACTTGAAATGTTCATCAAGCCCTGAACTTATTAATAGCAGTAAAAAAAAAAAAAAAAAAGAGTATATAATACATTTATCACTTATCCACACTGGAAATAAACACTCACCCTCCTTCACTTTCTGCTTCCTCTGAGCTCTGGCCCTGTGCCCTGGCCACTCCACTGGCTTTCTTCTTCCTTGTGTGCGTAGCTCTCTTCACTGGACTTGCCTTGCGACCCTGCACTGTTAACTCATCTCTGATGTAGTCCTGCAGGTGTGGAAGGACATTTTGCAGGGCCTTCACCTCCTCTTTTAGCTCTGACACACACTGAATCAGAGCTCCTAGCTGATCCAGCAGCTCCGTCTGGCCTGCTTGCATTGCCATACCACCATCAAGCTGATCTGTGTTTCTGCTGCTTGATAGATAACAGGTAGTCGTCCTTGCTGTCCCCACCATTGCTTTCTGGCTCTGGTACCAAAAAATTGCCAAGCCGAGCCCTGTAGCACCAGCCAGAGCTCCCAGAGCCAGGAACTTGCCATCCTGAGCCATCCTGCACATTTAAAACACACTCACTGTAGCCGAGAATCAAGAAGCAAACAACAAATGCAAGTAACAGGCTATGAAGATAAATGTGAATCCTGTGCAAATGTAAACATTGCAGCAATTTTTTTCCTTAACATTTATGCCATCTAGCTGTTGAGTGTCTTACATTTATTATTTTTCATACAATAGAGCAGTTGAGGTTTAAGGGCCTTGCTCAAGGGTCCAACAGTGGCAGCTTGGTGGTACTGGGGCTTGAACCCCCGACCTTCAGATCAGTGACCCAGAGCCAGCACTTTTTCCTTGTGTAAAGGACTGAAGGGCATGATAGGAATAAAAGCAGGACTTGGGAAGCATAACGGTCATCATTTTATTTACCGGTATTATCTTCTACCTTCTGCCTATTATCTAGGCAGAGTTTTGTGTTCACACTTACCTGTTTTTTAAATTGCTGTTATTGTTAATTAAAATAAGACCTACCCCCAAAATAAGCCCCATGTTTTTTTTTTAACCGAAAAAATATAAGACAGTGTCTTATTATCAGGGAAACACGGTCGCTTTTACATGGATGAGGAAAAAGAAATACAGCAAGTGCTGTCCTCACTGAAGGAAAATGCTGGCACTTCGGATTTTACATTTTCAGCGTAAGAAGGAGCTTGACATGACATGCCATGTGCAAAATGTGCAAAATAAAAGCCAAGTATTTCGAGAACACTTCACATCCCTGAGCCGACATCTTATGCCATCACCCGGAGCTAAAAGAACCGGAGCAGCAGCACAACCAACTCCTGACCAACGCACACTCCATCACTTCACTAAACTCCCAACCAACTCTGAACGAGCAAAGCGGGTAAGTACATCTACAAAACCAGCTGTGTAGTAATATAATTTCTTTCTTTCTTATAGAAGAGTTGTTCCGAGCTTATAGAAGAATGTAGTTACTCGTGAAATTGCCTCCCTTTGTTTATAATGGTTATGAATCAATCGGTTTGAATCAAGAATCGTTTCTGAATCGATTTGTCACCCCAAAAATCGGAATCGAATTGAATCGTGAGTTGTTAGATTCACATCCTTATTAGTTTGTAGATGAAGTAAACCATCAGAATCTCTGTGACTGCCACAAATGCACAATTCTGGTGTAAAAATGTGCCTGGGAAAAATAGCAAGGAATACAGAATCTGATAAACCATCTGTCAGCATGGACAACATGTTCTCCAAAAACCTACATCCCAAAACTGTAGCAACAGCACTGTATGCTATAATATTTCAATTTGAAATAGCCTGAAAACCTCATCGGTGTAAGGTGTAAAATGTAAAAAATAAAAATAAATGATGCTCTCTTTTTCTCTCTGTCTCTCACCACCTACTTTTCCATACTTACCAGGTTCTCTTAAGCACTGCAAAAAAAAAACTACATATGCAAACACCACCACAAGTCAAGTCCCAAGACAAAAGAGAAATGAGAGGATGTTAGTCTTGATATTGTCTTAGCAGTTTTGGGAAATTAGTTAAGTAACAACAAGCAATGCAGGAGATACGCCTGAATTGTTTACTAAACACGCTTAACACGCTTTTTGCTTAGCTAAACAATTAAAAGAAATTTATTTGACAAGTTCCATTTCTTCTTTCGAAATACAACACTAAAATGACCGAGGAAAAGCAGATATCTCTCCATGTAGACGCACACAGTATATAAAAGCAGCAAGCTAACTCCAGTAGATAGCTAGCAATGTAACGAGATGATACTAGAACTCAGACAGACGGTTTATATAATGTGACTAAATAACACTGGGATATCACAATTCCTCAAATACAAAAAACATTCAAGTGAGCTAATAATCAGTTACAAACACAGATTAAAGCTTACTGCTAGACAACTCTCTCCGTGTTTGACAGTATGTGGTGCAACATCAATAATAGTCCGGGCAGCGTGAGCGGTTACATAACAAGAGTTCCGCAAGGTGAACGTCACCTTTATTCACTATTCATAATGGCGCAAACATATAGGTTACATATAGTGTATTTTGCTTTGGTAAAATTCATATTTCATAAATTTATCATGATTACTCTCCTAATAAACATCTGGGGTCATTAAAAAAAGAATCCCAGGTGTGTTTTCAAATAGTTCAGTTTAAAACACACCTTTTTTAAAAAAATTAAAATGATTATTTAATGGTGCCATTTATTTTTATTTAATTTTTGCCAACTTTCCAGTCACAGAACACGTGTATTTATAAATAAGCCAACCATTAAATTCAAGTTGAGAATATTCCTGATTACTGTGATTTCATTTAAATAACTCATTAATACATATTACTTTAACATTGGGTTATTTTAATGATATTACATATTATAATACTGGTTTATTCCCGAGCCTACTATGCAACCCATTTTTATATTGGATTAAAAAAACAAACAAACAAAAAAAACACCAATCTTGTTTCTGTATTCCTGACAAACTGTCTTTCTGAAAACCCAGTACCAAAAGAAAACAACTCTACAAGCGTTTACTAGATGATAACTAAAATATAGGCAATAAACCTCATTCAGCTGTATTAACCAAAGGTAAGATGCAAAGCAAAAAGGCAAAGTTCATCACAGTCACTTATTAACTGGTGTTTGAGCCAGGTAAGGGTAAACAGGGATACCTTTCAACAGACAATAGAAAACTGAACAGTTAAATAAATGTAAAAACATTTTTTACTTGAATTAAGCAGAGGACTGTGCTCCTGTTGAAATCTGCTGGAATCGGTTATTCCCTTGTAACTCCCTGTGCTGGACTATGGTTGATTCATGTATAATCTGATCAACCTTGAACCATGCTGTCTTTTCCAGCAAGGCTTTTCTAACTGACGGCCAGGTTCTGATGTCAGTGTGTAGGAGTTTAATATTAACTGGGGAGAACCCTTTTTAAGAATATATGTATATGACAGAATAAGTTATGCATTTCTCTTAGAAACTAGGTTATTTGAATGACAGTCAAAAAAGGTTAGAGATCAAAAGAGGAATATTAGATAATAGATCCGAATTTTAGCATTATATGCTGATTTTTAGATCAAAATCTGTTCATCAAACCCAAATTTCTTAATAGTATAGCAAAACCAATAGATTTGGCTTCACTGAAATGAAATAATTATTTGAGAGAAACTTAATTTTCATGTTTAAAGAAAAAAAATCTAACCTAAATATTATGACCATTTTGTACCTTCATGCAAATACAGATATGAAGACCCTAAAATAATTTTAGTTTTTGATACAATACAGCAACTATTACACCTATACGTTAGTACTGTGAGAGTGGAATTGGGACATTGTCTGAATGTGTGCATGGATGGACTCCAGCCTTACTGCAATCCTAATAAAGAATAAAGTGGTTTGGAAATGAAATTAAATGAAATATTCTAATTATTGTGGTTAAACTTTCTGGAGTAATTTATGTAACACTCATGAACAGATTCTTGGGTGTTAGCCTAAAATGTAAAATTCAGTAATTTTATCACCATAGAAAAGTTCTTAGGACAGAGAGGTTTGCTCTTTTGTTGCATACTCATTCACACACTCATTTGCCAAACCACTTAATCCTACCCCACACTGGTACAGCCTGTACAGCTCACTAGACTATGACAGGGCAACACACACACACTCACCACCTTTAGCATGTTTTTGGATTGGGGAGGAAACCAGAATACCCTGAGAAAATCCACACAAGCATGGGGAGAACATTCAAACCTAAATCTGGGACTTTAACCCAAGAGCTTCTTGCTGTGAGGCGGATGTGCTAACCACTAGGTACGTATTCCAGCATACATTATAAAATAAAAAAAGTTTTGTGGTATAAAATATATAAAGCACTTCAGAAGTTAATTAACACTCGTTCAATGTAATCATTATAATACTGATAATTTATATACACACTACCATTCAAAAGTTTTTTGGTCACCCAAATATAGTGAAGAATTCGACAAGGTTACAAATAATATTTTTACTTGAAAAAATAATAATGCCCTTCAAATTTTGCTCCAGTATTCCATATTCCCGGAGCACACCCCAGAAAGTAGCCCAAGGGACACGGTCGAAAGCCTTCTCCATGTCCACAAAGCACATGTGGACTGGTTGGGCAAACTCCCATGCCCCCTCCAGGATCCTGTAGAGTGTGTAGAGCTGGTCGAGAGTGCTGCGGACAGGATGAAAACCACATTGTTCCAGAGGTACGGCCCCTGATGACCACGCAATGTTGCAGAGACGTGTCAACCAAGACAGCCCTACTACATCCAGAGCCTTGAGGTATTCAGAACGGATCTCATCCACCCCTGGAGCCCGGCCACCGAGGAGATTTTTAACTACCTCGGTGACCTCAGCCTCACCGATGACCTTCTGGGTTGCTGCCTCAACAATGGATACACAGAACATGGCCCATTCGGACTCAATGTCCCCGGCCTCCATTCAGATGTGGTAGTAGCTCTGCCGGAGGTGGGAGTTGAAGGACAGGAGACTGTGCCAAACGTTCCCAGGAGACCCTCACTACACGTTTGGGTCTCCCAGGTCTGGTGGGTAGTCTCCCCCACCATCTAAGCCAGCTCACCACCAGGTGGTGATCGGTTGACAGCTCAGCTCCTCTCTTCACCCAAGTGTCTAGAACATGCAGCCACAAGTTTAATGACATGACTACAAAGTCAATCATTGAACTGCGGCATAGGGTGTCCTGGTGCCATGTGCTCTTATGGACACCCTTATGTTCAAACATGGTGTTTGTGATGGACAAACCAAGACAAGCACAGAAGTCCAACAACGAAACACCATTCGGGTTCAGTTTGGAGAGGCTGTACCTACCAATCACACCCTTCCAGGTCACACTGTCGGTGTTGAAGTCTCCTAGGACGATAATGCTCCCAACAACATAGCTCCCAGGATTATTAGGACACGCAAACCCCTCCACCACGATAAGGTGGCACTTCAAGAAGGGGTAAGGAATTTTCACCCCATGCTATCTAAAGCAAATCCCACATGTTGAGCTGGCTTGATGGGGACTTCTTCCATACAATATGATCAAGCTGCTCCTACAACAGTTTAGTCTGAGATCCACTGACTGTGCTGGATGCTCTATCACTGACAGAATACCAGCTGACTGCTTCTTCTCTAATATCTCTTGCAAAGTTTGGAGTGTTTTGGATCATTGTCCTGTTGTAGGAGGAAAGTGGTGCTGTCCACAGGGTATGGTATATGGTTGCAAAATAGAGTGATAGCCTTCCTTTTACAAGATCCCTTTTCCATCTGTACAACTCTCCCACTTTATCACTACCAAAGCACCCCCAGACCATCACAATTTCCCCCACCATGTTTGACAGATAGCATCAAGCACATCTCCAGCATCTTTTCCTTTATTTTACACCTTACAAATGTTTTTCTTTGTGACCCAAACATCCTTAACGTAGATTTATCTATCTATAGTATTGGATCACAAGTATGATACTTTTATGGGCCTGAAAATGGGCCTCTGTACACCTATGTAGACATTCCATTAAAAATCAGGCCATATCCAGTAGTAATAGTCATGTACAACATTAACAGTGTCTAGACTGCCTTTGTGACCAATTTTATCTTTTTTAAATAAAAAAAAAGTGCTTTTCTTTAAAAAACAAGGACATTTCTAAGTAAACAATGTTAAATATACATAAAGCGGCAAAAGGTGTATAAAACGTAGTTATTGCGTAAAGAATTTGTTATTCATTCGGTAATTAGTAAATGTCATCAGAATCACGAAAGAAACAGTCATTTTAACAAATAGAATTATAAAGAAAGCCAACCTTACAGTATATAGCATACAGTATAGTGCACAGACGTGTATGTTACTTATACACAGTTTCATGTCAAAGACACAGAGAGAAAGATAAAGCAAAAAAGCAACAACTCATCGCATCATTACCACCAATCTGTCACAGCATGCAGAGTGTGCTCTTATCAGTCCAAAAATCAAGTCTCTGCAGTTATTTTCCCTACACCACAGCAGAGCTACAGTACCTACTAGCCTCAGAAAATCACCACATAATGAGTACCTGCTTAAATCTAATCATTGTTCTAAGTTGCTATATATTTTTGCCACTAAAGGACCTTGGAACACGAGGGAAACTACTACTGCTATAATGTTTAATGATTCTATTGAAATTATAATGTTAAAATGTTCAACATGCACATCCAACCCTTTTTAACAAAGTGTATCTCATGTGTGGATGCAACATTAATGTCACATTTGTGCTAACATGCATTGGTTAATATGCACTCAGTCTTTACTATGATGGCGATTTATATTTACAGTAATGCAATAGCAGCTATTTATAGAAAGAACGACTGAATGGTTTAGCTTTATCTCATGAAAAGGTGAGATAAGGCCAACATAGCCGGGGGGAAGGGAGCTCCTGTGGCGCCGCTATGATGGCTACGTGCAGTTTCTTCGATATCTGTCTCTCCTAGAGAACTTGGTATTGTTCTCGGCCCACATGCTGGAAGCTCTTCATTTGGAAATATGTTGCACGTAGACACACAAACCCACACACTGCTAAAGCAGAGGGGTTTTTTTGGGCTAACCCAACAGCCAATAGAAAAGATGAGGTGATGTCAGTCATGCAGCCAGCCATGACCTTGCTTTGTTCAGGTCAAAGCCTGCAGATTACACACCACCTTAAAGGCAAAGAGAATTTCCAAACCTGGCAGCTGCTCCAGGTCTCACGCTTCAATACAAATCAAACACACAGCATATTGTGACTCATCTCATTGAGACACTCAAGACCTAACACACCTGAATTTATATGTAAAGATGTGGTTAAAATCATCCGTGCTTATCACAATATCAGATAAAAGACCACAGACTGCGAGTTTGAATAGACCTTCTTGATAGGATAATTATGATAAATAAAAAAGAGGGGCTCTTGATGTAGATACAGAAACTGGTATCACAACACATGTTCTGTTGCAAGATAGTTTCCTGTTGCAAGATAGTTGGAGTGATAGTTTTATTATCTGTTGAATTCTACACATTTTTGGACTTCCCCACAGAATTGCAATCTTGAGAAAAAAACATTAAAGTCAGGGTTTCCCTTTACCCTTATCCTCTTAAAAGTGTAGATATTTCAGAGCCATCTTCTTCCGCTTGTTCCAAGGTTGAGTTGCGGGACAGCAGCCTAAGCAGTGAGGTCCAGATGTCCCTCTCCCCAGCCACTTCCTTCAGCTCTCCTGGGGGAATGGCAAGGCGTTCCCAGACCAGCCAAGAGACCTAGTTCTTCCAGCATGTTCTGGGTCAACCCCACGGTCTCTTCCCGGTTAGAGATGCCGAAACACCTCACCAGGGAGATAATCCTCCATTTGGGGCAGGATCTCATTCCAGACCCAGAGGGTGCATTCCACCCTTTTCCGGCTGAGAACCATGGCCTCGGAATTGGAGGTGCTGATTCTCATCTTGGTCGCGTCAACCCCCACTGAAAATCAATTTGACATGTTGTCACCAATATTGACCAAGCTCTGGCTCCGGCAACCAGAGACCGAAGGGCCTGTAGCAGTGAGTCCAGTATACCATATTCACACATTACCTGGGAGAACCCTAACATGTGAGCATCGAGACGGGGGGCATCCTTGTTGCCCCTGTCTCGGTGCTCACAGGTTGGGGTTCTCCCCACAAAAAAAATATGGGAAAAAAAAGCTTTAAGAAGCTAAAAACAAATCACTGGTCAGAAAATTGTCAAGAATAAAAAATAATATTCATGAGGCCTCTCAACCTGAAATTTGGTTGTCATAGCTTGCTGCTGTAGCAAAGCCTTAAGGAAATATCACTTAGTATATAGTCTTGTTGTATGCAAAGATAAAGACTTGAAAATATTTAAATGTTTGATCTGAAATTTAAATCATCACATGTCTTGGTGTGTAAATTTTTCCAAAATATCTTCTGTTTTCTTTTTTCTTTCAAAAAAATGTTCATTATTTGGTAATCATCCACAACTAATGCACCCCATCACATACCTGATAGCAAGTTCTTAAGAAAAACAGAACCAGAAGTGACAAACATATACTGGTGCTATACAGTATACTGACATGCAAGTCCTGAGGTAAACAAACAAAAAAAATGCTTTAAAAATGTGTTTTGTAATGTTGGTCTTGGCCCATTTTTTGGAGTGTACATCGTTTGAGAAGCGGTGCAGGTGACCTCTTTTTATCATTCTACCTTAAACATTGCTGACAGTCAAATAAATACCTCATGATTCACAACTAAGCTTAGATTAAACAAGATCTGATTCAGGGGAAAAAAAAAGGGGTTTCCATGTAAGTGTTTTAACCAAATAAAGAGGAGTAACACTCCTCGCACTGGCTTGGTGATTAGCACTGTAATCTCACAGTAACAAGGCTCTGGTTTCGAATCTCATGGCCAACAACAGCCTTTCTGTGTGGAACTTGTATGTTTTCATTGTGATTGCATGGGCTTCCTTCACGTGCTCTGGTTTCTTCCCACATTCTGACGACATGCACGTTAGGTCAAATGGTTACTCTTCCCATTGATAATAGATTCATAGTTGCAACTTATTGTTCTCCACATTCATCTAAAAGAGCTAGTTCCATGTTTTAACAAGTTTGGTCCTCATTTGCTTGCTGGGTATTTTTGACATTGCCAGTGCTGTTGTTGTCTGAGCACAGTGATGTTCTTGACTGCCTCTAAGATGATTCATCATAGCCTGTAATCATTGGTGTAACAGTGGTGCCATCTGCAATCTTAAGAATTGGGTTACCCTCACAACAAAGGTGCAGTCATAGATAAATACAGTAGGGTATTATATAGGACTGAGCATAAAAACATGACAGGCTCCTGTATAGTTACCATTAATCTTTTCTGACTGAAGTCTGGCTGTAAATCAATCTAGAATCCTATTACAGAAAGCACTAAGTGCTGAGTTTTGTAGTAATATTGCCAAACAGCTCTGCAGGGTCACAGTAAAATACACTTGAATTAAGTTACTGGTAATTTAGCTTAGTGACAAGTGATATGATATGATCATGTAGAATGTTAGACTGAAGTCAGTAAATAACAAACTAATGGGGATCCTGATCAGCAGGGATTAAGGGATATCTTTGATATATTAGAGGGCTATATTTTCAAAACATTTCAATATGATCAGGGTAAGTGCTAATGGGTGGTAGTCGTCTTGGCACGTTACTGTGGATTACAGAGGTACTGGGACTATAACATCTATTAACTAGAAGGGCTCTACTCAGAATCTGTAGCTTTACACTTGTCTATTTCCAGTATAGTTCCCTTCTCATTTCAGTTTATTAGTAATTTTTCTTTGTATAGCTTCAAATAGAGTTTGAGGTTTTTTGAACCCCTATTGGTAAGCATTGCCCCATGTGTTTTGCATTTGGCACTTATTTCTTATTCAAAACAACACAATCTGTGGTGTTGAGGCTGAGGCTGATCTTTTTTTAGACTGTTTCCAACCAGCTCAATATTAACAACATAATTTAAGCACCAATAAACAACTACAGTTTGTAACTAAAAATTACACCCTATGGATCAAACCCATGAGGTTTTCACCCACAGGATGTTATTAAGACTCTCACAGCATATTGTGGAACTGATTGATTATTTTTCAATTATTATTCCATTCATTGGGCCATTTTTATGGTTTCTGTTGTATTCTATGTTTTCACCTAAAATTATTGTAAGCCCCTGGTAGAACCTGTTCTTTAGGACAAACAACCATTCTTACTTTTTCCACACTCAAGATGATTTGGAATAGCTACTAAGGCTAACATGCATGTCTTTGAACTGTGGAAGAAAACTGGATCACCCACTCCACACAGAAATGACCTTGCCATCCATGGGGCTTGAACCCAGGACCTTCTTACTGTGGGTCAGGATGTTACAGTGCCCTCCGTAAAATGAGATTAATGACTTAGGTCATCCTCCAGGAATGCATCTCTCACCTTTAAATATTATTTAAGATAATCAAAATGAATCCAGTTTGCTTTACAGAGTAGGGAATTTCAGGTATGTGGTATAATGCACGCATTTGCATTTTTTGCATTCTCTAGGGGACTCTAAAATGCCACAAAAACATGAATGGCATTTATGATTAAACATTTAACTGTGAGTTTGATATGTGATACCTGATAAGATTGTACATGCTGATGTCCTGCTATGAACTGTAACGAAAGTCACCTGTGCTATTTGGAGTTCAGATAATAATAGTTTTGAAGTAACACTGCCCACTAATTTATTATGGTCAATAATAAATGTCAATAAACTGCAAAGGCTTCTGTTGCAAATTTAAGGCTTAAGCCTCTATTTAAGGGATGGAGAGTGTGCTCAGGAATACTTCATATACTGTAATCAGGAGATAATGACATTAAACATGTGACTCCATTGTGAATAGGCCTCTTTATTCTAAAATGAGTAAAAATGTACTAACGTGTACTAACATTCATTTATTTTCTAAGCTGCTTAATCCTAATTAGTGCTGCAGGGAGGCTGTTGCCCTTCTCAGCCGACTCTGGGCAAAGGCAGGGTACCATTCACACTCACTCTCATACCTAGGGTCAATTTGAAAAACAGACTACTGTACATGTTTTTGAACTGTGGGAGGAAACTGGAGATCCTGGAGGAAACCCACGCAAGCACAGAGAACATGCAAACTCCACACAGAAACGCCCCGAGCCCGGGAATCGAACCTGGAGTCTTCTTGCTGTGAGGCAGACATGCTATCCACTGCGCCACCATGCCACTGTGCACTAATACGATTATTTAAATAAAAGGATTTTTAAGGAAAAATATGCAGTTAGCTTTGCAATAGACAGGCAACCAGTTCAGGCTGTACCCTGCCTTTTTTCCAAAGTCCCCTCTGACCCTCACAGATAAGTGGTATAGATAATGGATTTATGGATCAATGGAAGTCAGACGCAATGCAAATCAAAAACAATGGCTATAACAATGATCAGAATTTTATTAAGAACAAATAGAGAATTTTGTAGAGCCATATTTCTATTTATTATGACAAATTAGCCAACAATTGCACTGCATTATGTACACTCGGACTTGTTCTGCAATGTATTACAATGCACAATATGTTGCATCTCAGGTAAAATTAATAGTATGCATGTATAGGAAATTATATTTAAAAAACACGAGCTGGTTCTGTATGTGTCTACACTAACAGGAAGCAAAACATTTTAAAAGGTAATAAAAGTTTTTTTGACAAAAAGTTTTAAAAGGTAATTTAATAAATACATTCTGTATGTACATAGTATTACAGCTGCAACAACACATAACTTGTAACCACTTGTAATTAGAAAAATAGAACTTGTGAAAATACAAACTATGTTTTATGGAATATACCGAACTTTCCTCACCATGACCCTGAACCCTCATGATGCCCTAAAAGCTTCACTTGCAGCCTTGGCCATCACTGTACATGACTCCCTGCAGTGGCCTTACATGCCATAGACAGAAGATAAATATCAGGCATCCAGGTGCTTGTTTGGTGGAAAAGGACACCTAAAACTGATGATGCACTGATGATTTACATATACACACAGGGGAAATATTATTAGTAATATTATGCAGTAAAAGCACCCCACTGTCATGTCTAATGTAGATATATATATATATGTAAATATATAAATATAATTGAAGATGGGACTACTAGCATGACTTGGATGCATCTCTACCCCTAATTATTCATTCATTCAATCGCCAAACTGGTTTATCCTACTAGGGTCACAGGGAGGCTGGAGCCTATCATAGCCTACTTGGGGTGAAAGCAGGGTTCACCCTGAACAGCTTGCCAGTCTATCACAAGGTAACACCCACAACCATTCACACTCACACCTAGGGGTAATTTGGAACAGCCAATTATCCTCATGTGCAGATCTTTGGACTGTGAGAGGAAACCGGAGTATGTGGAGGAAACACACACACAAAATCCACACAGAAAGCTAAAGCCAAGCCCGGGAGTCAAGCCCCGGACCTCACTGCTTTGAGGAAGACATGCTAACCACTATGCCACCATGCTGCCCCTGCCCTGATTAATTTATGTAAATAAAATTTTTGAGAATGAGTGCTAGCAAGATCGATAGTTTATTTGTGAAGTTTTTTGTGAAGTAACAGACATTTGTATACTACAGTAGCCCCTTGTGTAAATAAATTAAAAACTTTAATAAAAACTTCGACTTTCAAACACAAACCCTGTGATACACAGCAAAATTTAAATATTTTTTTTTGAAAATTTTAAATTCAGAAGCAACTCATTCATTTACACAATGGCTGGGAAGGAGCACATCTGGATACTTACCAGCAGATGGCGCTTGCATTACTGTCATTGGAACATCACATAATCCCACCTTTCCTGGAATGAGATGGTGCAGAAAGGCACTCTGTAATATCTGTATGATTCCATGAATTCTGTATTTAAAATAATATATGTGTAAAAAATAGAATAAGAAATAGAAGCAATTCAAACAGGTAAAGTGTCCTGCACAACAGCCTACAGTATCTATATTTTTCATAATAAATAACTGAAAACATTCATTCATTCATTCTTTTGATGAACTGCTTAATCCTACTATTGTCACAGGAAGGCTGGAACCTATCTCAGCCAACTCTTTACATCCTAAACAGCTTGCCAAACTGTCACAGGGCCAACACTCACACAACTATTCACACTCACAAATGGGGAATAGCCAGTCAGCCTAATGTGCATGTCTCTAGATCGTGTAAAAGGAAACCGGAGTACTCGGAGGAAGCCCATGGAAGCACAGGGACACATGCAAACTCCACACAGAAACACTCTTGCCAAGAACAGGACTCAAACCCAAGACCTTCTTGCTGTGAGGCGGACTTGCTAACCACTACATCACTGTGCTACACTAAAAACTTAAACTGTAAACTGTATCTGATGCAGGTCAGTGGACAGATGTGGGTCTTTTAGGTTACAAAGCAATCTAGTTTACACATTTTTCTACTAATTCCTAATATTGCTGTCTTACATGTAAGAGTTTAGGGACTGCATTTGAAAAAATACTTTTAATAGTTTCATGCAGCTTCCCAACCTCCAAGGTTTCAGGGAGGTTTCTGACAATCAACAATCAAATAAACAAATTTCAAGAGTTATTAGACGGTTATAGAGATAATAAAAGAAGTGCTACATATTTCTCAAAAACTAATGTTAAACTAAGATGACATTTAAGACAAGAGACTCAGTTTTCAACCTTCTCTTTAACATTCTATAATTTTCTGAGTATAGTTACGGTTAAGGTTCAGGTGGCATAATGGCGAAGTTGTTAGCATGTCTGCTACACAGCAAGAAGCTCCTGGGTTCGAGTCCTGAGCTCAGGCATTTCAGTGTGGAGTCTGCATGTTTTTCTCATGCTTGCGTGGATTTTCTCTGGGTAATCCTCCAGTCATTACGTGACCAGAGGAGAGGCCATTGTAAACTTGTGAAGCAACCGGAAGATGTGGAGAAAATATAACAATTATTTCACAAGCTCAAATTAAATATACACTGTGGCATCATAGTAGAATAAGTAGTAATTATACCCAATGTTACACATTTATTTGAAGGTTTACTTTAATTTCATAATGAGAAAATGACTAAAATGAGTACATTTATAAGAACCACTGTTCTAATGCCAACAATAAATTTGATTCTATTAAATTGGTAGGATAGTACTGTTAATAGTGTTACTTTACTAGTATAACTATAATGCTATAATTACACAATTACCCAGTTTAACCTGTGAATGGTTAGATTAGTACCACAGGCCTCTACCATTCAATGGTTTTTACAACACAGTATTGTCGTTTTTCCACACAGTACAAGAGTCCAGCATTTTTAATCAGAATTTTATAGTGACCATTTGACTTTATTCACTGGCACTGAAAAAATTTCTGGGCTAACATGGTGGCGCCATTGGCATATAAATCTGCACTAATTTAAGCATAATGTGTGTGTGTGAGTGTGTGTGTGTGTGTGTGTGTGTGTGTGTGTGTGTGTGTGTGTGTGTGTGTGTGTGTGTG
>JAOUQZ010000039.1:21656453-21677741 GCA_028564935.1 Neosilurus hyrtlii
CCCGTCGATAGTGGGGCTTGAACCCCCGACCTTGGGATCAGTAATCCAGCACCTTACCACCAGGCCACCACTGCCCCGGTGAATGTAGAGCACAAGGTATTTGATAAAGAGGCTCATTTATTCCTTCATTTGTACAAGCTGCTTTGTTCATCAGGGTCAAGGTGGAGCCTATGCAGGGAACAGTATGAGCAAAGCATGAATACACCATGGATAGGAACAATGTCGATCGTCTGCTTACTCCACACACAAACATTCACACACTCATTCAAACTCATGAGAAATTCAGCAGTACGGGTGAGGAAACCGGGGGGCGGGAACTGGGGGAGGAAACCAGGGGCAGCCATGGCCTAATGATTAGAGAAGCAGGTTTGGGACCTAAAGGTTGCTGGTTCGATTTCCGAACCAGCAGGAAAAATAGGTGGTGATGGAGGGAGTGAGCTGCACCTTCCCTTCCTTCACATTCATGGCTGAAGTGCCCTTGAAAAAGGCACCTAACCCAACTACTCTCTGGGCGCCCCAATGTGTGGTAACCTGCTGCTCCGAGTGTGTATGTGCTCACTGTTTACGTGTGTGCGTTTGCTCACTGTGGATGTGGTCACTGTGGTTAAATTCAATTTCCCCTTGCGGAATTAATACAGTATATCAAAATCAAAATAAAAAAATTAATTACAAAAAGAAACCAGAGAATTTAGAGGAAATCAACATGAACTTACTCACTCATTTACTGAACTGCTTAATCCTACTAGGGTCACGGGGAGGCTGGAACCTATCTTAGCAAGCACTGGGTGAAGATGGGGGTACATCCTGAACAGCTCACCAGACCATCACAGGCCAACAAGCACACAACCATTCACACTCACATACACACCTAGGGTCAAATTGGAACAGCCAGTTCTGCTAAAAAAAAAATAATAGAGAGAGAGAGAGAGAGAGAGAGAGAGAGAGAGTTAATGACACATCCCCCCTGCACACTTTATATAGAATATGTCCTTAATCAAGTCAACCTGTAAAGAGAAATATAACTCTCATAAAGAATACATCTTGGAAACATTAGCAAGGAGGAACTACTAAATCAGAGTATCTGGAAGATACCCACACAAGCATGGGGAGAACATGCAAACTTCACACTAAAACACCCGAACCAAGGACCTTCTTGATGTGAGGTGGACATGCTAACCATAATGCCATCATGCCACCTGATTTAAATCCTTTTAGTTGGATTTGGGAATTAAATTAGTTGTTGATTTTGTGTCATGACAGTTTTTTGTTAAAAAAGACAAAGGGGGAGGTTCTGTCAACAAAGCATAATTTCTCTCTCTATGAATACAGTTTGGCAGTCTTGAGAAATATATACTGGTCAGCTGACATTTTCTAAACTAATCTCTTGATCTGTGGAATGCTATTTACTGACCATTATGATAAGAGGAGGATCTTCCGGATACCCAAAAGGGAGTGACAGACAATATCCCCTTGAGGGGTCTTTATCCAAATAAATAATTAAGCATGGGCTGATAAAAATCTCTTGTGATACTTATTCATTCCACTGGAATTACTGGTGGAAACGGTAATGCTTTATTTCACATGCTTTGTAATGCTTTATGTCTCCTAACTTCTAGGTCTGTAATGTGTATGTGGGATAAATTCCAACAGTCTAGATTATTCATGTAAAAAAACATTTTAACTAAGTTAAACCGGATGAGTTTTAACTAGTATGTACATAATGAATACTTATTCATTTGCAAAAAATGTGATTTTAGCATTGTTTTTAAGAAGTTGGGCACATGTGATGTGACAGGAATTATTATAGAAAGACTATTTAAGTGTCTTGGGATCATGATGAATGTATAGGTTTATGTAGCCACAATGGTCTACTCACTCACTCAGTCATTTGCTGAAGCGGTTAATCCTACTGCTAGGGGAAACTGTGCTGACACTGGGCAAACACATGGTACGCCCTGAACAGCTTGCCAGATCATTGCAGGGCAACACATGCTCAACTATTCACACTCACACGTACAGTCACATTGGAACAGCCAATTAGCCTAATGTGATTATCTTTTGACTGTAGGAGGAAACCGGAGTATCTGGAGAAAACCGGAGTAACACACGCAAACATGGGAAAAACATGCTAACCCCATAGAGAAACGCCCAAGCCCAGGAATCAAACGCAGGACCTTCTTGCTGTGAGAGAACGTGCTAGCCACTACGCTACTATGCCACCCTGTGTATCATGAGTGAAAAATTACTAAAATTTATATTACATTTTTAATTCATATATATATATCAAATTTGTATATTGTAGTTCTTTTATTTATTGAAATTGTGGTACTGTTATTTTTTCCCACATACAATATATATATATATATATATATATATATATATATATATATATATCACTGCTATAAACTCACTAGTACAATGGATAGATGATTATTATTCCATTTTTACTAGACATCTACATTACATTTACAGCATTTGGTAGACACCCGTATCCAGAGTGACTTTTATACAACTGAGCAACTGAGGGTTAAGAGGACCTAACTCAAGGACCCAACCGTGGTAGGTTGCTGGGACGTGGGCTTGAACTACTGACCTTCAGAGTAGTAATCCAGAGCCTTAACCACTTAGCCACCACTGCCACTAGACTGCAACAATCATCTGTGGCCATCACTAAAATGAAACATTTGAAACACTTAAATTGACATGACTAAAGGATGACAGAATCTCTTAGTGACCCAATTCCTGTCACATTACTCTCTCCGTTTTTATCTTCCTCACTGTTCCACCCCCTCAGCCTCTCCCTAAAGTAATCGCCCTAAAAATCACCAGTGTAGTGTTACTTTATTAATCACTGTCTGTATGCAGTTGCTGTATTTGGAACTATTACATATTTTTGTATTCACTAAGTTTTGCCACAAAGTTGGAAGCACATTTATGTATAGGATGTGTTTGCATGCTGAAGAATTAGAGTTGCCCTTCTTTGGAATTAAGATGCACAAATATGTTCCTGCATGATAATGACCTTGTGTATGAAGTGAGATCCATGAAGATATCATTAAGTTATTCATTCATTCATTTTCTGGGCCGCTTTATCCTACTAGCATCACCGGGAGGCTGGAGTCTATTTCAGCGGACTCTTGGTGATGGTGGTTAAAACCTGAAAAGCTCACCAGACTATTGCTGGACAAACACACACAACCATTCACACTTACACCTATTGGCGATTTAGAACAGCCAGATTGCCTAATCTGTATGTCTTTGGACTGTGGAGGAAACTGGAATACCCTGGAGAAAACCCAAGCAAGCATGTGGAGAACATGCAAACTCCACACCTTGCAAAGCCCAGGACTCGAGTCCAGGATGTTTTTGCGGAGAAGCGGACATGCTGTCTCTGTGAAGATACGGTATGCCAAAGTTGGTGGGATGGAGTATAATTCTAAATGTAACTACAATATTTCCATACACTGTGTATAAATGTGAATGTTTACTGAGCCAGACTAGAACTTCATGTCAAATATTTGCCTTTGGACATAGAATAAGTACAAATTGGCTTGAGTCAACTCTTTGGGTTGGCCTCAGTATGACTTCTTTTCTGTGGCTCTTCTGCCCTGTACCAGTTTCACTCTGTAATAAGGGCTAAGTGTGCTGCCTGTTCTCAGCAAATAAATAGCTGTGTTCTGCAGCTGTCCTCCAGGGCAACTCTGACGCTGGTTCTCTGGGCCAACCGCAATCTGATTACAAGACAGAGGGGTCTGTGGAAGAGGTTACAAGAATTCTTCTGAGAAGTTTACTCCCTCCATAATTGCTCTTAAATTTCCTCTTGCCTGAGTACATCATATTTCAGCAAGTCATCATACAGAGTAACAAATACAGCAACCATGTACTTTAAAAAAAAAAATGAAGAATGCCTCTTTGGTGTCTTTAATGGATCATTCTAAAATTGTTTTACTCTAAAAACAACCTATTTCTTTTTACATCCAAAGTGTGCAGTCAATCAGGCTGGGTTAATTTAGGTGCATTTCCTAAGTGCAATAGGAAAACACTACACTCCTGCCTGCTGTCAGCTGGAAATTTATTTGTGCATTAAGAGAGAGTGTTTTTAAGAGGCCCTGGCAATTAGCACAGCTGGCACTTTCACTGATTTAGTAGGAAGATTTAAAATTGGATTTATGAGGAAAAAAATTGACAGAGAGAACATTTTATCCAAGAATATAACCTTAAAAAACACAGGAATGTTTCAAGGGCTGTTCATGGCAACGCACTTAATCACCTGAATTAAAAGCTCTCAGTACCACAGAAAGTGTTGAGAGTGCCATATTATTTCTCCTGACTCAATTTGCTACAAACTTGTGTTTGTGAGTTTAAAAATGATTGTGCTAACAAGATAACACCACCTCTGTCACACACACTCATATCTAAAGGTGCCTCTGGTGGTGTAAGATAATGTGTCACTGATGTCACCAATTTTGGATATTTTAGTTTAGAAATAACAGAGAGTCAGAGAGAGTACCATATTTACATCACATATATTTACCAGAAATCTCTGTAAATTTTATAAGAAAAACTTCAGTTTTTGGGAAGTTTATCTTCAAAACAGATTACGTTTATCAACAACTCCAAAGCTGGTGTAATGAATTGTGTTTATTTCTCAGGGTTTTGTTTTTTTGTTTTGTTTTTTTTTTTGTTTTTTGTTTTTTGTACCATTTGCCTTTGCATCCCAAAAGAACATTGCATAGAAGCTCGTGTGTGATTTCATAGGTTCTTCTAGGGGGAAATCAGTAGCAGCTTATTTAAGGATATTGTTTAGAGCTACATGAAACATGCATAAGCAGTGGTATACAGTGTTATTTAGCAAAAGTTCATGTTATTAGATTTTTCCAGTCAGTCCCATTTAGGTTTTACTAGGTTTTAATTTAACATCAAAGTCAACAAAAGCAGTGATTAAGTCAGTGGGTTGTTCAATTGAATTAGTAAGGGCTGTAAAACTCAAGTCCAGTCTTGCACACAAGACTGGTTTTCCGTACTGACTTGGACTTATCTTGGACTTGTTGCTTTTGATGGTTGGACTTGTCTTTGCTGTTTGACTTACTACATATGATCTTAGTCTTAATCAAACGTTATCTAGTAGTAACTCAAGAATTTTGATCTCTGCTTGTCCTGGACTTCACAATGACAGTCTTGTACGTATATATACTTTGATTGTAAGTATATAAATATACCTACAATCGGTATGATTTTCAAAGACCCATTCATCCTTTAGGCTTTAGTTTCTGTCCAATAAATCTGAAAGTGAGGACTGGCTCTAATAATAAAACACTAATTAACAAAAATGGAAATTCTGAGGATTTGTATAAATTAGACACAACTAGATCAAAAGTGAAGAATCCACATTCTGTGCCTATTAACATTCAATGTTTTAAATTCAGTAGCAGCAGTTAACCAGCACATTGCATTCTGGGAAGGCAAACGGCACAAAGTCCAGTTGTTCTCCTACTTACATAAAAAAATCAAACTTATTAGGAGCTGGAAAAATGTAATGATTCCTTTGGCCACATTTTGAAAACATGACATTTCAAGAGATGAAAACACACTGTCAGCCTGGAATGACTGAGACATTCCTGGCTGCAGGTCAAGTTTGAACAGTATTTTATTGTATATTTTTTAGCATCAGCTCCTAGTGAAGAGTTTCACAGCCTGAATGAAAACTTTATTAAGTAGTTTATGTAGAAGCAAGAAAACAGACAAGGCAACATGTTTGAGCAGACAGTTTATACATGTCAAACAGAACAGGAGCTTTTTTTGCTGGGACATGTTGTCTGGGTGTGTAGCGGAAAGCATTAAACATATAACTTGTACTCTTTCAAGGCAGTGTACTGTATCCTATTCAAAACCATGTGCTTTCCACATGCCTGCTTCAATGAGATCACTCTTTGCACATCCACCCCCAAGGCCAAAGTGCTTCCATTCAGAAAGCTGTTTAGATGTTACCAAACGATGCCTGTTTTACTTAATTAGTGGGTGGCTCAAATTTAGCCCACCAGTCAGAACAACCAGCCATAAAGAAACCCAGTCAGCATCTTTTACCCATTAGAGGACTAAATGTGTTGTAGGGCAGTGAGTAAATAGATTATGCTGTGTCTGTTTGAGAAGTCAGTTGAAGGCAAAAATGGATTTATGGGTTTTTTTGTGATTGCCAAATGCTGATGCTGCAAGCGAAGAACTTTAAACCAAACCTGCAAGGACACGCCAGGCACTAACTGTCCTTAAACGACCACACACACACACACACACACACACACACACACACACACACACACACACACACACACACAGGCTCAAACATAGGCAGGCTGAGGTGTTTTCATCTCTCTTCTCTTCCTCCTGTCACTGCATCACTGCATCACTGCAGAACAGCGATTGTTGCCAAGGAAACCTGCAATAAGGGATATGTGTAAAGTGATGAGACTTCAGCAAACCTGGAGTGCATTTTTTCTAGGAGCTCTTAGGCAGAGATATTTACAGCACAGAGCCACTGTAAACATGCTTGTCCTTTAAGAAAAAAAAACACAGTAGAGAGGAGGCTGTAAAACCTAAAGAGATTCCCACAAGAGTAGCCTTGTGGTGTAATGTCATGCATGTTGTCTGAAGGGCAATTCAATGAAAACAAATGTTTATTGTTGTAATGAGACCAGTGAGGCTGCACTGCATCACTTACACATGGTTTAAATGGATCCTGTAGTGCTTTCTCTCTTGCTCTCTCTCTCTCTCTCTCTCTCTCTCTCTCTCCAAATCATGGAGAAGGTCTGGAGAAAGGATGAATGCAAAAATGTGAGGAAAATACCCAAAAACGATTGGTGCATATCTGGGTATGTATTTTGGAAAGAAAACCAGATACACAGAGCGACAGTTCAAGGGCAAGAAAGTGTACGAAGCACTTACATCCAACAGCAAGAAAGTGCAGTTTTGTGTTAGATTTCTCTTTGTGCATCTTAATGCAAAAAGGATGAAAATGAGTGAGCAAAAGGACAAGACCTGGGCAGAAGGTAAAGAAGGGAAATATAAGCAGGGAAGAGTGGATCAACAGGACTTCATCCACAAAGAGCTCCAACCACTCTCCACACAGCTTCTTATAACATAACTGTCCATTCTGGATACAGCAACAATTCTACCAAAGCTGAAAAACCACAACAATAGACAGAAAAGGACTGCACAGAGAGAGAGAGAGAGAGAGAGAGAAAGAAAGAGAGAGACAGGTGCTGCAGGAGGGGAGAGCAGGAAGAAGGAGGAGGAGATTTCTCCTCGAGCAGAACGGAGAAGAGAGAAGCCGCACACAGTCACGCAGAGGAATTCCTAAACAGCTGTCCAGCAGACCTCTTGCCTGTGAAAAACGGACATCCAGGGCTAAGAAACGGAAAGAAAGACAGAGTGAGAGACAGGAAGAGAAAACCACCGTAGACTACACTACACTGAAGTGATTTTGGACAGCAAAGATATCACAAGACAAGCTACTACTTTTGCAAGAAGAACTCAGAGGTTCATATTGAGAAGATAAAGACACAGGTAAAAAAAATAATAAAATGGAAAAAATAATTTAATAATAAACCTGAGAGTTATTTTGAGACAAGATCTTCAGCCAATATGCAGTATACATTATTTTAAGGTATTAGTAATCTTTTATATACTGAACTATATTGTACATCTTCAGTGCTTTTGTTTTCAATAGTACAGAGAGTTATGCTATAAGAATAATCAGTCAATACCAAAACATGAAGATGCTTATGCTTTACAGGATTAACCAGTTTAATAGCCTTACTAAAATAAAAATGCCTTCTCATCTGAAACTTGAAGAAAATCAGGGGGGCGTGTGATTTTTGAGAAAGAATAAACCTCTGCAGTATGTAATTCCTTTAAATTATTTCATTCCTGACTGTGCCTAGTAGCTTTATGTCTGTTGTCTGATATTTGCTAAGCTTTCAGAGCATAGTTGAAGCAATAATACACAAGTGCAGTATGGACAGAAGTACTTGAGCATGTGCCCACAACAAGAGTTGAAGCCCAGCAAAATCAACCTGATACTTTTTTGCCACTGCAGCAAACACTTTCCCACTCAGTCGACACACTAACCGCAATAACCGTAAAACTGCTATTCAGTGGCAGCCAGAACTCAGAGAGTTCTTCCAGCTGTTTTGACGTCCCCTCTGTGTTTTTCACTCCTCTCATTTCATCCTCGGCACGCGGGAAGCCAAAGACAACATGGGGCTGAGAACAGAAGGAGAGGTGGACAGCAGGGGAGGGAAAAAATAAAGGAAGAGAGTATAACAGATGAGGCTGAAATGAGAAGAATACTTGCTCCACCCTGCCTGTCTCAGAAGTCTCAGAACTCTCTAGCCCTCAGGCCTCGAAAGGAAGCAGTTTGCCTGAAGTATAATTACAGCTCTCTTTATGTTTCAAACTGGCAAGCCATACTGGAGGAATGCTGAGTGAAGGCTGCCATTAGCCTATGTGCTATCAGCCTTTAATCTCTTTTATTATAGAGTGCATAAGATGGGTTCTTCTCTCTATTTTGGACGTAGGAATGTTTAGGGTTAAGGGTCAGTCTGCAGAGACAGTTTGGTCACTCCAATGCCATGCTAGTCGTTCGTTTGCTCAGAGACATCAGCTGTATATGTCTAGCATAAGATCATCTCAGTGCCACAGTTGGATGGATCTTAAATACAGCATCCACAGCAACAACTGCATGGCTCCAAGACCCACCACATTTTCAGCCAAAAAAGGCCAAGGCTAAAATAGGTCAGAGCGACGTTTAGAGACAGCACTCTTGTAGGCACTAAATTAGCGGCTGTCCTCAAAATGCACCTCTGCGTACAGTGAGCTTGAACTGCTGAATGTTATCATTGCACTTGTTTAGATGAGAGCACGCTCATATTCGTTCTAATAATAAACTGACCCACATTCTGACAGCTGTGCTTTACTTACCATGAACAAATGAGAATGCTGACATAAGTAGACGGAAGGAGCCTTACTTACCATCTCACTAGCCCCCTCTCCTTGTAAGTGATCATCTCCATAATTATACAGCACCATCTTAGTGACTGGAGTGTGTCCAGGCTGTGGCTCTCACTCAGCCAGAAGGATCAGAGATACACTGATGACCTACTAGCATGCAGGGCTTATGCACCACTGTGGATGATTGAGATAGTACAGCACTAACACCTCTGAAAAGAGAATGTGATAGACGGGGTGGATGGATAGATGGATTGAAGGGGTAAGTAAAGAACATGGGTATGGCCATGTGGATGGCAGGATGGCAGCTGCTTGTTTTGAAATAGTCCTTCCTAGTGGTCCCCCCCCCAATTCTGACCTCAAGTCATGTTATTCATATCCAATTATTCCAACTTAATGCATATATAGCTCATGGTCACTGAGTCATTCACAATAGAAAGGCCTCGTAACATAATGTGGCCCAATAGTAAATGAATATTATCAATATTTTGACCACGCCATGACTGTTGTATGAAGCGTACACATACTTTATTTTAAGATTTGTTTTGGTAATTCTCTTTCCAAAGCAATCGTTTGCTTGAAGTGGACTTGAGACGCACTACCAACCTTTTAATATATTAATTTTTCATTTTGTTATCTGAACAGCTTTATATTCCCTCCTTTATAAAGGTTACAAATAACTTTGCAACAGCCAATTAACCTAAGGTGCTTGTTTTCAAATTGTGGGAGGAAACCTGTGCACCCAGTAGAAACCCATGCAAGCAAGGGGAGAATATGCAAACTCCAAACAAAGCTAATTTGGCATGCAAGAGACACATGACCTTGTTACTGTGGGGTGGAAGTGCTAACTAGTGCGCCAGTGTGCTGCCCACCTTTTAATGCTTGTTTATTATTTCTAAGTGACTGTATATATTCTAAAGCTATAAATACCTTTTGAATTTGTAAACCATATATTATTTAATTTTAAATGATATTTTATTACCAAACCCTAACTCTTCTTAAATGATCATAACCTTAAAGTTAATCAAAGCTCACAGTTTTATTAGATTTTCACAAGTGAAGTTCATTTCCTTTTCTCTATTAGTTATTAGTTTCCTGTAGGGGTTCAACATGGAGCTCTTTCTGTTGTGTGGTCTACAGCAGATGGTGAATGGTTTCGCAAACAAACTGAAGAATATTTAAAGGATGTGTATGTAGAGTGTTTATTACCTTTAAATAGAATACAATTAATGATTACTTGCTTGTTTGCTGTGCAAAAAAAGAAACAGATCAAGTATTCTATTAATGTAAGTATGTCCTATATATAGTTAGGTTTTTTAACCAGTGTGCTCTTGCCCTCCATTTGTACTTCCATGCTTTAAAATCTGCACATGCCACAGTCAGAGCAGAATACCTGATATTTTAAACTGGGTAAAGAAAACCCATATATATATATATATATATATATATATATATATATATATATATATATATATATAAAGTAGAAAATTACTTTCAGTGTTTTTGTCTCTTAGCCACACTTTTACCTCAATATTCTTGTCGGAATTATTTTTTTGGTTCTCATTGCCCACGATAGCATTGTTCAATACATTTTCACCAAAAAATTATAAAGAAGTAATTTTTTACTTATTTTTATATTCGGAGCCCTTTTAGACAAAAGTGGTGGTGTATAATCTTCACTGCACACTATATATATATATATTAGAGATATATATACACTGAATATTTTTACACTAAATTTAAGGGACACTTCTACCAATACAGTGCATTAGTATTAGAATTTGCTTATTAACTGCTGCTTATTAGGTAAGTTGCAAGCTGCATCTAATTTAATGACTGTTTTTTCAGTCTCACAATGATATCTTAGACAGGGATTACTGAAGCACTGACAGAATGTGTAGTTATTTGTGAAATTCCTTATGTGAAACTCGAGTACTGAGTCCTGCTTCCCAACTGAAGTGTCAGATTTACTACACATGACATGTCTTGACATCAAATCTGACTTCAGAGAGTATTACTGTATTTACCGACACACATTCATGCTGCTTTGAAAAGCCTTGTGCTCAGCTGCTGTAAGCATTAACCATATCCTTATAGAAATATAAATAAATTCAAAAATTAAAAACATTTAATTATTAAGCAGAGCCTGAGAGCCTTTGAGTGATCAATAATCTAATAAAGCTAATAGTTGTGGTAATGTTATGCTGTATCAGTCAAACAGTGCTCTCTCCTCACTCTCTTTCTTTTCACACGTACATACAAAGACTTAAACACACAGAGTTCCTATTAGAAAAGAATGTGGATGCTGATCATGGGTGGGGAGGGGGTGCTTGTGGCACGCGACAGGCCTGATTGTTGGTTTGAATCCAAACTGAGCCAGGGTCAACCTTCAGAGTTGCAGAAAGAAAATGAAAGTAGGGGGATTATTACAAAGTCCATTGAAGAAATGGAAGACATGAGAAGTAAATTTGACATAAATGACTGGACAGTCCAACAAAGACTTTAGATGGTTTAACTGAAACACAATTTTCACACTTTTCTTTACCTTTTAGCAATACATAAAAAAGCTGTTTGCCCACATATTCGCAATGCCATATAATGTAATTGCTGGCATTGTAGACTTGGACAGCAGGGATACTAACACACACTCATTAGAGCTCTCTCTCTCTCTCTCTCTCTCTCTCTCTTTCTCTCTCTCTCTCTCTCTCTCACACACACACACACACACACACACACACTCCTTAGAAATACAATTTATATATTTAATATATACTATACATGGGAATGGAGTGATGTTACTGGGCCACAACTTTGGAAACAACAATTATTATTCAGAGTAGATAATGCTTCAAATAAATTAATCAAAATAATGGACACTCACATTTAGTCAAGGTTACATGGTTCAAGCTGCGTCATCATTACCCACTTTAAAATTGAAAAATAAGCCATGAAAATCTAGTTTTAGTTGTTTTTTGTTGTTTTTCCTGTAGAAGTTTTAAAAAGCACAGTTTGCTTTAGTTTCATAATTTTACTTTGTTTTTTAACAGAGTAGGGTAAACAGACCAGAAATAGAGGTCATTAGCTACATACCACTAACTTGGCTTGAGTTCACCTGACCTGCCTTAGAGTCATACTTAAAATATGTAAATATAAACTATAGAAATCTCATTTTAGTTTGCTTTTCATTGTTTCTGCATAGTATGTACTTTAGTTTACACTTACTTGTATACCTTTGTTGCTGACTTGAATGATCTGTTCACTGTTCCATCTTGAGGATTATTTAACAACATTCTCCTTACCTTCAGGGTACAATTGTTGATTATCCCCAGTCACTGATCCAATCAGATCACATGGTTCCTGTGTAGGACACCAATAAATATTATCCACCCTGTAAACTTGGGAGAATGCTTGAAATAATTAAAACTATAAAAAATAAACCATAAAAACCATCTCATTTTTATTTGCTTTTCTCATGTTTCCATGTAGAATATACTAAAAAAAATTGACAAAGGTAAGGTGGATATCGCTGAATAATCTAACACAGGGGTTAGGACACAGGTCCTGGAGGACCCCCTTCCTTGCACATTTAGTGCTTCCCCAGCACTGTGACACTGATCGGGAAAAGCACTAAAATGTGAGGGTCAGGGAGTCCTCCAGGACCAGGCTTAGGAGCCATTGGTCCAATGGACTGTTAAGCATTCCTGGTGGCACCACTGACATATGAATCAGCACTAACTTAAGCAGAGTATGTGTGTGTCATGTGTGTGTGTATGTACAGTATATATATCTGGATGCTAGTCAAATGAGGTGTAGGCTATTTGTGTTGAAATGCCTCAGCATCTAAAAATGACTTTAATGACATGTGGACTCTGTACCCCCTACAACCGACAACCCTCCCCACACACACACACAATCTCTCTCTCTCTCTCTCTCTCTCTCTCTCTCTCACACACACACACACACACACACACACACACACACACACACACACAGTAAGCTAAAAAGAACAATGCCACTCATTCAGTCTATGTAGGAAGGAAAAGCAGTCATTGTCTAAGTACCATTCATTTTCCCTACACAATGTCACAAGTCCTCTACCCCAGGCAAGTGTTAACCTTGATGTTGTGTACATGCACTGTAAATTGTTAGCATTTTACCACAGCCAAGTCATGTATCCTAAGGAAATGGAATTTGTGCTGTTTGGTAAACAGATTGGAATTTCTGCTGTTTTGTCTTCTTTGGCTGCCACTCACTGTGTTGGGGCAGAGAGAACACAGTGCTGAAGCTTATAGTGTCTAATCTCAGCCAAAATTCTCTTTTTTCACTTTTTATTGACTTGTAAACACAGTAAACACTTGTTTGGTGATAGAATGTCTACGTCTTAGCAATTGGTAACATCTATTCATAGCTTTAGATGCTTCTCTCAGTGAGGTCTCAGTGGCAGGAAAGGTACTGCGTTGTGCTGCTACAGGAATGTGGATGTTTTTTCAGTTGTACGTATTGGTGTGGACTTGGCCCAGACATTGCTTTTGTGATAGCTTGCAGTTTGTCGGTGAGGGTCAGTGCTTAGTGGTTTCTCAAAAGTAAATATGTCTATAAATGGGCAAGTACTCTGCCTTTCTCTTTCTCTCTCTCTCTCTCTCTCTCTCTCTCTCTCTCTCTCTCTCTCTCTCTCTCTCTCTCTACTGTCTTCAGTTCTCTCACTCTTCTCATCTAGAAATATATCCTCATTTTAATTGCTCATAAACCTTGCTGTTTTTCAATTATACTAACACCATGGTTTTGCACATAAATATGTTGTTTGAGGGAGATCATAAATATCTGAGGAAATACAGGCTTTTGTCAGCTTCACTCTGTCTTCATAGCAATACAGAAGTTTTCTCTCTCGAGTCATTCTCACTCTGATCCTTCTAAAGCCCCATCTCCTCTTTGAGAGCAATGTGGAATCCAGCTGGTCCATATTAGCACATACTAAACAGGAGCCGGACTGACTTAGAGCCAATGACAGCTTGGGCCCCGCACAATTCATGTCTTTCTGCTTGTTATACTGAACTGAGGTCAGGACAATGATGAAGTTATGTTTTGGGACTGTCCTTTGTGGCATACAGCATTTACATTTGTGGCATACACCCTCTCCAAGGGCTTTGCTATGATTGCTATGACATTAGGAGAAGTGATATCGTTGTTGGGTGGTTTCATGGCACATGCCATATATTATTAGTGAAAAACTGGTATGACTGAGAAACCTGCTCTATTAAAATGATAAACTGTGTTTGGGGGCATTACTTAAAAACTGAATGGAATGCAGAGTAAAACTTCAGCTTTGATCATTAGACCGCTTTACATAAGACAGGTCCCTTATATAAGATGACAATATGTTCTATGTTAGATATTTGTCTTTTATCAATGTGAAAGAGAATGAGAAAGTTAGCTTTTTAAGGGGTTTTTACTTGGCCGAGCTCTGACGGGAGGGAGGGATGGCATACGCTTACTTCCCTGTCACTCACAGCGATCTGTGAGCTCATTCATACGAGGGGGCGGGTAGCGCTTTCCCTCCGAGTGTGTTACGCCGCCCCCAAATATGCATGCGCAGCAGTTCATAAAGAGGCGGGTGGCAACATTGCATGTCACAGAGAGGGCATGTGCATGCTTATGCTCCTCCCTGGTGGTCGTGTAATAGGGAAAGCAATATTTGACAGGTGGGAATTGGATACGACTAAACTTACGGTAGAAAATGGGGGGTGGGGGGGTGGGGGTAAATAAATATAATAAATAAATATAATAATAAAATAAAATAATTATCCATCAATCCATTATTTATACTGCTTATCCATTAGGTTTGTGGGGAAACTTGAACTAATTCTAGCTGACCTCAGGCAAGAACATATCAAAAACAATAAAATAATATAAAAAATATATGCAGCAAAAAGTTATGAAGCTTTTTTGAATGCTTCCTTGTTTTGTTTTTTCAGGAAAAAGATATCCCATCTGACCTAATAAGACAAAATCAGCCCAACACTGAGGACTAAGGAGACAATTACTGTATATCTACAGTCATCAATCATCTGAGAATGTAACTCCTCTCATTTTCTGGTGGGAATTCATCATCAATTCTGCATCATAGATTTATAAGGTTCAAAGAAATCTTCCTTTCTTTTTTCTCTTCTTTCACGGATTGTACCATTCTGAGATGCCAGCCAAAACACCCATCTACCTAAAATCCAACCACAGCAAGAAAGGGAAGAAGTGTCGCCTAAGAGACATTCTGTCCCCGGACATGATCAGTCCTCCACTAGGTGACTTCCGCCATACTGTCCACATTGGTAAAGGGGGTTTGTGTGACACCTTTGGTGACATGACCTTCCTTCAGGGCAAGTTTGAGCTGCTTCCTGGTAAGAGTAGCCTGGTTCGACCACAGTATGGTGCCCATGGAGAGTTCATGCGTGCTAACAGTGCTTCTGATGCCTCCTATATTGAAACTCCTTCACCAATCCTGAAAAATGCTATCTCCCTTCCTACCATTGGAGGCAGCCAAGCACTGACCCTGCCTCATATCACAACCACCATGTTACCCCTGACCCATGACCCATTGGATGACTTGCTTGGGCCACCCACGCCACCTGCCAGCTCAGAAGAGACAGATGATCTGGAGATCCTGCAGATGGAGAACCTTCTTCAGTCCATAACTATCTTCAGACGTGATCCCAGTCCTGTTCCAGAGGAGGTTAGTGAGAAAAGTCTATTTCCTATCAACCCTGTGGAGAAATCACTGGAAAAGGATATCCCGTTGTATACCTCTGACAATGAGGACACTAAAAAGTCTTTATTGTCTTTCTTCATCAATGGCAATCACAATGAAAATGGCAACAGCAATAGAAGTAGCGAATGTGAAGACAACAGCATCAGGAATAATGGCTATAATGACATGAACAGTAATATCTATCAGTTTGAAAAAGAACTGGCCAACATGAATGGAGATTGGGAAAATAGAGATAGTGGTGTAGAGGAAGGACGTATATGTGACTTTGACTTTGAGCTCTCTAAAAGCAAGAGTATCTCTCAGGAGTCTGTGAACCACAACACTGGATCTCTGCTGTCTCTTGAACTGGACTTGGGCCCATCTATCTTGGATGACATACTCAACATCATGGGAAAGCCTGAGTCCTGAACCGTGCCTCTGGCAGGAAGAGAAAAGAAAGGACAATCAAGCTTATACAATTTATGGGTATTCTGCATTGGAAAGGAACTAAAATGGCAGAACTGCCTCACTGATATTTCTTCCAGTATATTATTTTTATAACCAACTCATCATCAACTTTTTCAGTGTTGTTTCTCTTGTAGATTATAAGAGATGCATGCTTTATCAAATTTAGGGAATACTGTGCCTTTTAATGTATCCTTTTGGGTTAAACCATCAACTAAAACTGTTTGGTGTGCTCATCAATTCTATCACAGGTATAAATAAAAGCAATACGCTTTACTGTATGCCGTCAATCACTAATTCACAATGCTATGTCATGATGTAATGATATTTCTCTGAGAGATGTACAGCTGTTTGAATTATTTCCTTTTTTTTTCAAAACACCTCCCACCCCCACCATGTACAGATATTATATTTATACTGACTCTCTCATTATGTGTGCTACAAAAGCCTCAAAGCATATACCTATGTTTTTACTGTGTGAAAATATTATATAAAAATAAATGAGTAAATAAGTAATTTTTCATATGTTCCATTTGATTTTTGTTTGGTCAATGTAAAGAATGTGTAAATGAAATGAATGTATTTAGAAAAATTTATGAATGCTACACATATGCTAGCAGAGAAGAGAACAAGGACCCCACCTACCTTTCCTCTCATCTCTAACATTCTTCTCATTCACCCAGAATGCCCTGCAGTGGGATCAGAGGTGGGCGAACAGTGCATCATTTCTACAGCAAGACGCCTGCACCATTTGTCTACAAATTGCTTGGTCAGAGAGAAGAGAGGGTCTTTAATATTCCCTACATTCCACTGAAGCAACACAAGTGCATAGAACAGGCCATAAATAAACATCCGGGACCCTGACAAAGGGCCATGGTCTTTAGTTGAGGGTAGGATTGTAAAAGCTAAGAGCCAAAAAAGCAAACAGATTTTCTCACAAAGAGTGAAATCTTTACTCAGTACTGTAATTAAGAGCTGTCAATGAAGTAATGGTGAAACATAAGATTTATAAGCTGGTAAATGTAAGTATGTCTGGAGTTGCTTGAGTGTTTTTGTATTAACATATGCTACACATATTTAAATACATTTGAGCTGCTTTCACCTCCATAAAAAGTAATTATAAATACAATTACCACAATGACAGTTGCTTGGCATTTAAATCTTATAAAAAGTCAATTTTTGTGTTATTTAAGGTTATTTTAAATATCCACTTTTCAATGTGACAAAAGAAAATAAACAGACCTCAAATACCAGTGAATTTATTTGCATCTATAATGCAATTAACTAACATTGGTGAAGTCTCCTGTGAATCAAAACAGAAATAAACAACCGATATTCTCAGCCATGGTTCTTCTTGCTACATTCCATCTGATTGCTCCTGATGTTTGAGAACTGAAGTCATATGTTAACCATTACTTATGTGTTTTCCACATTGCACTGAATTCTCGTGAACAGATGTGGCTTCAACACTTTTATTTAAAGAAAACACAATATGTACCTAAACAAGATGCATCTGTAATTTATACTTTGTATGCTTTCATGACCTGAAGTACATTTACTAGGTCATAGTAAGGAATATGCACATTTTACTATTTATGTAAAAATATAAAACATATAGTGTAAGTATGACTTTATGAACCCTGTGGAAACTTTGCTGCAGGGGTAATAACCATGTTTCTGCCTACAATAGAAGGGCATTAAGCCAATTACAGTGTTTGTCAGTTCTGAGTTAGACATGTGCCCTTGAAAGATCTTTCAGACTTCAATCGTGGTGTACATTTTAGATGAGATATATTATACATATACATATATAGTACAGGGTGACCAAACGAAGCCTGCCACATTTTAAAGGTAAATAAAGATAATCAAATTATTATTGGCACACGATACTTCATTCAATAGTTTTTAATAATCTTTTATTGCACACATAAAATTTGTGGTGGCTCAGTGGTTAATGCTCTCTGTTACTGATCAGAATATTGGTGGTTCAACCACCAGATTGCCACTATTGAGGCCTTGATCAAGACCCTTCACCCTCAATCGCTCAGTTGTATGAATACCATATAAATATAAGTCGCTCTGGATATGGGTGGAGGGGCAGAGCTTAAGGTCTTTTGGTGGCCCAATCTCAGCCTGAACACTGTGAGTTTAAAGAGCTTGATGTGTGGTTTCAACAAGATGGAGCTATGGCACACACAGCTTGAAGATCATTGAAAATGCTGGGTTCCCGGACCGTTCCCCTGACCTTGACCCTTGTGAGTTTTTTATGTTGGGCTACCTTAAATCACGAGTGTATACTCAGCAACCCCAAATCCTTGAAGCTTTTAAGGTTTATATTCAGGAGATCCAAGTGTGTATGATGTATGAAAACTGTATTGAATTTATTTATTTTCTGAACCACTTAGTCTTAATTAGGGTCACTCTGGGCGAAGGCCGAGAACACCCTGGACAGCTCGGCAGGCCATTGCAAAGCAGAAACATGCTGATGGTAGTGCAGCCTACTCTTTACGAAAGTCAGCAATGGTTCTTTTACATGCCTCTCACTATAGACGGCCTTTGATAACCCAGTTAGCTGCACTGGGGGGACAGCAGTGACAACACAATGACAGTGAGGCTTGAAACCCAAACTTTGGGATCAGTAATCCAGCACCCTACCACTGGGCCGCGACTACCCCCTGTATTGAATAAATTTAATTAAATTTTCATTTATTATTATTTTTTTAAATGACCATTGTAGTCTTAAATCAGACTAAAATCAGCTGGCAGCCAGTTTTAGTAATATCTGTGCTTCATTGTGTATGTAGTATGTAAACACTGGTATAAACCCACATGTACAGTATTTATGTATATTTTGAGGGTGGCTGCTATGAGACCTATAAGAAAAAAGCCACAAAAAGAAAAGGCTAAAGAATTGTTCAGATTTAAAGCTAAAATGGCATGTCAGTAAGAACTTTAACAGCTTTCCAGTCAGGATACTATATGCATGTTCAGAACTCATACTGTAATTTTTTTTCCATTCATAAGAAAGCAATCAGCAATGTTTAAATTTTAAAAGCCTGTGGGAAAAAAGTCATTCTATGCTTTCTGGGAGGCCAAGATCCAATCACTAGTAGAGCTCTGAATATTAACTGTCATTTCTTTACCTTATCATACATTTTACACAGAGTTATTCAACACATGAATCAGCTTCCATGAAAAGATCCAGAAAGCAAGTGATGTCTTTTTTAATTTGAATACTATTCTAATATTATTTAATTATCATCATACCAAAGTGGTTAGAAGTTTCACCTCACAGCAAGAACGTCCTGGGTTTGAGTCCTAGGCGTTTCAAAGAGGGCGTTTCTGTGTGGAGTTTGAATGTTCTCCCTGTGCTTGTGTGGGTTTCTTCCAGGTACTCTGTTTTCCTCTCATAGTCGAAAGACATAAATATTAGGCTATTAAGTTGTTCCAGATTGCCCCTAGATGTGGATGTAAGTGATGTGTGTGTGTGTGTATGTGTGTGTGTGTGTTGGCCTGTGATGGACTGGCAAGCTGTTTAGAGTGCAGCCCTTCACCCAGAGTCGGCTGAGATAGGCTCCAGCCTCTCCACAACCATAGCAGGATTAAACAGTTCAGCAAATGAGTCAGTGGGTGTGATCAGGGATGGCATGGCGGTGCAGCAGGTATCACTGCCTTCTCATGAGCTAGAACAATTATTTTATCTGTACAGAATGTCTCACGTTTCCCCTGTGTTTATGTAGATTTCCTCCAGATTCTCCGGTTTCCTCCCTCTGTACAACTGAATTTCCATTAAGTTTAAATGAGTGTGTGAAGCTGGGCCACTGTTTTTCCATGCCCATGATTTACGTATCTGTTGTTACAGTCTACACTGGCTGGTCAGGAGGTATTTATTTATTTAATATAAATCTTTGCCAGATTAAACCAAGGAGGAACAACAGAATAAAATCTATAAAATATTTGTTTTTCTTCAAGGCCTGTATTTTTGTCAAGAGTACTTACTGTGTTTTACTGTGTTTTATAGTGACAAGATTAGTTATGAAGAATATAAATATCCCAGTGGAAAATAGAGCACATTCACCTTAGAATGAAACAAGTGAGACATAATTTATTTGGCTTTCTGTTTCATTATATACAAAAGGGGTGTCAAATACAGCCTGTCTTTTGTGAGCATTCAAGATTTCATATAATAATACATTTCATATATATGAGTGCATCTTTTTCTATAGCAGATGCTACACTGGAAAATCAGTTATTATAATCAAAGAACTGGTAACATAAATATAATTTGCAAAGTTTGTGACAGAAATTGAATCCATTTAAATAAGTGTATACGTACGTAAAAGCATGAGCTGTACGTAAAATATTTCTAGGTCAAGCACCCTCTTTTTTCCTTTTACATTTTGTCATAGTTAGGCCCATATGTTTAAAAAATACTTGTATGATAGTATTATTTTGGGGGGCACAGTGACTCAGTGATTAGCACTGTCGCGTAATAGCAAAAAGGTTTGGGGTTTGAATCTTGGTCGAAGGCATTTTTTGGGTGGAGTTTGCATGTTCTTCACATGTCTGAACTCTGAACTATGGTTTTCTCCCACAGTCCAAAGACATCCACATTAGGTCAACTGGCTACTCTGAATTGCCCATAGATTTAAATGCCATTGTGAATAGTTGTTTGTCTTTGTGTTAGCCCTGCAATAAATAGACTAGCAAACTGTTCAAGGTGTACCACACGTCCCACCTGAAGTCAGCTGGGATTGGCTCTAACTCTCCCTGAGACCCTGGAAGTTAAGTGGTTGAGATAATTATAGGCAATATTTAATACAATTTCTGTGTGAAAATATTGAGTATCACAGGCTAATTTAATATTTTCTGCAAATTCACTTGGGCCAAAAGGAATGTGTTAGTGGACCTTATTTGGCCAGGAGTCTGACACCTCTGATATACAAGTAGCACTTTCATCCAAGAACAACTTCCTCATTGTGCCTCATAATTCATACACATATACACACACACACACACACACACACACACACACACACACACACACACACACACATAGAGTTTAAATGATGAGCGAGTGT
>JAOUQZ010000039.1:21677841-21692530 GCA_028564935.1 Neosilurus hyrtlii
TGTGTGTGTGTGTGTGTGTGTGTGTGTGTGTGTGTGTGTGTGTGTGTGTGTGTGTGTGTGTGTGGGTGTGTGTTTGTGTGTGTGTGTGAGTGTGTGTCTGTGTTTACTTATGATGTGTTAAACACAGATGTAAAAAATTAATACAGTATAAAATAAAACTACAACCATGTTACTATATGTAGCCTAAGTTGAATGAGGAAAATAGCATTAAAGCCGCTCTTCTCATAATCAGAATAGAGAAAATGTCAGTCAGTATTTAGAATTAGGGTTAAAAAAAAATAAAACTATCTACTTTAAAACAATGTGCAAACACGAAAACATTTATTCAGTTGTTTAATCAGATGGTACAATGTCTGGTAGTGAAGGCAACCTCCCAAACCAGTCATAAGTCTGAGGCTTACAAGGCAGCCTCCCAAGCTAAGCTCATGCCTAAGTCTGACGAGGCAGCCCAAGCCAAGTTCAAACTTAATGTCAACAAGGTAATCCTTCCAGCCAAGGACATGCTAAAAGGCTAACAGGGCAGCATCCAAGATGTGCTCATTCCAGAGGCCAACACAGTGGTCTCCAACAAAATGCTCATGCTGGAGGCAAACAGGGAAACTTTCAGCAATGTACCCTTGCTGGAAGCTCACAGGGTCGTCTCCAACATCATGCCACCTGATTCTGTAGAGGACATCACTGCTGTCGCCAGCAGACTCCACTGAGGACATTGTCACTCTGCCGCCATAGTCTGCTGAGTGACTACTCAACAAAGTATTTCCAAAATATAAACATTTCCAAATATCTAGTGAAAATCCCTGTGACAGGTCTGTGACTTTCAGAGCTGATTAATGCTTTGTGTCATTGTTCTCTGGTATCTTTCTGTTGAACCCTGCAATTTTCACTATTATCTATTTTTTAACTAAACACTGTTACTCCTTGAGATTCTTTATATTTATGCATCAAGGAATTTTGGTTTTAAGCATGTAGGCTGAGTTTATTTCTTATTCACCAACTAATCCACTCCTTTGGTGACCCAGTGAAAGGACTTTGAGACAACACTTCCTGTTCCCAAATTCTAACACTAACCATTATTATAAAATTATAAAGATATGCATGACAGACATGCTGTGGCAAAAGCAAAAAATATCTTCATTTACCTTCAGGGCAGCACGTTCGCCTCACATGAAGAAGGCCCTGGGTTCAATTCCCTGGCTCGAGGTGTTTCTGTGTGGAGTTTACGTGTTGCCTGTGCTTGCGTGGGTTTCCTCTGGGTGCTCTGGTTTCCTCCCACAGTCCAAAAGCAGTCAAGTTTCTTTAATAATTTTATTAATCTAAATTTTGGATATAGGGATGTAAAATTAGATATGGCAAAGCATTATAGTGCAATATTTGTGAAATTTTAACGGGACTTATTTTTATTTGTGAGAATGAAAAACATGGGTCCTCATTACATTTGGTATTAATGAGTGAGTGAATGTGTGTCTGGTGCCCTGTGATGGATTGATGTCCCTATCCATAGTGTATTTCCACCTTGAGTGTAATATTCCCAAGTCAAATTGTATTTTGCACATTTCTATCTTGAGGCAAAAAGCATGTACTTATGCAAATTGTGGCCTACTTCATCTATCACATTGTTGATTCGGAAATGGTCTTTAAATAGTATCTTTTATGCCAGTAACATCCTAAAAGCAAGTGTAGGCGCTGCCTTAGAAAGGAAGTATCAGTATCGGATTCATCCTGTTTTGGGATGATGTATTTTGCTGCTATGGTGAGTCTGATTCGAATCATTTAAAAGGAACAGTAAATGAATGAAACTGAAGGGAATTAACAGAGACAGCTTCCTGAAACAAAGTCGTCTGAGAGATATAATAAATTACAGTTAACTAGAGCGGACATATCAACATACCATACTAGATTAAAGTGTTTTAATTCATTTAACCATTTTGCGTCATCAGTATTCAGGAGTTTATGGGCTCAAGAACATTACACAATCGTTCATTTTTTTACATATTTATGCTTATTTATTACTAAAAAAACCAAGCATCAACAATACAACTTCCAAAAAAATCTAAGCACATCTAAGCATTTTTAAAAAATTCATCAAAAAGATATATATGTATGCAGAAACAGTAAGAAAGCATCAATAATATAATTGATTATTAATTTACAAAGACTTTTCATGATAACTCAGAGTTTTATTTACAAAATATTTAGAAAAATATGATATTTTTCTATATTTCACCCCCACGATAGACTAGTGACCTTCTGAGGGTTCACTCTGAAGTCAGTTGGGGCTCCAGCTTCCCCTGCAACCCTGACAGATAAGTGGAAAAGATAATGAATGGATGGAGGGATGGAATTGCCATCATATCAGATGAAAGAAGAAACAAGAGAAATCAGGTCAGTCCATGGATTTCTGCTGCAACAAGATATGGATGATTTTCTTATGGCTGTATTGCAGAGGAGAGAAGTATTTCTTATCACTGTGCTGTAAATTAAATGCATGTACACCAACAGACTTTCACTGACTCCAAAACTGTATAAAGAATTGTGGGTATTTGGTCAGGAATTTAAAATTAATTAACAGAATTAATTAGACCGTTATGACTTGTTCCATAACTGTATACATTGCCTATTAATTTCAAATAATACTATAATTTTAAATAAATGATTGAATGAGGTGGGGATTTACATGCTTAAACATGCATGATTCCATCAAAAATCTGTATATAGTGTAATGTTTTATACTTTTAATTTATTTTTCTGTTATATATTATAACAAATGTTAATGTATTTTAAAGTTGGGCAGGTTACAGGTTACTATAGTTAGGTAAATTCACTGAATCTGTAAATCAGTTCTGTCTTCCCTCATCATTTTAAGAACTGGATCCAGAGAGTATAATTGAAAATATAATCCTTAATAAGACTGACTTAATAGTAGCCTCATGTTTGGGAGCAATGTACTGTGTTTTAATATGATACTCTCACATTATGTACACTGTGGTATTATTACAGTCTACCACATTACCAGCTAATTTGGGATAAACCACCAAAAAAAAAAAAAAACAAACAAACAAAAAAAAATACCCTGTAATGCTTGTTCCGCTGTAAATAGTGACAGTTCCATATGAACAAGACTGTACAATCTTGTTTATGTATTAAAAAATGTAGAAGAAGAAAAAGAAACGGGTAATGCGTTGGCTCAATGGTTGGCACTGTCACCTCACTGCAGGGTGGTTCTGGGTTTGAATCTCGCTGCCAGTAAGGGTCTTTATGAGTAAAATTGTCATGCACTTTCGGTTCCTGTGTGGGTTTTCTCTGGGTGCACCGGTTTCCTCCCACAGTCCAAAGACATGCAGGTGACTTCAAGTTGCCCATGGGTGGGAATGTAATGGTTGTGTCTGTAAGCCCTGCAATACAATGGGGTGTACCCCACCTCTCAGCCAAAGTCAACTGGCATTGATCTCAGCTTCCACCAAAAACTTGATGGATAAGAAAGATAGATAGATGATAGATGGATGATGATAATAAGAAGAATATAGACTACTTATGGCAACATAAGTTTTTTTTTTTTTAAGATATAATGATTAATTCAGGTTTATTTGAGTATGATCTGTCCATATTTACGTGTACGGCTGAATGAAAATATAAATCTAAGTTACAACATCATGACTACTACCTCAAGAATGAAGTAAATCATGTTATTATGGGAAAGGTTTATTTATATAGAGGATGCGTAACTGGAGAGCGCGCCTGAGCACCCCAGCACGCGCGCGTCCTGAGAATTGTGCGCGGTGCAGCCAGAGGACGCTTTGACGGGGATGAAGGACAGTCGAGCGCGGAGTCTCTCACAGTCTGATCCGTGCGAGGTCGCTCCGATCCAGCCAGCACCGGTGCACCAGAATGGATGACGCTGCATCCCTCCTGCGATGACTGCCCTGAACGACACCGCGGACACTGCGCTGTTCACCGGCGAGACGTACAAACTTCTCGCTTTTATTATCGGATCCATCAGTGTGCTGGGGTTCTGCAACAACCTGCTCGTCCTCACACTTTACTACAAGTTTAAGAGACTGCGGACGCCCACAAACTTACTGCTGGTGAATATCAGTGTGAGCGACCTGCTGGTGTCGGTGATCGGGTCCTACTTCACCTTGGTCTCGTGCTTGGAGCGAGGATGGGTGTGGGACAGCACCACGTGTGTGTGGGACGGATTCAGCAACAGTCTGTTCGGTAAGTCATCATCAACAATGTGAGGGTTTGTTAACTTTTGGAGGATGTAGTGGATTTCAGCATGCCAGTGCCATACACTCTCACTGTCACATTGGAGTGGATCTCAGAGTGGATCACTGCTTATCCAGTATTACTTCACCCATACACTGCAGTGTGTGTCTGGACTTACTATGAACTGTGCTGGTTACGGGTGGCAGGGTGCTGAAAATGGGCGCCAAGATGAATGGGCCACATCATGATTTATTATTGCATGCCCCTGTTCTATTTTGGGGACTATTCAATTCAGTGACATCCTCCAAGCATGAGGGGTATAACATCCACTCGCTGAACCATTTAATCCTGCTAGGGTCACGGGGAGGCTGAAACCCATCTCAGCCGACTCGAGGTGAAGGCAGGTTACAACCTGAACAGCTTACCAGTCCATAGCAGGGCGACAACACAAACAATCATTCACGCTCACACTATATGAAGTGTCAGCCTCTCTCTCTCTCTCTTTTCTCCTGAGTGTCTGTGTGTTTTTCTAATGAACTGGTCTGTCAATAAAGATGAACTGAACTGAACACACACAATATGGAACAGCCAGTTAGCCTAATGAGCATGTCTTTGTACTGTGGGAGAAAACCGGAGTACCCGGAGGATACCCACTCAAGCACCAGGAGAATATGCAAACTTCACACAGAAATGGCCTTGCCGAGCTCAGGACCTTCTAGCTGTGAGGCAGATGTGCTAATTACGTTACATTACATTTACAGCATTTGGCAGACACTCTTATCCAGAGCTACGTACAATTATCATTTTTTATACAACTTTGCAATTGAGGGTTAAGGGCCTTGCTCAAGGGCCCAACAGTGGTGATAGTGGAGATTGAACTGCTGACCATTGGATCAGCAACCCATCGCCTTAACCACTTAGCCACCACTGCCCTAATCACTACACTAACGTGCCACACTCAATATGTAATATGGGAAAATAAAAAACAAAACTCAAACAACATTTTATAGTTACTTTTTACATATTTTATCCACTATAGAGGCAGGTCAGGTGAGCTCTGTGTGCTCCAAACAGAGGGTAAGTGCAGTGTAGCTAACAGCATCTTTTAAATCCCTTTCACAGTTTTAGCAATACTAAAACTCTAATACTACACAATAATATAATGAAAAGCAAGCTTATCTTATATGATTTATTATTTTTTTACATATTTTACATGCAAACTTCACACAGAAAGACCATCACAGGGCATGAACCCAGAACCATCTTGTTGCGAGGCAGTTGTGCTAACCATTACACCACCATGCCACCTTAAATAGTCCTAAAACAAGCATATACACCAGCTGAATGCTTTAATATCTTGATTAAAAGTCTATTTTAAAAAGGTTATCCCTGCATTAACAGTATCACTTTTCATTTACTATTACTGCACAATACTCTATTCACTTGAAGAATATATTTACATAATAAGTGGAGTAATTTATACATATCTGGCTAATTAGGTCAGCATAAACAATATGTGGGTATGCAAATATATCATACAGTTAATTGCTCTGCCTCTCCAGACCAGTTGATTTTGATATTGAGCTGCGTAGGAGACAGAAACCAGCATATCATGGTAACAACTGTGGAAGGAGATAGAGTGAAAGTGTGTTAGTGTGTGTGCGTGTGTGAGAGAGAGAGACCTAGATTTAGGTCAGCACTCTTAATGGAAGGCAAGGATTTGCTCTTGTGCCAAACAGCCGTAGCATAGATGATGGTGATAGTGATAGAACAATGGAACCTGTGAATGGAGAAGAATATATAGCATTCATTCATTCGCTGAACCACCTAATCTTATTTGGGTCACGGGGAGGCTGGAGCCTAATCCAGCGACTCTGGTCGAAGACGGGGTTCATACCATGAACCGCTTGCCAGTCCATTGCAGGTCCACCACACACACAACTATTCACTTACATTTACACCTATGGGCAGTTTTTTGGAACAGCCAATTAGCCTAATGTGCATGGTTCAGGGTGAACCCCACCTACATACAGTGTTGACTGGGATAGCCTGCAGCCTCCTGGCAGCCCTAGTAGGATTAAGCACCTTAGCAAATATCTGAGAGAGTGGCGTACATTATCGTATTTAAAATCGTCCAGTATGTGATATGCATCATATTTTTACTGAGCCAATTCTAGCTTTTCATTCTCAGGTATCGTGTCCATCATGACCCTATGTGCCCTGGCATATGAACGCTACATCCGAGTAGTACATGCCAAGGTCATAGACTTTCCCTGGGCCTGGCGGGTCATCTCACACATATGGCTCTACTCACTTGCATGGACTGGCGCTCCTCTCCTGGGCTGGAACAGGTACACCCTGGAGATTCATCAACTGGGCTGCTCTTTGGACTGGGCCTCTAAAGACCCCAATGATGTGTCCTTCATCCTTTTCTTTCTTCTTGCCTGCTTCTTTGTTCCTGTGGGGATCATGGCCTACTGCTATGGAAACATTTTTTACACAGTGCACATGGTAAGAAAAAACGCTTTTGTGTTTACATAATAGTGGATTGCTCCAAAACTGTTACATAAAAAAAATAACAATGTAGAGATCAAAACATCATAAAAGAAAAAACGAATCCATTACTGACAGTTACAAATTATAATTGGTTCATTAGTATTGTGTGCAAAAAAATATGACGGTCTTATTTTAATACAGTACTCACATCCATAAATGGAATGTATGTGAGTGTTACATGGAATGTACAATTACAAAATTATCATGGCTAGAAGTTCATATCAATATTTATCATCAGATGCTTAAAATGACTCCTCAAGGAAATTTTTAGAGCCAGTAGAATTATCCTTTAGTAAAGTCTATTACAGTATCATAAAGCTGTTAGAGACAGTTAGAACTAAAACACTGACTAAATTTAGACTAAAACTAAAAACAGAAAATTAAAATTGAGGTCTACTGACTAAATAATGGGGCAGCACAGTGGTGTAGTGGGTAGCATGTCCTGGGTCCTTGTTGTCCAAGTCCTGGGTTCGAGTCTTTGACTCGGTGAGGGTGTTTCTGTGTCCACACATGCTGGTGTGGGTTTCTCCAGGTACTCCGGTTTTGTCCCACAGTCCAAAGACATATACATTAAGCTATTTGCAATCGGCAGGAATGAATGAACGAGTAAATTATGATTAAAAAATAAAATTATGGAAAAATTTTAGACTGATGTGATTAAAATGTAATTACAGTAAGTGTCAGTAAGTGAATAAGCCTAAAAGTAAAAATTACCATTGTATTGTATTTGCTGTTTTAAGCTGTCATTTTTTGCTTTCTAAATGTGTGTACGATGGTCACATCTGAGTCTACTCATTTAGATATGCCTTGAAGTTTTGGAGGTGGGGCTTCAAATGTATTTACCTTTTGTGTGAGCTATGCAGAAGGCACTGTGACGTGCCGATTTTCGTTCCACAGGAAATAGTGTGTGTGTTTGCTTGTCCTCAGTCCACGAGTATGCGCTCGGCTCTAGTAAGTTTTTACGTTTCGCATGAGCTATATACTGTTCATGTTATTATTACTAGACATGTGACAGCTTCCAGAAGTAATATTAGGATAGTCATTACATTAACATAGACAGGAACTTTCCAGTAGGTCAAACACTGGGATCTAATTAGATAATTAGAAGTTCAACTTCATCTTCAAGTGAGACAGAGAATGCGAGTGTCCAAAGACCTGGAAGAGGAAAGTTTTTAAATTCAAATTTCCCGACTAATGACACAGTAACTAATGTCTTCACAGTAGTAATGTTATAAATAGTATTAGGCCTACTTTACTAATTAGTAGTATTATACAACAACAAGGATCTGACATTATATCTGTCAGTTGGTGCCACGGAAAAGGTCAGTGAACGCATGTGTTCTCTCCCCTGGTCATTTAATTCTGTAAGATTATTCACTGAGTATAAAATACTTTTCAGCTGTATTAAGGTCACTTTAAGCTCACACCTTCTTATCAGAATATCCAATAGCACATCATACACAGTAATACTCCTGATTCATTACTCCATTCCTGATTCAGTTACTCTAATACATTTCCCAGAGTATTAACAACATAGAGACTGAACTGTCCTCCCTGATTGACTGCCTTGTTACAGTGTGATGATGAAATGTATTCATGACTTATAGAATAAGACAGTGTCTGAAGCTGAACCACAGAAAACACTGAATAACAGACACAATGAAGGGGGGAATGTAATGACTAAACATTTAACCTAAATAAATGAAGGAGGAGACTGCTATAGATAAAAAGACACCTTTAGCATGGGAAAAGTCGTCAATAGTGTATGTACACTAATTACAAATTCACTCTGCAGACAGAAATGAAGGAAACACTGTAGTACCAAATCTTTCCCTACTGTACTGACCTACTCTTCTTTATAATACTACTATGCCACCTTCTGGTGACCTAGTTGTAGTTGTTGGTGTTTTTGTTGTTGTTTAGCCAGTAAAGGACACAGCAGATCTCACTGGTCCTTGGGCAAATAGGGCTTCAACAAGGGTGTGAAGGAGGATCAAGAAGTTATTAATGAGTCTGACAAGCTCCTTGGATCTGGACAAGGACAACAAGGAAACACAGATTCTTTATAGCATACAAACTGTATGGGGCCAGGTATATTTAGATCGACTCGCTTAAGCTCCACTAGGTTTTGTTTCCCTTAATCAGATCACCTAAATTTTAATACATGAACACAAAACAAATTGAGTCTTCTTGTGGTGAACATGAGGATCAGATCAGTCTTGGCAGCCAATATTTGTACTGTTTTAGAATTAAAAAGAGTGATGTTTGTATTCTTAGGGTGGAACTGTGGCGTAATAATTAGCACATCCGCCTCACAGCAAGATGGCCCGGGAATTTCTGTATGAAGTTTGAATGTTCTCTCCGTGTTTGCGTGTCTTTCCTCTGGGTATTCTGGTTTCCTTCCACAGTCCAAAAACATGCACATTAGGCTAATTGTCTGTTTCAAAGTGCCCCTAGGTGTGAGTCTGAGTGTAAACGGTTGTGTGTGTGTTGTCCTGTAATGAATTGGCAAGCTGTTCAGCCTTTGCCCAGAGTCGGGTGAGATAGGCTCCAGCCTCCCCCGCGACCCCAGTAGGATTAAGGGGTTTGCCAAATGGATGGATGGATGGATGGATAAATGGATGTGTATTCTTTTGCAAAAATGATCTTAAAAGATTACAAAACTAGGTAAATATTTGTAATGCTTTTCCTTAAGTAGTAGTCCACTATAATTACTACCATTATCATGGCAATTATTGCTGTTTCTTGGGAAACTGTGAAAATGTGAAAAAGCAAGTAAGCAAACAAAACATATGATGAGAAGTCCTACTTCTAAAGTAAGTGTTTTCTACAAAAGAAGATTTGCATAAATAGCATAAGCAGAGCATAAATAAACAAGAAATGAGCATCTGTAATAAACGAATGGATATTTATCATTTTAATTGTACGCTTCCTGCATCCCAAATAATTTTTGGCCAATTCCTATGTGCTCATAAAACATAAAATAGCCAATTTGATTTTTGAGAATATTTATGAAACCACTGAAGGCAAATTGGTTCATGCGTCTCAAAACATTCAACTATCGCTCTTAATTTCATTTGATTAGGGTACGACAAAAGAGGGGACCAAAGTGTCAAATGTAGAGTCCTAATTTTTGTTAGATGATACTCTACATGGAAATATACAATGTACTTAGTTTATCAGGCATTATTAAATGTTTCAAATACCAAGAAATTAGGTACTCATAAAAATCCACTAAATTTATATTCACTCCTAATAATATTAAATCTATACATAAGAAGAATAATTAATATAAACCTCAACTTAATACATTTCTAATCATATAATTTGCAGAGGTTAAGAGTAAATATAATAATTTATATTTAGGTGTCAATTAACGGATATGACTGTAGTTATATGTTGAATGGCTGTTTAATATTGGTTTGATTAGCACTTCAGCTGAGACACTTAAACAATCTTAAACAGCAGTTACCCTGTGTGATGTGCTCACCAGACCATTGCAGGGCAAAACACACCCAACCATTCATACTCACACTTACACCTAGGGGCAATTTGGAAAAAGCTGATTAGCCTACTGTGCATGTCTTTATATTGTGGGAGAAAATCGGAGTACCCAGAGGAAACCCATGCAAGGACAGGGAGAACATGCAAACTCCACACAGAAACACCTGAACCCAGGACTCGAACCAAGGAACTTCTTGCTGTTAGGCAGAAGTGCTAACCACTACGTCACCATGCCACCCCTTAGCAAAAAGTAGTATAGCTGAAGTTTATTTTATTAAGTATACTTGAAAAATATTTGATTCAATTAGTATTCACGTACTTAGGCTTTTCTTTATACTATTCAGTATAAACCTAGTATACTTCACTACACTATTCTGAAATACATAAAACATAGTATATAATAAGTAAACTTCAAGTGTAAGGGCATTGCAAAACATTTGTTAAAAAAAATACTCCAGGTTTTCTTATAAAATATTTTCACAGTTGTACTAAATGATGAATAAAGGAGCTCCAATATCATAAGGTCACTTCATGTAAACCTAAAAAAGCTTTTTTAAAAAGAATCTTTAAAAAAAATCATGACCATTTTATTTTCATGTGAATAAAGAATTAATTTAAATAGAAGATAAAAGTTAATAATTTCCTTGTTTCCCCATTTCTTAATGTAGTTGCACTCCATTGAGGATCTGCAGACAGTACAAATCATTAAGGTCCTGCGATATGAGAAGAAGTTGGCTGCCATGTTCCTGCTGATGATTTTCTGTTATCTACTGTGTTGGACACCGTATGCAGTGGTCTCCATGCTGGTTGCATTTGGCAAGCAGAATGCCATCTCACCCACCTTTGCCATCATCCCCTCATTCTTTGCAAAGTCCAGCACAGCTTACAACCCAATTATATATGTCTTCATGAGCAGAAAGGTGAAGGAAATGAAGGAATCATGGCATAGGGATATACAATGACACAAACAAAGTGCATACTGTATTTTATATACCCATAAAACATAGAAGATATTTTATTGTTTCTTTAACCCTCTGCATGTGTGTTGAATTCTTTGCTAGTTTCGCCGTTGCATGTTGCAGTTGCTGTGCTTCCGCCTGGCTCACCTGCACTGCAGCATTAAGGACCACCCACTGACCTGCTCCAGCCAACCTGTGCGCCCCATCGTGATGTCACAAAGTCGTGACAACAGGCCTAAGAAAAGGGTGACCTTCAGTTCCTCTTCTATAGTTTTCATCATTGCCAGCAATGACACAGACCCTCTGGATGTCGGCCACACATGTAGAGAGTCTTCAGAGAACAACGTAATTCAAGTCCGTCCCCTCTGACCCCACCACAAGTGCTTTGAAAATATTAGAATGGTATTTTTATTTTATTACTATTATTATTTGCTAAACACAAAGACATTTTGGTTTGAAATCAAAAGAGGAATATGAGAAGATAGATCAGGATTTCAGATTTCTGTGGCACCATGAAAGAACCAGACAACCCACAAAATGTTAATTTCGAGAAAAAACAAGATGAGTTTTTGTTTTCCTAAAATTAAATTTTATTTTTGAAAATCAACAAAACTTGGGAAATGGCATCTTTCTTTGAGATGGACATTGTTACAACATTACAACTTTCAAATAAGTAGTTCAGATGCAAAAACTCTTGTTCAAATTACATACAGGTATCAATTTAATACACCACAGTGAGCACTTAGCCTTCATTTTCCTTTCTTTCAAATGATGTTTGGTCAAGTTCTGATTCAGAACCCTCTGAAACACTTTCCTCATCACTATTTGGCACATTGCCAGACTGACCAATCCCCCTTCTGATATATCTCAGACTTGAGTTTGAGGATTGAAGGCTTTCATAGGAATCTCTGCATTCAATAAGGATGTAATCACTTTAGTATCATTACGATTTATTCTTTGAACTGCTAGTGGCACCTATTGTCCTACGAATGTACTAATAATATTCTAACAATTTTATAGATTGTGCTATGATGCCTAAGGTCTACAGCAGTACACTGGACTCACCTTTAATGGTCAAATGGGATATCTGTTTCTTGCACAGTGCCACAGATTTCATTTCATTCTATTTAGATCTATAGTCATGTGAAAAAATGATTAGTCCCCATAGAAATTGTTGATGTGAAATGATGATGATTCCACTTTAAATACAGATAAAGGTGATGTACAAATTCAAACGGAAAACTAGCAATTTGAATCATGTATTCAACAAAAGCAGAAGCTCAGAAGATGGCACTGCTACCTTCAGCAGCTGTAATTTCTTGTAAAAGTTCTGCATAAATGTCAATATTTGATTATTTTTCCTTCAGTTGTACTGCCCTTATCAAAAAAAAAAAAATCTCACAACATTTCAATTGCTTTCCGGGCTTTGATTACATCATTCAGTTGTCAAGCTATTCCTTGGTGGATTTGCCAGTGTACTTAGGATCATTATCCCGTTGAAAGGTTCACCGCCAGTTAAAATCTTCTAAACAGATGGCTTCAGATTATCTTCAAGCACTCTTTGATATGATGCAGAATCAATTATAGTAAAATAGTTGAATCAATTACTTCTAGCTGTACAATCTGTCTGCAATCGGACTGAATTTGATGGGTCCTCGACAAACTGCCAGTCATCTGAAATAATTTCCCTTTGTGTTTAAGTCTTTATTTCAAATAATGTTTATCAAAGATCTTTTTTTAGCCTTTGCCATCTTTTTGAATCCACCATGGTGGCTGGCTTTGCCATTCCAATACGTTTGGAGGGGATGATTAAGCTAAAATATTTTTACAGCACCACTGTGATGAATTTTTTTGATGTTTTTCCCCCTATCAACCTGCCCCCCCCCCCCCCCCCCCCCCCCCCCCCCCCCCCCCACATACACACACACACACACACACACACATACACACACATACATGTATATAGTTGACTCTGGGCGAAGGCTGGGTACATCCTGGACAGCCCGCCAGACCATCACAGGCCAACACAAACAACCATTCATGCTCACACTCACACCTACGGATGATTTAGAACAGCCAATCAGCTTACTGGGCATGTTTTTGGACTGTGGGAGGAAACCCTCGCAAGCACAGGGAGAACAAGCAAACACATGGCCATAGGTATTCAGACCCTTTGCTGTGACACTTGTATATTTAACTCAGGTGCTGTCCATTTCTTCTGATCATCCTTGAGATGGTTGTACACCTTCAATGGAGTCCAGCTGTGTTCAATTAAATTGATTGGACTTAATTAGGAAATGCACACACCTGATAATATAAAGACCTTACAGCTCACAGTGCATGTCAGAGCAAATAAGAATCATAGGAGACTTCAGAGAATTGCGGCAGGGCACAGATCTGGCCAAGGTTACAAAAGAATTTCTGCTGCCCTTAAGGCTTCTTAAGGGCACAGTGGGCTCCATGATCCTTAAATTAAAGAAATTTGGGACAACCAGAGCTCTTAATAGAGATGGCCATCAAGCCAAACTGAGCAATCGAGGGAGAGCAGCCTTGCAGAGCGAAGTAAAAAAGAACCCAAAGATCACTGTGGCTGAGCTGCAACATTATGCTGTGGGGGTGTTTTTCAGCTGCAGAGACAGTTCAACTGGTTGCAATTGAAGGAAAGATGAATGTGGCAGAGATTTCCTGGAAGAAAACCTTTTCCGCAGTGCTCAGGACCTCACACTGGGCCAGAGGTTCACCTTCCAACAAGACAATGACCCTAACCACACAGCTAAAACAACAAAGGAGTGGCTTAGGAACAACTCCATGACTTTTCTTGAATGGCCCACTAGGAGCCCTGACTTAAACCCAATTGAGCATCTTTGGAGAGACCTGAAAATGGATGTCCACCAACGTTCACCATCCATCCTGACAGAACTGGATAGGATCTGCAAGAAGGAATGGCAGAGGATCCCCGAATTCAGGTGTGAAAAACTTGTTGCTTTTTTCCTAAGAAGACTCATGGCTGTATTAGCTCAAAAGGTTGTTCTACTCAATACTGAGCAAAGGGTCTGGAAACTTTTGACCATGTGATTTAAAATTTTTCCTTTTTAATAAAATTGCAAAAATGTGTACAATTCTGTGTTTTTCTGTCAATGTGGAGTGCTGTGTGTGTTAATGAGGAAAAAAATTAACTTAAACGATTTTAGCAACTGGCTGCAATGTAAAAAAAAGTGGAAAATTTAAGGGGGTCTGAATACTTTCTGTACCCTCCATATGTGTGTGTGTTTATATATATATATATATATATATATATATATATATATATATATATATATATATATATAATATGAGAAATTACTTGTTGCACAATGTTTTATATATATATATATAAATAAAATAGATTGTGCATATATAATAGAAATATATATAAAATAAATTGTGCAACCAGTCATTTCCAAAATGACTGGTCTCACAATCTG
>JAOUQZ010000039.1:21692630-21703071 GCA_028564935.1 Neosilurus hyrtlii
TATATATATATATATATATATATATATATATGACACGACCACAGTTATGTGAACATTATGGTCAGTGTTCATATTTAATCCTCATACTCAACACTGTGTCCATGCTCATGTAACATTTGAGTACTTTACTGAGAAGGCCACTAATATGCCTTCACTGCAGCATCGAATACCATGTTGTTTTACCATTGTATGAATATTTTAATAAAAATTCAAACATGCCCTAATATTTTGCTGTCTTACCTTGTTTTGATTACAGCACAAATTCACAGTGGCACTGGTTTTACAGCTTAAACGCAACTTCAACATTTACATCCACTCAGAGGGTATTAACATCGGAACAGTTTAACCTTTTAGTCTTCTGCATCTCATCCAAAAGATTTTCAGTGGGCTTAATAAAGTCATTTTATATCTGAAAGTGATTCCTCATGCTCGCTGGACCACTCCTACAATTTGAGCCCCAATTGTATGCCACTATCATCAGGAAACAAAAACTCTATTGCTCTATTATGTTACTGAGTACAAACTGAAGCAAACTGCAGATCATTACACTGCCTTCAGAGGCCAACGTGCCTAATGGGAGTTTTCCTTCATGCGCTTCAGCCACCATTTCAAAACACAATAACATTTGTAAACAACTAAATATAATTTCATGGCTGTTTAAGGAATGAGAAACTACTCACTGCATCATTAAGGGTTAAATGAATTGTTGCCAATTGAAACATATTAATCACAGCAGTGATTATTGAATCATAGTTTCTTAAGTATTTGAGTATTTAAATCAAAATGTTGACTTTTTTGCTCCAGGCAGTATTTGATACACAGCTCTTCTTGGTATTTAGGGTTCACAGGTTGGGGACTTAACCAGACTTGATTGTGAACTATTAAATAATACAAAAGAGATTCCTTCTTGTCTGAGTTATAAAAAAGCTAAACAATTCAGAGAGGTCAATGGATTCCTCACCAGCTCAAGGTGGAAAGAACTTTCCACCGTAAAAAATACTTCTTTTCTAACCTGCAAAGACCAAAAAGCAAGTTTATATATACATATATTATTCCTCTTTCTACTACCATTTGGCTGAGTTCTGAGAAAAATAAGGTGTTCGATAGTCATAAAATTTTCTTATCCAACAGGAGAAGAGCAATACAGCTTACATGCAGTAAAATATATGGCCATTAGACAATGTACTACAAAACTTAATATGATTACAAAATAATTTCTCTCAGTTTCCCTGGATAAGGGTGAGTGCCAAATGCCATAAAGGTAAATGTATTCCAGACAATAAAAAGTATAGACCTGCTGCTGTAAATTTAGGGAATAATTTATTGTTTAGAAATGGTTATAAGAATTAATATACATTTTACAATTTACTGAGCAGGTAAATATTAAATTAACAAAAAATAACAAATTAACCAGCATTCAAGTCACTAAGTACGAACTTAAATCTTAACTACACAGCTAATTCTATTTCAATGTTTATTCACAGCATTTTTAAAATGTGCAAGCGTAAGTTCTTTACATCTAGGAAACCAGTTTGGTCTGAACAGATGCGTTAAGTAATGATCACATTCCATGGAAATTGTTGATTTTTTTTTTTAAACAAGCAAACATTACCTTCTTTGACACAGTACCTACAGATAAAGGTAATATACTTCAACATGTGGCATAAAGTTGATATTTGATTGTAATTTCATATTTTAAATAAACAAAAACACTCATCACACCTTTACTTCTATAAAATCAAAATATGGTGTTCCGGAATTGGTGCAATTAATTAGAACACCCTGCTAAAATCAATCTTAACTGACATTTAGGGTTTGAAGTTCTTTTTGGTATTGAAGTGCATGTTGTCAACATGCTAGGATCTAAAAAGCTCTATAACGCCCTCAGGGGAAAAAAAGGTTGTGGGTGCATGAGTCTGCCAAGGTATTTAAAAAGGATCACTAAATTATTTAAAATATATAATTTCATTGTAAATAAAATTATACAGAAGGGATGAAGATTTCAATTGACTGTTAATTTTTCCAGGACTGCACCCCCATCAAGCAAATTCAGCCCAAGACCAGAAAAGAAATATTTAAGAATCTCAAACTGTCATCACAGGATTTGCAGATAATTCTTGCAAATGTTGATGTGATGTGAAATGTGGCCTGTATGCAAGGTGTGCCAGGTTTTAAAAGAACATTAAAGCAAGACTAGTTTTCCAATGAATCTATAAATACACCAGGCCTTTTGGACTAATGTGATCTAGACAGATAAATCAAAGATATACATCTTCCATGTTCTTTTGGGAAACCTTACTTTTGGAACCACTTGAGGGTGAGAAGTTTTCTCCATAGCTGCTCCACAGTAATACTGGGCTTTTTTGGAATGTATCTGATGAGAAGATAAGTTACTCCTACTGCAGACACTGTCCCAAAAAGCAACAGACCCTGAGTAATCATCTGCAAAGGACAAGGACAATCGTATTGCTATGAAGTATCACACAGTGATAGCTTTTTGAAAATCATAACTGGGTTAAGTGAAGATCACAGAGAAGTATGTATTTAAAGGTAAATGCCATCTTTGAGACACTCCCACATTTTTCTACAATTTTAAACAGATATATCTTGCTCTCAGTCTTTCTAGTTGCGCTGACACCACTGTCAGGTTCCTCTCACCTACATGTCTCTAAACTCCTAAAGGGTATTTGAAAATGCCACAAAGGGGCATGACAGTCACACACACGCACACAGTTCACCTTGTTCTGCCATTTCCAACGGATCACTGCTTCATGATAGCGTGTTCGGGTAAACGTAACCTGAAAGCAAATCAACTCCAAGGTGACTATTGTTCATTAAACAAACAAAACGTTTTTGAAGAACAAAAAAACAACTAGAAAATGGTTTACCATTGTGTACAATGGGATTATCGTTCTTGGCATGAAAAAATGGAGTGTGCTGTCAAGATATTTGCGGAACAGAAAGTACTTGGAGTTCACGTGTGCTCTCATCTATTGCAAAAGAAAAATAACAAGTGACATAATACATGACACCAAGGCACTTTATTCAGTTACATGTTTAAAACAGGTGAAATGTTTTATTTAAAACCACACAGGCTTAAAGAAGTGAACATTTAATTGAAGCAAGTTAATATATATACTTTTCCAATATTTACACTAATCTCACCCAGACTCTGTAGTATATATAACCATGATGGAACATAAGTTCCAGCAGACATCAAATCTATACATCCCTGGTAAAATCATAGGCTTTTGCAATGCAAAAAAAGATATGTCAAGATATTTTTTCACCTTAAATTCAAGTATAAACAAAGGGATATTTTTGAAAGAAAAAAATCTTGATCAAAAAGAAAATATATCACCTCTACATAATTGTACATAGCCAAATCAGCTATTGCGTGGTCATCAGGTACACGGACACGTGAGTACTCCGGAAGAGCAGCAGCTGCAAAAAAAGCATGTACACATCAACACCTGTTTACACTTTCTCTGTCAAACAAAACTTTTTTGCAATGACATATGAGATTCAAATTACTCGTACAATTAAAGTGCAGCTTAGACAGGGCTTATAATATAATCAAAGTCAACTCACAAAATAAGGATTTTATAGAAACAAGCTTTCATAACACTTGCATTTTATATTAGTCTATAATCACCAGCATGTAATTAAGTGAACAGTGAAACCCACTCACAGAAGTCTTCATTAAACTGATTCAAAATCTCATCAAAAACAAGGCAGTCCTCAAAGCCCTAAAACACAAAGGAAATAAATTGGGGAGGTTACAGGTTAGGTGCTGTTACAGAACCCTGATTACATTCATATGAAAAAAATCATTTTTATATTAGATTTTATATCCTGTTTTTGATTAATTGCATCACTTTAGAATTCTGGATATGCAGCATTTTTGATTAATCTGCTATATCCACAGAAAATATATAAATAGTAAATCATCCAGAGCATTTTAGCAAAACTATTCTATATGGCCTGTTCACAAAAATGCAGGTTGCACTGAACAAAACTTTAATATTTTATATTATGTGGAAAAAGAATTTCTTTTTAAATACCTGAAAATAACAATAAAATGTTTATAACAATAAAATCGCCACTGCATTTATAATTCATTTTATATATTTTTGTATTCTATATTTTATATTATATTTTTATTTTATTTTATATTTTACATTTTTATATTTATATTGACCTTTAACTATAAAGTCCTTCAAATAGTTATAGTTATTGTGATTGTTCTTTTTCTTCTTGATATTGGTAGTTTATTCTTAAAATTTTTGGACAGTCGCGACAAGAATTTCACTACATATTGTTCTGGGTATGATTTTGTATGTGACAAACAAAAAGAAAATAGTTTTTTGGGCTTTTATCAGATTAGGGTATAATTTCTTTTTAATGATATAGCAGCAAATCCATCACCACTGCCTCATTCTTTTCATTATCCTCATTTGTACTCACTGCATTCATGCCCTGCCCGTAAAATGGCACCACAGCATGAGCAGCATCCCCCATTAAGACACAATTGTCATTCAAATGATAAGGAGAACACTTCACTGACACCATGGCCTGGGCAGGCAGTTGGAAAAAGTCCCTTTTTAGATTATCACTGCAACATAAAACACACTGTTAAGGATTTTAAAACTAAATTTCTAGATATAGAGAATCAATTCAATAATTCAACAGAAAAATGTCACAGCTTGCAATTGATTAAAAAGCCATCTCTCTCTCTCTCTCTCTCTCTCTCTCTCTCTCTCTCTCTCTCTCTCTCTTTCTCTCTCTCTGTCTCTCTCTCTTTCTCTCTCTCATTTTCTTGGTACATATCTATATATACACACCTATAAATTCAGCCAATAGTACATAAACAACCCCTGAGCCATGGAAAGCTTTTATGATGTCACTGAACTCTTAAGATCCATCTAAATAACAGCAAACAGTCTGGATTTTTCACCTTGTACATGAACAACAGGGGAAGCCTAACAGGAATTCACCAAGAACTCTTTCTAGTTAAGCTTTACAGAAATAATCCTGGAGGGCACAGTTGATCTGGCAAAATGTTCAAAGGCTCACTTAGATGCCCATTTCTGAGGTAATGGAGTGCAAATGACTATTGTTGTGCTATAGAAATGCACAGATAAACCAGAGAAAATCTAAATTTTTCTTTGCTTTTCTTGGGTTCCCATGCAGTATATACTAAAACAATTATTCAACTCAACTGAGACTCAGCAATATTCATCTTGCATTCAGAGAAATTGTTTTTAATTATTTCAACCATAAATGCTCATTAAATAAATAATAAATGGAATAGTGAATGTGTAGCATTGATAATGGAAATGTACAAAGCAATGTGAGCTAGCTAGCCAACATGCTGTACAGTCAGGGTTAGGGTTAAAACCCTGTCAAAGACAGCAAAAAGTTCACATCTTTAAATTCACCTGATGCATTCTGGTCTTCTCAAATTAAAACCTCCTAACTGCAGGCATTACATCTGCTCACCTGTACCTTCATATCTCACAGACAATTACAGCCTAGGTAATGAACAATACAGATCACACATCAGACAATTGAATTAAGGAGAGATAAAGACTGAACATTCCTTACACTCCTAAAAGTGGGATGGAATCCGGAAAGTATTTCTGAAAGAAGTTAATCAGTTCATCGCCTGTTGTAATCTTCTCAAATTCCTCAAATGGCATGAAGAGTGTACAGGTGAAGGTCTTGTCCTTAAAAATAAGATTAACACTTAATATCACTGATTGCCATTAAGACTCCAAATAGAGCACATGAAGGACATCCTTTTCTAAATTTGTTCCAAAGAGCAGTTCAGTGCTCGAACCTGATTGGTCAGTGGGTGTGCATTACTTTTTCCTCATAAGCTTATACACAAGGCTTTCTGATCTTTATGATGTTATTCCTATAATTGCGAAAACAAATATTACTGCAGTTTGGATCTGAGAAAAAATATTATCTCAGCTCCAAAAGTAATTCTTTAGAGCATGTTGAAAACGTAACAGGATAATAAGTGTGGGCCGAAAAGATCATAGGCTGACTAAGAAAAAGTAATCCCAGAACAATGAAACCTGAGAGCTTCTATACCAAGGGGATCCAAACGCTGCAACACCTATGGAAAAAGTGTGTGGACTGCAGGGGAGACTATGTTGAAAAATTTGGTCAAATTTGACCATTGCTTCACCATCAACCCATGAACTTTTCAGCCCACCAATGTAGAGACAAGAAACAGGCACTGTAATGGATTTTAATGGAATAGTGAATATTTTGTTCTAAAAATGAGCTTTGGGAATATAATAATAATAATATTAAGACCATAATGCATCATAGAATCCCAACATTCCCTGAATACGTTCTTGTAGGCTTTAATAATTAAGGACAAAATCAGCATAAATACCTGTCATTATAAAATGGTATTGTTCTCTTGGTAAAACCAAAAAAATTCATCAATAAATGTACATTATTATCATTGTTACCATCTAGTTTTCTAGTAGTGTTGAGCTTGAATGTTGATTTCTGGCTAATATCTTTGATACATTTCTTTATTATATTCTTTATAATTCTTTATTTTATATATATAGACACTGATATCATTTAAATAGCAAACCTCTGTTACTCAGCCTTAATCTGGATATTCTCTATTCAACATTACAGTTTCACCCACTACACTTGGCATATTTTTGGACAGAGCATTCCAAACATCAGAACTGAGTTAAAGGGCGCAAGAAATCTGATATTTTTTATTTTTTATTTTTTTTTTTTTTAAACCTTCAGTGAGCCAAATAAAACCACAACTCATATAATGGAACCCTTCAAAACGAAGAGTGTCAATTTTCCTATATGTGATTTCTGTGATATACACGTACCTTATTCGGGAGAGCAATCATCATAAATGTGTTCCTGGGCCAGATATGAAGAAAATTGGGCTCCATTGCAAACTGAACATAGAAGCAGAGGTAAGTAAGATAAATGATATATAAAAATAGTAATTACCTTCATAATCATATGCATATTACTATTATCACAGAGCTTTCAGATACCATCTGGATTTGTTTAGATACACATTCAATTAGAGAATGTAAATGATCCATGCACTGTCGGATCCTTTCAGAGCTACATGTATGGACTGTGCTTTGTTTCACTTGCAAGTTACTAACAGATAAAATTCTAATAAATGTATAGTCAAGGGAAGGGGGGGTGTACACCCTCCTGTTATTTTATGTTCTTTTTATATCTATTTATTAGGAGCTAAATAACTATTGTGTGGTCCTTAGTTAACAATTAAAATACATTAACTTACATATAGAAACCAGGAGGGAGGAAAAAAAAATACCCCACCTTCTTCCCCTTTCATTTAGAGAGTACTTATCATCCAGTAGTTAGTAAGGACTTGTACAAGATTACTTAATCATCAAGAAGTGTGCCTACATCTCTAAAAGCAGACCATTGGCAGTTTCTCAATATATCTCAATTTTCATAGATTTAAAGGCCTACATCACATGACCAATAGGCTTCTGTGTTTATATATTAATTGTCAGAAAAAGATGGAACAAGTATGACTTTTGTGGAAGGGTGGAGAAGAAAAAACTTCTCTTGCAAAGGAATGCAGCAAAATGGTTTAGTTTAATGGATTGGGAGTTGGATAGATGGATTGATGTGCTGTCTACAGTGATGCGGATGCTGTACCATTTCGTTTATGGGGAAGAGAGAGCTGAGTTGTATGGTCGCAAGCTGTGATTAGAGAATGAGATCATGCCAAAAATTAGTTTCCTCCACAATGAGGCTGGGCTAAATTTTAGAGATAATGCAAGCAGCTCAGGCATCTGGGAGGGACACTGAATAAACCCGCTGCCTTTCCACATCGAAAGGAGTCAGCTGAGGTGGTTCGAGCATCTGCTTAGGATGCCTCCCAAATGCTTCCCTGGGGAGGTGTTCTGGGCCTGTTCATCCAGGAGGAGAGCCAACAGCACACGCAGGACATGTTTCAGAGATTATAATTCTAGTCTTGCTTGTGAATGCCTCAGGATACTTCTGGAAGAATGAGTGGAAGTGGCCAGGGAGAAGAGCATCTGGGCTTCTGTAAGAATATTTTTAGGTTACCGTTACAGCCTGTTCTTGTTTTGCATTGATTGTGTGTCCTTGACTTAGGTATGAGATTGTGCAGGCGGGAAGCGGTTCCTTGCCTTGCAGACCTTGTAACTATTATCTTACACACACACATTCCAATGTGCTAGTTCATCTAGTCTCCCATCCTCCTTTCTCATGTTAACTTGAGGCTACCCCCTATGCTCAGCCATATAAATACTCTGTGTAAAACTAAATACTTTGAGCATTGCAAGAATAAACCAGACTTGACTAGATCGTGTGGTTCGTTGTTCATTGCTCCAGGACGTCCTAGGCACACACAGCAGACACAGACGAGCTGAGATAGACAACAGAGAGAAAACTTTCTTACAGCTTCCTTTCTGAGTCTGTTGCCCCGTAACCCCGGACCCAATATGTAGTGGGAAAAAGAAAATGAAAATTTATGTTGGCAAAACTGCAACTTAACAAACCACACATGTTCTGGCAAAAATATCCTTTGGACTGATAAGACCAAGGTGGAGATTTTTGGTCAATAACCTAAAAAAAAGTATAACACAGTATAATGGTGGAAGGGCGATTTGGGCTTCTTTGGCAGCCACAGGATCTGGCAAATTTCAAGTCATATAAACCATGAAGAACTCGTCGAATGTTTGTTGAACAAATGTGAGTCCATCTATCAACCAGCTTGAGTTTGGCTGTAATTGGCTCGTGCAACAGGACAATGACTCTGTGCATAACAGAAAATCAATATCAGAAAGGCTACTGAAGAAAACAAAATCAAAGACTTGGAAAATCCAGACTTTATGGGAACTGAACTAGATGATGAACTGAAACAATGCTGTAAAGAAAAATGGAAAAGAATGCTTCCAAACTTATGTGAGAGAATTATTTCTTCTAGTCATGGTTACTAAAGGTTATTCTACATGTTACTTAATTCTAGGCTGTAGTTATTTTACTCCATCACTAATTTTATCTGAAAGGTAGTTTACTTTTTAGCAACAAATGACCATTTTATTGAAAAATGTGGGTTTTTGTGGCTTCCTGAGGATGTTTCTTTGTTGTTGAGAACCAATAAAAAAAAAATAAATAGAAACAAAGAGGAATATACTTTCTTTTTCTCATGACGATAAATATTACAAGTATGGGATAGCTGTCATCACTTACATCACCATTTTTTGGAGGCATAGTAAGCTCAAGGTATCCATGGGGAATGTACGTCTGGCTGTAGTCAAAGCGACTGCGGCGTAAAAATTGCTTCCTTGTGGCAGAAAAGGCACCATCACAGCCCATAATGAGATCCGCTTGGATCTCCTTTTCATTCCCATCAGGCCTACAATGAGAATATGTAGTAACTTATAGACTAAAGATGCTTAAGGATATCAAATTTTCTGCATGAGTGCAACATACCAGAGAAAATGTGGAGACCTTTTTAAACAGAAAAAGCATTATGTGAAATGAGTGAAGGAGAAACAGATAAATAAAGTTTACCCATGAAAGGTCATTGTCCCTGTTTCTGGACTCCAATCAATCAGTTTATGGTTAAAGTTCAGTTGTGTGTTTGGATATGCTTCAGCCGCTGGAGTGAGAGGATATTTGTCAAAACGAGTTAGATGATAATGTATTTCAACAATCTTAATCTTAGAAACACACCCTTGCATCAGTGTGCATACGTTTTACATGGTACATAAAGATTTACTCTGCCAAAATTATTTAGTGCCAAAACAAATGTCCATCATTATACAGAATTATTAGCACCTGTTGTTAGTACTACTTTCTTTAGGAATTACCTTACCCTTCATTTCAGTGACAAAAATGTGGGCAGCAATGGCCTAATGGTTAGAAAAGCAGCTTTGGGACTGAAAGGTTGCTGGTTTGATTCTTGAAAATGTGTGGCAGCAGAGCGGGTGAGCAGCACCTTCCCCTTCCTCCACCTTCATGGATGAAGAGTCCTGCTCTCCTGGCACTGCAATGTGGCTGCCCACTACTCCAAGTGTGTGTGCTCATGGTTTGCGTGTGTGCTCACTTTGAGTGGGTTAAATACCAAATTTCCCTTTGCAGAATTAATATGGTGTTTTTTGTTTCCCCAAATAGGAACCTTACTAATTACTCTAGTGAAACAGATTTGAAGAATATGTGTGATGTGACTACCTGTTAGAAGCTCCTTATTGAGGTTTGCTCTGCCAACAGAAAGGATGCACTGAAAAGAAATGAGATGGCATTTAAAGAAAAAGGTTAATAAATATGATGGTAAATTATATCGCTACATAATAAAGATTATGGTACTCTATATAATAAAGATTATGGTACTTTATATAATAAAGATTATGGTACTCTATATAAT
>JAOUQZ010000039.1:21731247-21741476 GCA_028564935.1 Neosilurus hyrtlii
ATATGTGTGTGTGTGTGTGTGTGTGTGTGTGTGTGTGTGTGTGTGTGTGTGTGTGTGTGTGTGTGTGTATATATATACAGTATGTCGGTCTACCTTACAAGCGGTAGGTGGCGGTAGCGCGCTTTACAGTCAGAGCAACAGCAGGAACCGCAGAAGAACAAAGTCATCGAAAGCGTGCTGTTTGTTTATCAGTTTGTTTGTCTGTAGCTCGTCAGTGTGTTTGTTTAATGCGTCCTGTTTTACTACCTCATCATATCATCCTAAATATAAGATCACATAATCGGATAATTGGTTAATGAAGTTAATGGAGGTGTGAATAGCTCTGACTGAAGAATGAACTGGATGTCCGTGGCTAGTTAAGTTAGCTGGTGTGAAATGAGGATTTCTCACGCTTTACTCAATCCTGCAAGGTTCAGGACTGTGTTTGATTTCGGCGAGAGAGAAGTCGCGCACTGGTTCCCTGGACATATGGCTAAAGGTTTGTCTGGAAAGTTAACTGTCCTGTATAAGCATTAATTTTAGTTTAAGAGCTACAAATGCAGCGAGTGGTTACTTTAATAAGTTCATCTGTTACCGGTGTAAATCCACATTAACTGATTAGAGACCATCCCTCTTCATTATTAGAATAAACACTGCTAAATTATTCATGTTTAGTGGTGGCCTGGTGGTAGGGTGCTGGATTACTGATCCCAAGGTCGGGGGTTCAAGCCCCTCTGTCAACAGGACACCTCCCCCCCCAGTGCTGCTAACTCAAATCAAAGGCCTCAGTGTCTGTGGTGAGAGGCATGTAAAAGAACCATTGCTGATTTTTGTATAGCTGCATAGCCATCAGCATGTTTCTGCCCTGCGATGACCTGGCGAGCTATCCAGGGTGTACTTTGCCCTCGCCCAGAGTTGGCTGAGATGGGTGCCAGCCTCCCTCCGACCCTGATTAGGGTTAAGCAGTTCAGATAATGAATGAATATGTATGTATGTATGTTACCTAATTAGAGAAGCTGCTTTGGGCCCGAAAGGTCACTGGTTTGATTCCGGAACCAGCAGGAAAATGTGTGGCCGTGGAGGAGTGAGCTGCACCTTCCCTTCCTCCACATTCATGGCTGAAGTGCCCTTGAGCAAGGCACCTAACCCCTATCTGCTCTCCAGCCAATGCTCCGAGTCTGTGTGTGTGTGTGTGTGTCATTAAATTGCCTTTTAGTCCTACTAGGGTCATAGGATCAACTCATTTTTATTGAAATTAGTTGTGTTTTTATTAATTATTATTATTTTTGGGGGGTTTTTTTTTGGGTGAAGATTGTTTTTGTAATATTGTGTGTCATTTTTTAGGACTTAAGCAGATGAGAGCCAGCCTGAGGAAGGTTGACTGTATCATAGAAATCCATGATGCCAGAATATCCTTTTTTTTTCAAAGTTACAAATTTTCCAGGCTGCAATTTTTCCATTCCTTTCGCATTTACGTTTGTGCGTCAGAAGTGCTATTCGAGTTATGGCTGATTGGTGGTTTTGGTTTGACTAATACTTTTATAATCTCAATCTTTTAAAATGATGACTTCATAGAACACACTCTAGGGTATAATTCTTTAACTGGCAAACATACCGTTTTCTGGAAGAAACCCTTTGTTTCAAGAGAGCCTCGACGTCCGGCCGCATTTACTCATACTGAATAAAATGGACTTGGCAGACACATCAAGCAAATTGGTAATGCAACATGCGTAATCATCCTAGCAGTCAACACGCTTCAACATTTCCTGAGGTTTCAGCTTCTTCCTTCTGATTCCTGCTGTAGGATTCACTCAGTGAAAAGCAATAGATACAAAAACACCCATTTGTTCCCCTGTATTTCTGTTAAACTCAGTTTATGGGAGATATTACATTTTTGCTTATATTCTAAGTATTTGTAGTATTCATGTAATTCAATAATATTGGTAATTATTTATGATGCCTGTTAATCTTGCAGCTAATGTTACAATGCTATCTATCTATCTATCTATCTATTTATTTATCTATCTATCCATATATATAGATATAGATAGATATAGATATAGATATATATAGATTAGATATATATATAGATATAGATATAGATAGATAGATATAGATAGATAGAGAGATAGATATAGAGGTTGTTGCATTTAGTTACCCCCACCCTTTGATGTAGTATTTGGGGCTTTTTGTTATATTTCATTGTGTATAATTGTCTTGTTTTATTGCTGCAGAACTAATTGTCTACAGGGACAAATAAAGTTGTAACTAAAATCACTACAGTAAACCCCACTAAACAGAGCTATGTAATACTAAAGCATTGACAACATCTGAACAGTGCGTATATAAATGATTTATAAAGTGTTTTTTTTTTTTTTTTTTTTAGAGTATCCTGAGACAGCTTGAGAAAGATGGCGTTAAGAACATTCTGTTCACAGACTGTCTGAAGCAAAGAGATGCGAGTATTAAACAAGTGAGCCGAACAGCACGTCATTTTACAAACGGGAGGAAAATCTGTAATGCTTTATAGAATTAAATATACTTTATATTTGATAGTTCTTTTGCTCGCTGTGTTGTAGGTAGTTCCTATTGTAACAGACCTGATAGAGAATGCACCTCGTTTCCACAGAGAGGAGGTGAGCAGTACTAAAACATATTCTCATAATTCTATTGAATAATTAAAATTATTTATACCACAGCTTTTTTGGAATTTTTTTATGAAAGGCCATTTTCACCACCAGAGGAAAAAAGTCAGATTGTAAGTCATAATGACTTACTACGTCATATTTATGGCTTAGCATCTCATAATTATGACTTACCATCCGACTTTTTTTTCCCTCTTATTGGCTTCCATACTTCTCAAATCTAATTGGTCAGAAGTTGTTGATTATTTTCTACAACAGCAGCACTGATAATATTTTCAGCTGCAAAGGTGACTTGTTTTAATATGTTATCTTAACACTGGAATAAAAAGTACGGATCCTTAACAAAAAAGTTTCATTTCGATATGAAGTGACTTGTTTTGCACATGCACCACAACATTAACTGTAACTATCAATGATTATAAAGTATGTCGTGCTATCCCTTAATTAATTGCTGTGGTATAAGTATACATAACATGCCTGTATGTGCTGAAATAGATAATTCACATTTAGGTGGTAGTAGTAACAACCACCCCAGCACTGATTATTATTTTCCTACAATGGCACATTCAGTCAGTTTTGAATTCTTACTTAAAGAATTCATTCTGTTTCTATAACTGTACAGAACAGAAGTTATTGCCTAATGGTGGTTGGAGTACCAAACGTTGGAAAATCTTCACTGATTAATGCTTTAAGAAGAACACATCTGAAAAAAGGTAAATTGTGCATGTTTGATGTTTGCAAATGTTGTTTTATTTGCTGTTTTTAAAGCTGAAGGGGAAAACGTGAATAGGTCCTTTTTGACTATAGGCAGAGCCTCAAGGGTTGGAGGTGAACCTGGAATTACCAAAGCTGTCCTGACCAGGATCCAGGTATTTTGATTGACAGTTTTCAGATGGGTCTATCCAGCCAGTGTTTAAATGATACCCGATTCTACTAAATTGTTTTTTTTTTTTCCTTAGTGTATTTATATATGATTTATATGACAATACTGACTTATTGTGATGAGTGGGTGCTAATGGGTATGTGTAGCACTTGGTAAAGAACATGCTGCCACGCCTTCTCTGATCATGAACACTTTGTTTGTGTTATCAGGTTTGTGAAAGACCCGTCATACATTTGCTTGACACACCAGGAGTGTTGTCTCCTAAGATCGAGAATGTAGAGACGGGGATGAAACTTGCCTTATGTGGTAAGTTTGTGTAGTGCATCTATTCCCAGTCAACATTGTTTCTCTCTCTGAGCTGCAAACATATTGACTATGTGTTTAGTCAGTGTTCCAGAGAGAGCTGTGCATCAGAATGGATGTGATCTTGACTCCTTGGTATAAACACACTGTGAGGGCAACTGATGGGTGGGTAAAATGTGATAATTTGCGGTACCTGTTTAGGAAATACTGGCATACCGATGGGTCCCTAACTAAACAATGCTAGTAAATGGGCAGTGGTGGCTCAGTGGTTAAAGCTCGGGGTTACTGTTCAGAATGTTGGTGGTTTAAGCTCCAGTATCACCAAAATGCCACTTGATTAAGGCCCTTAACCCTCAACTGTTCAGTTCTATCCAGCTGCTCTGGATAAGGGTGTCTGCCAAATCTCATACATATGAATGTAGTAATTTAGCTTGTTTTGTTTCCAACAGGAACTATACTGGACCACTTGATTGGTGAAGATATCATAGCTGATTATCTGCTTTTTTCACTCAACAGACTTCAGCGGTTCGGGTAGGTAAAAGGTTAGATGCTTGATAGTTACTTGTAATCCTTTCCATTAAAGTAATTTTTAACATACCATACAATTTTTTGTTTTTTGGCTTTACTTACATGTTAAGAAATTTTGGTTTTACCCTTTTTTATCAGCTATGTGGAGAGGTATGATCTAGATTCACCATCTGATGATATTCAACATGTGCTGAAGTGTATCGCTGTGAAGTTAGGCAAGACTCAGCGAGTGAAAGCTATCACAGGTGTAGGTGAGTGAATGATGTGTGCAATATCATTTGAGGACAGAAATGCAATCACCAGAAATTTAATTTACTTTTAATTCCATAGGTGACATCACTGTCAGAATTCCTAACTACACCGCTGCTGCCTATGACTTCATCAGAGCTTTCCGTAAAGGGGAGCTGGGCAAAGTCATGCTTGACTAATAAAAGATGGAACTTGTTGCTTATGCTGATTAGGGATTCATGATATTCATGGTAATGGCAACTCTGATAATCCTGTATTGATATATTTTTAATTGTATTATTGTGGTGCTGTTTCTTACAGTGCTCTGATGTAAAGCAAAATAATTCACTTGTGTGCAAACAATAAAATATATGTATACTTACATAAAAACAAATTTTCTGATGTAATATTATAACAGCACCTTTGAATAAGTGATGTATAGATTTAGTCATTTAAACAACTTTTACAAAATGTTTAAGCTATAATTTTTTTCCCCAGTCAGTCTCTATAGAAACACACAATATATATCATATCTAACTCTGGTTATATATTCATTTCACAGTCTTGGTTAAAATTGGTGGCAGATGAATATGATTTCTTAAAACTACATGGACAATACAGTACATCACAGATAATAGACATAAGCAATGAAAAAAAACACAAATCTATTTATATGTAGGACTAAAAATATTAGGGACAAGTTTGTCTTGAATCTGTAACTGCATGAGTAAATATTAAAGTTACATCAAAATATTTAGTGCTTTATATCTTTGTATCATCAGTTGCTAAAAGTCTAAAATGGAAATATAATAATATCCTCTTACAAGTGTAAACCATTACAAACTAGTATAAAGTTCCTATTCATACACTGTATAAACAAACCTATTCTAATAATTGGTCATACAATATACTACAACAAATACAAGCATCTGTCTGACAAACAAGGCAGACAAAATCGATAACATCAATAAGTAATAATAAAAACTTATTGTAACTTATCTGCATGTCTCATAACACTTTGTTTGCTGTTTACATGAACCACCTTATCTATTCAGATTAACTTAGTAGTTCAGATTAAATTAGTAGTTTTTATTGTATGATTATAACATACCCCATCAGGCACTGTGTGTAATCTGCTAACTAGCATTTTTTTAAAAAAAAATTCATTTCACTCTTTGATTTAAGAAACGACTGTAAAAGGTTTTGCTGTGTATATAGTGAAGTGATTGAATCTTTGCTAGTAAACTTTTTTTATAATGACACATCAATTACTGAGTTATAAGGCTGACATAAAAATATCTGGCACACGGTTCGTACAAAGAAAAACAGTAGGGGGGGGGCACAAAGTTTGAATGTTAAAACCATTGAGTTCTTAATACAAAAGTTTAAGCATCCTTTAATCCATACCACACATCTGTATTTGTTTTGAAATAATGTCCTGGAAATGCAAATTTTATTTCAACTTTTGATTCGGATTGGTATTTTAAAATTCACACTTTATTCGAATAGATTTTATAGAGTGCAAAATTTCAGATTTGAATTTTATATATTCAGTGAACTCTTGCATGTGCACTATACCTGGAATAAAAGACTAAGAGCAGTAAGATATCCATTCCAAATCATTTTAAGACTATATAAGACCTTTTCCCATCTCTGGGTAGCTGAGATAATTAACTTATAACTTAAAAAATATATAAAAATTATATTAGCAAATGAATTCAGTCATCTTTAAAATTCATTATTAATAATTAAATGGTTTTTAAACATTCAAATTCTGTCTTTTTTTCCTTCCTTAAAAGAGGTGAATATGGATTACATATGCAACAGTGATGAAGTAAAATATATCCACAGTTTTATTAGCTTTTCATTTATATTCTTACTTAATTTCTGCTATTTCTGCTTTATATAATATGCATATAATCCGATTAAGTCTGTAAAAGCTTATTTAGGTGTTGTAGCTTAGTCTACTAATATCAGTTTTCGTTATGAAGTTCATCACCAGGTATTGTATTAAAAATACTATGAATACACATTGCACAGTAAACTTAAAATTTTCAACCCTTTAAAGCTTCTGACTGCAACCTCAAGGAAGCAGAAAGTTTATTGGCAGTAGTAATGAGAATATTCCACGATATTTGAAAACATGAGTCACTGCACTAGACCTTTGGGAGAGGTAAAGTTCCCAGTCTGTCCTGTTGCTGTAATAATCGTCCCCGCGTTCAGAGCTGTCATCTGGTTTGCGTTGGGCCGAAGCATACCATCCTCCAGCTCCCAGTGCTACTGCAGCACCAGCTGCGGCCGCTCCTGCCACCCTCACAGAGGACGAGCCACCGATACGAGATGAACGTCCACCGTGTGTATTGCCTCGGATAGAACCTCTGGCGGAACCCCGAGCGGAACCCCTGGCACCTCCTCTGCCACCTTTTGACATTGCTTGGTCACACAGGAAAGTAGAGAGGAGCAGAAATATGCAGCAGGTGGCTATGGCTCGGTTCATTCTGGAACTACCTGAAATAAAAGGCAGCAGATCTTTATCTCAAAGCACTTTACTTTCAGTTCTTCAATTATCAATGTAGAGAACCGGTGGTAGGATGGTGGATTACTGATCCCAAAGTCGGGGGTTCAAGCTCCACTATCATTTGGTTGTCACTGCTGTCCCCCCAGTGCAGCTAACTGGGTTATCAAAGGCCGGCCATGTCCCTCACAGTCTGTGGTGAGAGGCATGTAAAAGAACCATTGCTGACTTTCGAAAAGAGTAGGCTGCACTGAACTCAGCGTATTTCTGCCCTGCGATGGCCTGGCGAGCTGTCCAGGGTGTACTCTGCCCTCGCCCAGAGTCGGCTAAGATGGGTGCCAGCCTCTCTGCGACCCTAATTAGGATTAAGCAGTTCAGAAAATGAATGAATGAATAAATGAATGAACAAGTACATTTACAGTTCTGGAGGAAGCTGCATTTGAATTACAGGTTTTTCTTTGTTCAGTCTTTTAGTTTGGAGGCACCTGAGCATCATCTGTCTACTAACATTAAATAAATATTTCCCAAAGGTAGTAAATTTTTTATGGCCAGATAGTGAGAAGCCTCAATTACACAGCATGTATTATTAGCTAACCTTTACCATCCACAATATTAGGAACACGCATGTGGTAGCAGCACAATTAAAAAAATCATGCCGATACAAGTTAAGATCTTAATTTTACATCCTCCTCAAACAGTAGAATTGGGGGGAAATGTGATCTCTCTGACTTTTAACAGTAGGATACTGCTGACAGAAGGGCTTGTTTGAGTATTTTTTTTATTTAAAATAAAAAAATTGTTGATCTTCTCGGATATTCACACTCAAATGTTTACATAGAATGGTACAAAAACACTTCAAGGGTCACAGACCCTCAAAATGTATGAAAATAGCATTACTTACATCTACTGTAATTGTTGCCTGTAGTTATTAATATTTGAATTTTGTTCATGATTCTAAATGTGAGAAATATTTGAAGTAAAATTAAATCTTGCTCAAAATGCCCCCCAAAAATGGATGAAAGCATGTATCCCACATGACGTCATCATAAGAAGATACTTGAGGAGACTACTTGCAAAACCTGTTAAGTCAAGTTTGTTAAAAAAAAAAAAAGTTATTTCCCCTTGGCCTCTTTTTTCAGCCACCCGTGCATGTCCCACTGATGGCTCCACTTTCAAAGCCTGCTAACTCGTATTATACAGTGTCTTGCAGAAGTATTCACCCCCTTGCTATTTTTCACATTTTGTTGACTCACAACCTGGAATTAAAATGGATTGTTTAAAGGTTTGTATCTTTTGATTTACAGAACATGCCTACATCTTTGAAGATGTGATTTTTTTTTTTGTGTGAAGCAAACAACAAATAGGACAAAATAACAGAGAACTTCAGCGTGCATAACTATTCACCCCCCCCCACCCCCCCAAAAAAAGGGTGGGCGGCCATCTCTTGGCAGGTTTGTTGTAGTACCATGTTCTTTCGATTTGAAAATGATAGATTTGATGGTGCTCCATGGGATCATCACAGATTTGGATATTTTTTTATAACCCAACCCTGACTTTTACTTCTCCGCAATTTTGGCCTTGACTTGAATGGAGAGCTTCTTGGCCCTATTGGTGTGATGCCTTTGTGAATACATTATAATACAATGCACATGCCAATTTTCATATTTTTATTTTTAAAAAGTTTTTTTTTTTATATTTTTCTCATTTTACTTCACCAACTTAGACTATTTTGTGCAGATCCATCACATAAAATTCTGAAAAAATTATTTTAAAAAAATTAAATTAAATTACAGGTTGGAATGTAACAAAATAGGTAAAAAGCCAAGGGGGGTAAAAACTTTTGCAAGGCACTGTAAATTGTAGTAGAAGAAGCAAAACCCTGTCAGATAATTCTATGCCTATAAAAAAAATCTGATAATTCTCAAAAACTGACCAACTTGACTTAGCAGGTATTGCAAGTGGACTCCTCTCTTGTGCTTGACATGAATCAGCTAACGTGGCCTTGTTCTATTCACAACATGCATTATTTACCCAAAATGAATCATGGATGACTCATCAAGCAGTGCTAGTACAGTTGACACAGAAGATTCATCAAGTTCTGAGACAGATAGATCAGGCTTGGGGTACTCATAATATCAGTGCTGATGTCTGACGAGGTTGAAGCTTTGCTTAGCCTATATGAAATAATTTTAGTAAGTGTACAACTATCACAGTAATCTCTCTATTAGATGTTTTACTCCAACCTACAGGCTGACAGTGTACTAAGGCTTCAGCTAAGATAAAACTTATTATTTATCATATCTGTACATGGGAGTGTGTGTATATATATATATATATAAAGATCTTGAGTCGATTTTCCGTAAAACAGTGCTCGATACGTCGAAGTAGAGCTAAATATATTGTATACTGTTATTTTTCCCACATACTATATATATATATATATATATATATATATATATATATATATGTATGTATGTATGTATGTATGTACATACATACATATATACATATACATACATGCATTTGCACATTTAATGAACCATTCACACTCTCATGAATGGTGCCTAACTGTGAATAAGCCTAATGTGCATGTGTTTGGACTGTGGGAGGACACTAAGGTACCAGAAAAAAAAAAAACACAAGCACAGACAGAATATGCAAACTCGACACAGAAATGCCCATGCCGAGCCCAGGCCTCAAACCCAGGACCTTCTTGCTATGAGGCAGACGTGTTAACCACTATGACACCATGTCTCTGGGTACGCCGGTCTCCTCACACAGTCCAAAGACATGCTTCCAAACTGCCCCTCGGTGTGAGTATGGGTGTAAATGGTTGTGTGTGTTGGCCCTGCGATGGTCTTTTGAACTTGTCAGGGTGTACCCCACCTTGGCCCAGTGTCGACTGAGATAGGCACCAGCCTCCCTGTGACCCTTATAGCAAGATTAAGTTGTTTAGCAAATGATGATAATGATATTAAAAATTATTTATATTTAATTATACAATAATTAATTATTAGAAGAGGGGGGCACGGTGACGTAGTGGTTAGCACATCAGCCTCACAGCAAAAAGATCCTGGGTTCGATTTCCAGCTCGGGCGTTTCTGTGTGGAGTTTGCATGTTCTCCCTGTGCTTGCGTGGGTTTCCTCC
>JAOUQZ010000039.1:21747509-21765403 GCA_028564935.1 Neosilurus hyrtlii
TTTCCAGCTGTGGGCGCTGATGAGAAACGGGGAATTTTTCTTATCCAGCCTAAAGCACTTTTTCCACTCAACAGAGACTGAAAGTTCAGTTTAACAATAGTAATAGAAATAATAAACTGAGTACTACTCTTTGTACCATGGTCATACCATCTTAATCACAGACAAAATGAAACAGAGAGACATTAAGTCCAGTAGATGGTGCAGCAGTTCAGCTCTTAAGCTGTGTCTTATTACAGCGCTCTACACACAATACAGCCAACTGATCTCATTTTTTAATGACACCACAGAAATGTTTGGATTTGTAAGGAAAGGAGTTTTAATGTATACATTTTCTATTTTATATCAGTCTCACTTTAACCACTAAATTGTTTGTTGGGACTTTTAGTACACATTGTTTAAATTTTATGACAGATGGATGAGAATTCGATAGATATTTAAACCTGTTTCTGACTATATTATGCATTTAAGAATTTATATACATATGCATAGCCCTGCAATGGCCTGGCGAGCTGTCCAGGGTGTACCCCGCCCACGCCCAGAGTTGGCTGAGATGGGCGCCAGCCTCCCCACGACCCTAATTAGGAATAAGCGGTTCAGAGAATGAATGAATAAATGAATGAATACATATGCATATTCATCATTGACTGGAAAAAGCCAATAAACTGAGAGCTGGAAATAATATGTATTGACCAAAAGTTTGCTTATCTTTTCAGTTTAGGATTTTTCTACTCATTTGACAAATCGTTTAATCCCACTTGGGTTAAAGAGAGTCTGAGCCCATCTTAGCCAAAGCTGGATGAAGGCAGGGTACCCATTGAACAAATCGCCAGACCACTGCAGCGCAACACACATTCACACACAGACATTCACATTCACACTCACAGCTAGGGGCAATTTGGAACAACCAATTATCTGTTATACTGTGCATGTCTTTGGACTGTGGGAGGAAACCGGAGTACCTGGACAAAACCCACACAAACACGGGAAGAACATGCACACTCCACACAGAAACACCTGAGCCTGGGATCTGAGCCCAGGACCTTGCTGTTAAAGATATAATCTTGACTGATTTCTGGACCAATCAACATATTCTATTATGTTTATTATGTTAAAATAATTTTTTAAACAGGATTTAATGATAAAATAGTCTGCAAAAGAACTGTGCCAAGTTCTGCGTAAAACAGATGCAGAACCAGCAGATTTTTCATATGAATAGATACATATGGTCATGAAAATGATTGGTTTGATTGCAACAGTGTTTGACTCAAATCATTTGATACCGGTTCAGGTACTACAGAGAGCTCTTGCTGTGATCTCTGGCTTCTCTTTGAACCTTCAAGTCTTAATCTGTTGTTTTTTGTTGATTCTATGCTATGCAATGACAATGTTAATGTTTAATGCTTACTTCAGACACTGTAGTTTAGCAGAGACTCTTTACTGGCCAGTGTATTGCTACATAGGGTTTTTCTCTGTGCATGTCTCTTCCCAAACATGTAATTAAGCACAAGCTCAGTATCAGTCTCTTGTGTTCCCCGAACTATTAAGAAATAGTTTTTCCCCCCAGAACTTATTCTTTTACAAGATTTGTGAAATTGGTAGCCCAAACTACAAGGTCACTCTTGTTAAACTTTCCCAATTCTGGGACTTAAACTAGTATCTTTAACTAATTAGTTACCTTGATAACCTATGACCATTATCAGCTCAGTTGTTTAACTTTAGTAGGGAGTCAGCAGGTGTCCGCTGGTCTCAGGTTCACAGATGGGTTTGTGTTTTCAGTCTTATCTGTTTCTGAGTTTGACTAAATGCTGCTGAAAGCTATTACCCTGCTGCTTAAGAGTAACTGGGCATTTTTTTTTTACTGTCTGGGCAGTACTAGAGTAAGAAATAAAGTGTTCCACTGATATGTATATGACAAACAAATATATAGAATTACATACCAAACAAATAGCCCTTAACGTCAATCCAGATTTTTCCTGCATGAGGCTCTGAAACTGAAAGGAAGACTTAGGCACGTGTTCTTCAAATATTACCCTCGTCATACATTATCTACAAGTCCTGACAAATCTATGATGCTCGGAAATATTAAACACAGGTTTGTTTGGTAGTTAGTCCACTGCAGTAGAGGTACGGCTACAACAGACTGAAGGTCGAAGAGCTGTCATTACTCCCCTTCTCTTCTTCATCTCACGTTTCTTGTTTCTCACTTGTGAGGTCATTGTGTTCTGCTGTGAGAATTTTGCTGCTTTTCCCGCAGTCTCCTTAATCTGCAGCTCCAGGTGCTTTTGAATAGCCAAGCCCAGTTCCTCAGGGTCAACTGAAGCACCATAGACCTCCCAGGTCATTCCTTCTGAGTCCCACTTCACATCCTTTACTGGCGTTTTGTGTTGCCCTATAAAATTTTCATTTTTATTCTCTCTCTCATCCAGCAGACACACCTCTGGAAAGACATGCTGAGGTGACGTTTCTGAGTCCTGTTCCACCTGTACCCCCTTGTCCCTCAGTTCCATTAAAGAGGTCATAGTTTCTGCATCTTTCATGTTTTTAACTTTTTTCACTGATTGCTGCTGACTTTCAGCCTGGCACGAAGGACCAGGCCAGTTACAGTCCAGGCTGCAGCAGTGGACCAGTCTTTTAGAATCCAGCCTTGTCTCACTGATGGAGGAAACAAGTGGAGGAAGAGATAACAAGGTTGGTCCTGCTTTCTTGCAGTCTTCCTCCATGTTCATTAGTCTTGGTGTAAGTTGAGCAGGAGCAGGTATGGGCTGGGGGTGACAGTAGGCAGCAAACGTGTCCTCAACAGCTACATGATGGTATGGGCTACAGCAAATAGCCTCTTCAAGCCAAGAGGGTTTGGTGTCCCTGGCAAACTCTCCTGAAGCCTGATCACAGCTCGATGTGCAAACTTGAACAGATCTTGGCTGGATTGGGCTGCTTGCTGCTCTGCAGAACGTAGTTACATTACTGCTTTGCTGTGTATCCATGGCCTCCTTAAAAACTAAGGATAGAGCAGGTGCTTCTTGGTTCTTTTTCAAAGACGTAGGCTGAGAATCTGAGTGATTCCTCTGGAAATATTGCTTAGATGGTGACAGCTTTTCTTCTCCTAGGTATCTATGTAACGAGGAGGCTTTCTCAGTAAAGACAAGTGATGCCTGTTCATTCTGATTATTCACACCAGATGCCACCTGGGAATCTGCTTCATGAGATATGTGAACATCTGCAATACTATGAGGATGTGAGATGCTCTGAAGACATTTGTCTTTTTCATTTATATATTCTCTGTCTTCCTGGATATTTTCTGAGCACGGTACTTCACTAGAACTTTTCTGTGGGTCCTCAGACTTTGTGTCCTTTAGTTCTGCAGAAAGTGGAATAATAATGTTATTCATTACAGAAGGGTTGGATGGGATGGTGCTCCCAGGTGGAAACAGTTCAGCCACAGGGCCCCCAATCTCTGCCATGGAAAACTGAAACAAGATGAAATAATAGCATCTGTTACTGATTACAGATATTTTAAATAATTTATCTAGATCATCTAATATTCATGCAAAACTCATAATACCAGTACTGTGTACTTGAAACACTACACAAATCCTTACTGCATGTAGTGCGAAGCTTATTTGATAGGGAAATCAAATGCAAATCCATGTGAAACATATGCTGTATTTATAAATTATATTGTGTTCTTCAGGTTAAAAGGAAAACAACTGGTTATATACTTTTTATTTAGTTCATTGAGTTAATTAAGTGTGAAATTACAAAAATTGTTTGTTATATATAGATGTATATTGGATAGTTTTTACTTATAATGTTACATGTTGAGGTGTAACTGGATTTTGTACACTTTAAGTTATGTTTGAAGATTAGATTAGTTCTGAATTACTCTTCATAAGAGCTGAAAAGAAATTCAGAAGAAATTCCTTCAGAAAATGATGCAAGGCCCAACATACACAAAAGCATACTTCCTGGTTTTGCACATGCCTGTTACTTCTGGGTTGTACTTGGCCTTTTTCTAAAAGTAAATATGTTGTATGGTTCTACATAAAACCTTTGATGTTACCCAGAGGGATAAACAGAAAAACCAATTAGGGCTGTAAAATGTAAAACATAATACTGGAGAATGTAATCATTAAAAAAATACAATACTTATCACATAATGTCCAGTAAGAACAATAAAAGATTAAAAAGGATTGAGAAGGGATTATACACATTTCTGTAATACCATCATATAAAAAAGTACATTGTATAAGTACAAAAGTACGACTCTTGAATAAAATATTTGAACAAGCAAGCATTTACCCCCTTTTTTTTAGATTAGATTGGATTCAACTTTATTGTCATTACACACATATGAATACAGAGTAACAAAATACAGTTTCAATGTAGTGCCTAAAAATAAAGGAGATATACTCCAACAAATTACATAAAATTTACATTTTGTAGTGAATATAATTATGTATATTGATGGGGGGGGCAGATTATTCACATGAAAAAAGTACTAAAAAATATTCCCCATTTAAGTCTATAGCATTACTGTAGAATTAGATGTTCAAGATTAGGCCCTATAGATTAGAACCTCCTGCAGGTGGAACTTGTCTATTTCAACCTGACATATGGATCTGGTGTTCTAAGGGTGAAATGTATTTACACCCAGATATAAAGCACTCAGTAAGGCCTTCAGACTAAACATTATGGATGCCTATGAGTCTGTCAAAATATTTAAATATATATACAGTATATCTCTAAATTATTTCAAATAACCATTTCACTGTGAGGAAAATTAACAGTCTTATAGATTTCAAACAACTGCTCCAGAGAGAAACGTATTTATAGATATAAGTCTCCAAGAGCTCCAAAACTTCATCACAGAATTTTTAGGTAATATTGCAACTGTTGGAGTGAAAATGCATATATCTATAACCAGAAAGATCATTTTAACCTGAATGGCAGGCATGTCAGGAAAAAGAATACCAACTGTGAAGCATGGTGGCAGAAATGTTATGGTTGGGGTTGCTTTGCTACCTCATGGTCTGGGCACCTTGATGTCACTGACAATTCTGAATTATATCAAAGAGTGATTGAAGATATTGTGATGCCATCTGTGCAATGGTTGAAGTTGAAGTGGAGGTCAACCTTTCAACGGGATAATTTGAAAATCCCAAGTGCGCTAGCAAGTCCACCATACAAGGAATGTTTCAAAAAGAAGAAATATCAGGTTAAGGAATGGTCTAGTTATTGCCCAGTTTTAAGCCTTAATGAAATGTTTGGGGGGTTAAAAAGGGAAGTACATGCAAAACAGATCCCTCTAACACCTAGCAACTGAAGGAAGAACAGTCCAACATTTCAGCAATCACACGACAGAGAGTGGTGGACAATTATGCAAAACTGCAAAACCAAAAAGAATTTGGTTCTGCTAAAGGGGGCAATACCAGCACCTGAAGCAAAGAGTGTACCTACTTTTTCCACAGAAGAATATTAATTAAATGATAAATATTTTGGTTGATTAAATGTCTCGAAACTAATTCTCCTTGTGTTTTTCTCAAGTGTTTTACCCTTGCCTCTAGCCACTGTTAAAGAGGGCGAAATATTTGCTTGTTTAAATATGTTGAAATAATCAGAAGTTTCCATGGGCTGTACTAATTTTCCACTGTATATACAGACATTGTACAGTATTAAGTACAGTACAAGACATTAAATGTATAATGCTTAATGAATTGTTTAATTTACCTAACAGAATATGAGTTTGAATAAAGCATGAACAAAAAAGGGAAGGAGGGGCTCTTTTTCTTAAACCATACCTTTCACACCAAGAGATGGTAAGTGTACAACATTGAAAATCCAACACATAAGAAACTGCTTCCATTCACCGTCATGCTTTCTGTGATTAACAGCGTGCATGGACATGGAACAGTAATAAAAAAAATCAACTGACTTTACGAGCAACGTGCTTTTGAAGTCAGTAAGCTAATTTACTCAATTTTGCCAGACCTGCCAGCTCTATTAACTCAACTGTTTGGGACAATGATGCAAATTCTCATTCACACAATGCCAAAAATATCTGCTGACAGTAACTGCATTGTTTATCTCTAAAAGGCTTTGCAAGGTTAGCAGAATATGCTCACTCAGGACCTTGTGCATGCATTATTCATCCATAAGATATATTAATATCTGACAATGCAAGTCAATGTCTCTTGACAAACACACACACACAGAAACCATAATTATCAGACAATAATTTTTCCAATGATCCTTTTTCAGTTTTATCACACAGCATACTTATGATAAATAATCCTTACCCTCTTATGAGAATTGCAGGCAGATTATATTCTCTCCTTGAGCTTTTTCTCTGTTCTGCCTTTCCACAGAGCTTTCTATCCCTCCCTGTCTCCTCGCCTTTTCTTCCTTCCTCTAATATCGATGTATAGTCATTTCAGTATCTGTGCGGGACCTTCATAGGGCACAGGCTACAGCACTGGTGTCTCTTTTCCCCTTTATACATCTACAGGTGAACCCCTCCTGCCTTTTTTCACTCAGTCACTCCATCTGACCCCACCTCTCTTGGCTAAGAGTCTCCTCCTTCTCCTCCTGCTTGTTTAACGCTTGTCCAGCAGTAAGATAGATGAAGAAATCCTTGGGATTATCTCGTCTTTCATCTGATTACAAGCCTACCTCCATTGCCGATCTTTAAATCCCCAGCTCTTACAGGGTTTAGGATGGTATGTGTCTATGTGTGAGAGAGAGAGAGAGAGAGAGAGAGAGAGGAAAGGGAGGAGAGGGAGGGAGTGGTGTGTGAATTTAGTCAAGGCATGATGGAGCTGAACATGGAGATGAAGAGGGCATGCAGTGATATAAAGACAGAATTAAAGACAGACAGTCAATCTCGGTGTGTTTTTATCAACCTGGAAAGAGGTGATAGATAAAATTCATGTATGATTTAAACATCACTTAGTTTGCATCTACATTGGCGCCCACATCTGCCAAACAGATAATGTGTGAAAACTAAAGATGCTGCAGGATTCTTACACCTATTTCCTCTCACAACCTTTAACAGCACACGTAGCTCTTGCCATCATTCTCTCGCTGTTGCTATGGCAACAACATTGCTCAATGGGACTGCTGATTCCCATTTTATCTCTCTTTTTGCCTTTTTACAAAACATAGCTAAAAAATGCATGCACGTCCACACACATTTGTAATGTGTCTTCACATACACTTTATTCCATTTATAACATGGGAGTTCTGAGAAACACAAAAACTCATGTGAATGCATCAACTACAGCCACACCTTCTTGATAGAAACATTTGGACAAAACTCACAGCATTTGTTATTATGTGAACATAATGAATATCTACTTTTGTACATTGTTTAAGTTATAACTGAGTAGTTGTCATCTATGTCCTATGAGTAATACTGAGTATGAGTAATGATTAATCATAATGGAAAGTAACTTAATAAAATACAGACATCACTTAATTACATCTTATTATTAAGAATCTGCATTGTCCACATAAAATAAGATGTTGTATACATAGAAAATATTTTCTTGGAAAATCTATACAGTGCTCTGCAAAAGTTTTAGGTGTCCTATTTTTTATTTTTTTATTAATATAAACTTTGCTTTAAATTTTTATTTTATAATTTGTATTTGTATTAAGTTTAGGAGATCCAAAACACCAGCAGCCCCTGTTTCCATCAAGGGCATCAATGTGGAAATGGTGGAGGATTACAAATACCTTGGAGTTTATACTGACAATAAACTGGACTGGGTTAAGAACACTACCACAATTTACAAAAAGGGCCAAAGCCGTCTCTATTTTTGGGGCTGATTAGGTCGTTTAACATATGCCGAACGCTGTTTAGGATGTTTTATAAGTCTGATGTGGCCAGTGCTATCCTCTATGCTGTTGCACGCTGGGGCAGCAGGCTGAGGGTTGCAGACGCAAATAACCCGGTAGATACTGTAATTGTAAAACTGCACAAACTCTACCTGATGTTATTCTATGCTTTATAGAATTTTTATGTAGAGATCTTTAATGCCATTATTTATATGTAAATATGAGGCATCTTTTTTCTGCGCCATTCCTTTGTGTACAGTATCTAGCGGGTGTCTTACAGAACCAGCCCCAGTTCTCCTGGAAATGTTAACTGTAACACTTGATTCTTTATTTGCATGTAAATCACAGCATTCTTCATTACATTTTTGTCTGAAAAGTGGTCTCTTATATGCAATATGCTGAATTCTTTATTGACATACTGTACTAAATTTTTATGTTACATTTCAATTTGTGCTGAAAAACTAATGTTTGGAAATCTAAAGTGTTTTTTGTACTAACTTGCTTATATACAAATTATTTATACTATAAAAAAATAAGTGCCTAAAACTTTTTTGCACAGTACTGTATATAAATATATATTTAAAAAGATGAAATGGCAGTACTGTATTCTGCCCATCAGAGTGAAACTTTGGTCATAAGTGACATAAGATTCTGGAATTCAGGACATTTACCTTCACAATTACTATCCCCATTTTTAGAAAAGTTAAGATTTTCCCCAAAATGCAATAAAATCCTAATGTCCTCCACCAAGTAGGTTTTGTTTTACCCTTGGTTTGAATGTATATTTGTTAGCAGGCTTTCTCATAAAAGTTATGTTTGGATGCAATTTCATGCAATTTCTATCAGAGGTGGGGGATTGGACAAATAACACAAATTTTGGAGTTGATCTGGATCAAATTCTGGATCCAGGAATATTTCAAAGGTTTCTTTAACATTTTGCGATGATTTTTGATAGTTTGTTTCATGTGGGGGATAGCTGGGCTTGGTGGAGGTTTGCTGTTGCTTATGGTCTTTTTGTGTTTTGTAAATTTAACCAAAATTAGAATTTGATGCCTACAGCACATTTAAGAAAACCTGCTGCAGAGGCGAGGCTTGTTTACTGCTATGTTACATTACCTTTCCTTTCAATTTCACTCTTTGGGAACTGAGAATACTAATTACTGCTGTATTGCAATTTGAATAATTGTTCGTTCTTGCTTGATACAAGAGTTTTGCTGTTCAGCAATCTATCGTTTCTTCTCTTCTTCCTGATGCTGTCTTCATTTACAATAGTAAAGAGCTAAATCTACAGCAGGCCAGTCAAGCACACTATGAATCCACACTATTACATCTTATGCAGAGTGAGGCCTGGAATTGTCCTGCTGAAATATGCATGGATTTTCTGGGAAACGATGTTGCATTGATGGTAGATGGTCTCTCTAAAATTCCAATATATGCCTCCAAATCAATGGTATATTCATACACATAAAACTCACCCATGCTGTGGGCACTGATGAATCCCCATAGCATCGCAGATGCTAATTTACCTTGTGCTGATCACAGTCTAAATGGCTGTTTGCATGTTTGGCACAGGGAACTTGATGTCCATTTTTCCTGAAAACAAGCTGAAATCTTGACTTATCTAACCAATGTTCCACTATCAGCCCAGCTGAGATAGGCTTGGGCTCAGAGAGCTCTGTGGCATTGTTGCTTTTAATTGAGGAATGGTTTCCTCCTTGCACAATTTCAGCTTGCATATCTTATTATAGCAACAGACTGTGTTAAGGAGAAATACTTTTCCAAAGTAATCCCAAGCCCATGTGTCTATATTTGTCGCAGTAGCATGATGGTTTCTCAGGCTTAAAGGTCACACACATCCAGCAGTGGTTTTTGACCTTGCTTTTTACTCACTGATATGTGTCTGAATTCACTGGATCTTTCTTTGTAATTTTGCAGCTGGATATACATTTGGGTATGAACAGTGAACAATTGAATATCTTCATTTAATGTCTCAGTGACACTGATTTACATAACTAGCGAACACCTACAAAAAACTGTGTTGTAAAAAAAAGAACTGAAGTAAAGCCCTCTAATACTACCCTTGAAATCAGAAAAATACTCTCTTATTTCTGCGTAATAACTGTCTTCCGAGCCATTAACTTACACCATCTTTAAAGCAAAATAAATAACTTAAGTTGCCAAACAATAAATAAAACAGGGTCTTAACTGCCGTATTTAGAAGACATATACGTATAAACAACTGTACAACTTTAACTGTGCCTGCATGTTCTTTCTTTGGTACTAAGTGTTTATATTTAAAAGGACAATATTCCCACCCCTTCCTTCTTAATTACAAATATCAGCTGACACTTCTTTTTGAAATTTCTGGATGTATTTCCAATAGTTTTTAAACGCATACTTTCGAAAACAGGGAAAATCTTTGGTACTGAATAACTAAATTATTGCATCAGTGTAATGGCAGCATGTTGGTTTGGTGGTTAGCACGTCCACCTTACAGCAAGAAGGTCCAGGGTTTGATTCCCAGGCTCGGGTGTGTCTGGGTGAAGTTTGCATGTTCTCCCTGTGCTTGTGTGGGTTTCCTCCAAGTACTCCGGTTTCCTCCCCCAGCCCAATAAGAATCACATCAGGCTAGCTGGCTTTTCCTAGTTATGAGTGTAAATGATTCTGTGTGTGCTGCCCTGCTGTTCAGTGTCGGCTTCGCCAAGTGTTGGCTGAGATAGGCACCAACCTCCCCATGACACTAGGATTAAGCGGTTTGTCAAATGAGTGAGTAAAGTCTGCTTACTGAGAATGAGGTAAAATGTGAAGAATGAATGGGTGAATAAATACGTTCCTTGTCTTCTTTAACCCATAAATGAGACATTTCATGTAGCAAAAATATATAAATATTTATGTATGTAATATGTAAATTCAGGCACAATATTAGGCAGTATTTCCTTTTTTTAAATATTATTAATTTAAATTACCTACACCTTTGCCTTAGAGACAGTGTGGACACAGATGGCAAAAAAAACTCTCGCTTGTAAAATATTCCAGACTTTCACTGACCTAGATTACACCAGACGGAACAAGCATGTACCATACTGACGCAAGTTCTCTGCACGATTTTTCTTATCTAAACCCCAATATCAGCATATATGCTCAAAATTTCTCCTTACCACTAGTGAGAGAGATTTCCAGTATTTCTTCAGTGTGAACCATATGACTATTTCAAAATCATTGCACCTTTCATGCTAAACGACACTCCTATATACAGGTGAGTCAGTTCCAAAGGGTAATATCTCTCTCTCTCTCTCTCTATCTCTCTCTCTCTATCTCTCTCTCTATCTCTCTCTCTGTCTCACACACACACACACACACACACACCCACACTCACAGCTCCAGCAAAGATTTTTCTCAGGCCATTTATCACATGACATGACACAGGCCACACCCACATAGCCCTGTTAATGTTTTCACAATTTTACCTGTGCAGGCCAGGTTTCTCTCAAGCATCTGTAGATACCGTTTGCATATTTTGTCTGCCCGTAGTCCACATTTATGTAAGATGGGTTTATTAAGGCTTTTCTGATAATAGGGGTACTCAAATTACCTAAAGTAGCATTTGGATGGCAAATATGGTCAGAAGTGATATTTCTATTTATTTTAGATGTTTAGTTGTGGTTGTTTATTTAAAAATACTTTACAATCAGTATACTAAATAATGAGTTATATTATACAATACATAGAAAGCATAGTTTTATACATATTAATTAAATGCTTTAATTCATGTCTATTATTTTTGTTTTAGTTTATTTGTTTGAATTTACAAATTTATAGTTATGATAAAATTATAAATTAAAAAAACCTGAGTATATAGAACCATATGCAGGATAAATCTGGATCATCAATTTATCGGATTTACACTATAGCCCTTTAGTAAAGATTTTGGTAAGAGACTCCAGTCCAGTCAGTATTTTTAGAAACTTTCAGTAAATTGAGCTGAAGCACAGTGGACTCTCAGCAGGCTGTACAGGTTTGTGTATAATGAAAGCACAGGAAACTAATCTCTGGGCCTGTATCCCATTTTCCCATCACCACAGAGAGGGCCCATATGTTATGTTCAGTCCAAAATGTCCCATACTCCTATAATACACCCAAATACCCAAAAAATCCTTTAGTCAGGTTAAAGTGCAGAACAGTCTTAAATGAAAGTATAAAATTAATGTGAAATTTGCATGACCTCCCTCTGTTATATCTGACAATTACTGAAACAAAATTTGGACTCATTCAACCGATGTCTCTAGACATCAACAGAGAAGGCAGGATTCCTTCATGTATTCAGTAGCTGAAATACAGTATGCACTCTGTGGGAGTTTAGATTGCATGATTTTTCTTGTTTTGTTTTTTGATTTATTTTTTTTTTTTTTTGCTCTGGAATAAAAAAACAATCTCATCCTGTGTCTACAGTGGTGTCTACGGTGGTGTCTACGGTGGTGTACATATTTCATAGAGACATCAGCTTATAATCATCCACTACCTGCTATGGTGCATCATTTGTCTTGTACATTATTTTCGCACTGCATAGTAATGAGGTTGCTTTAATTTCTCTCTCTCTCTCTTTTTTTTTTTTTTAGCTCAGCTGTTAACTTTCACAAAGCTGTGATATACAGCTGGTTAAAAAAAATTCCAGTTACTCATCCAAGGAAGTGTGCATTGAGGAAGAAGGGAAAGCAACAAAGGTAAGTGGCATGTCAGAGCCACCTTAGAGAATAAGAACAAGACAGTAGGCTTCAATTTATGTAATGGTTCAGAAAATGAATGAATGAAAAAACTGATTTTTTTTATGCTTTCAGGGTACACAGGGACTTTATACAGGGACTTTATCTGCATGAAATTCAAAAAAACCTGGAAAAATGGAAGATAAAGGTGTTTTAAAACTTTTGATATATGCATAGATACATGTGTACACCTTGATTGCTTTATTTTCATGTGCACACCTTGATTGCTTTATTTAAATTTGGTTATTTTGAATATTTTGTTTTAGTGTGTCAAATTGTGTCAAAATACTTATGGACCCCACTGTATATACAGTATACTGTAGTATAGTATAATTTATTCATTTACCACAGACAGTGAGAGACATGGCTGACCTTGGATAACCTAGTTAGCTGCACTGGGGGGACAGCAGTGACAACTCGGTGATAGTGGGGCTTCAATCCCTGACCTTCAGATCAGTAAGCCAGCACCCTACTAATATAGTATTATTAGGTACAAAACATGAAGGCTATTTTGCAATGTCAAGGGTCACTGCTGTCTCCCTCTAGTGGCTCCCTAGAACCTGAAATGTGAAATATAGTTTCAATGACAACACAGAAATGTAAGCTCAGTTTGATTTTTATTTGAAAAACAACATGCAGTGGGCTGAATGACCTGTAATTCCTTTAGTTACAGTAATTATTTTATTAGTGATCGAGGAACAGGAATCTATCCCTGTAACTCTTTGCCCAAGGCAGGTATACATGCCAGAGGGGATGTATAAAATTTTTACTTTAGCACTGTAACACCCTCAAGGCTTATGCGACTGCATAAAAAAGTCAATAATTATTTCTAACAATAGCTTATTAAATTACCTCCTGATATAAAGTAAAATGTAATAATAGAATAGATGTTTAAGAAGAAAATGTAAAGTACTTATTCGTTACATTGATTCATTTTCAATAATCACTTTATTCTGGTCATTGGATCTGGAACTTGTGCCTGGAACACTGGACATGATATACCTTGCATGTAACCTTAGTCCATCACAGTGCACCATGTTGACACATATTCAAATCTATCAAAAATAATTAATTTAAATCTATTATCTATCAGCTTAGCATAGCCAATCTACCTCTTATCTAAAAATGGTAAGAGACTGAAGAGCCTGATAGAAAACCACTCAGAGCTGTGAATAATCTCTGTGTGCAAGTATAGGCCTTATAGAATCTGTCATTCTCATTTAATAATTGCCTCATAGTAGGCATGAAGGCAACGATGCAATAATACATTTATCTCATGACAACGATTCAATATCAAGAATTATTTGATGGCCTTCCACCAATCAGGAAGAAAAAAATCTCTTGAAAGAATATGTTTTTTAATCCTGAGATCAGTTTTCAAATAATATTTACGAATAAACATCATTATTCACTCAAAATATTTTCATTTCTGATTGGTTGAATGTTACTAATTCTTCATATTCTTCGACCAGCTGATTTATCCATCATCGACATCAGATAAGTTGAATGATTATTTCAACTTTGGAATGTGACAAGGATCCTCCTCAAAGATATCATATAAGGTAGATGCACTGCTGCCTGGGCTGTGAAATCTTCATTTTATTTTCTCACTTTTTATGCTGTTGTAAAGAAAATGGCTGCCTGCTCTCAAAACTAGAAGCGTGCTCCTCACAACATGCTGATAAATTTGTGTTTGGTGGGGAAAAAAGTCTTGTTCTGGAAAATGAAAAATATGTCCTCTCCATTTACCAGCACTACCGTTCAACTCACACTGTCTATAGTGCACCATCCTCCAGACCTAGAAGTAGAATTAGGTTTTTGTATGATAAAGTATGTAGAATTCTTGAAATTTTGGAGGTTGTTATTCTTGTAGGGGGCTATTAAAATCAAATTTTAACATTCTTGTCTTATGGTCCCCATGTACTATATACTAAAACATTTATTTACCTCAGGCTCAGTGGCTGCACCTGGCCTTCAATGAATAATTGTTATGTATACTCTTCTTGTGTTTAAGTAGCAGTAATACATGGTAAATTGCTGGTGATTATATAATTGCATAAAGTTGTATACATTAGGTCTATGTTTAGAGAAGAGCAGCAAGGCAGTTCAACTGTTTCACTTTTATTGCCAGTCACAAGCTCTTCTACTGCACTTCAACACCAGAAATAGCTTGTTTTATTTGATATGTTACAGTGGCAATACCAAGAATGAACAGAGATTGCTCAGTTTCGGTTATCTTGCTGTGAAGTACTTGACTGTAATAAATTGCTATTGAGAGAGCAGGTGATGAATCAAAGGCAGCTGTATCACACAAAAGATTTCCTAATCACAATCCCTGAGACTCATCTCTTTTTGGCTGATCCTGGTTCATCAGATAAACCTTCCCGAGGCATCATCTGCCAAGAATAACAATTCTGAATAGTTACTTCTTACCAGCTGTGATTTATCTTGTAGCAGATCAAGAATGCATTAGTGACACAGTTTGACACATATACAGTGCAGAGCTTTGTATTATCCAACAGCACACTCGTACAAAACACATCATGATTGCACATTTGCTATTTTTAGATCAGATTACAGAATATCAGGCATTGCTCTCGATATAATTCTTGGTATTGCTAATACATACAATAACTTTCCTTTCATTCATAGCTAATAGAATGATCAACATGATCAAAGTATTTGTATGAAAAAAATCTATTAAATAGTAGTACAGCCAGCTATGTTGTAATTATAATATTATGATTAAATAATTATTGCAAATCGAAATCCTTTTCTCAGGCAAGAACTGTAATCATGTTCCACATTATATAAATGCAGGAATAAGTCCATGTGCTTCTTATAATGAGTAAAGAGAGTATGGTTAATGTAGTGCAATGTATGACTGACAGAGTAGGATATTTACACAATTTTAGCACCCATTCAAACAAACAGCAACATGTTCCAATTTCTAGTTGAAACTAATTAGCAGTCCGAGAACATGTGTCTGCTCTAAATCTAAGGTACGTACAACTGTAGAGAACGCTATGATTCAACATTTATTCCTAGTATAGCATCGGTTATTTTAGATAGCTAATTCACAGGATTCAGATAATGAAATAGATTTTAGAGAGAATTGTGCTTCTGTACAGGACTACAACCTCTTACTGTACTGTATATCTCCAAGGTTATCACAGGTCTTTTACGAGGAAATGAACCATGTAATGATCCTTTATTTATGAGCCAATTAAGCACCTCTGCCAAAATGGCATCACCACACTTCCTACTGAGCTCACAGATAGATTGCTTCAGATTGCTTCAGTCTCACAGAATAAATGACTGGTTGATGAGACGTGTATGAAGTGGACACAGAGTGTGCTTCTCGTCAGAAGTCCCATCAATCATAGAGTTTGGACAGGTGGATTAGCTATTTTCAGAGAGGACACCCATTACTGTGAGTGCCTGTGAGGCCAGCTTGGTGCTGGTGTGACTGGAGAGCTTGGACAGGCTGTCCTTCAGGTTCAGAGCATCCATCTGCTCTTTCAGCATGCCTGGGAGAGAGAGAGAGAAAGAGAGAGAGAGAGAGAGAGAGAGAGAGAGAGAGAGAAACAAATGGCATTTTTACGATAAATGGGAGCTGGGATTAGAATGGAACATCGGGAAATATTTTTGATTCATGTACAGTCATTTACCAGAAATAAGCCATTAACCTCTGCTTAAAAATAAAAGCTGTGTTCACTGAATTTTTGTGAATCCAGTAAATGTCTTATATAGATGCTTGTAATAAAAAAAATGTCAACTCATAATTAAAGAAGACACTTGCTCCTGAATGGCAACTATCAACCTAGAGATCTCAGGTTCGAATCCAGGTTGATGCTGCAGATATCCGTGGCCGGGAGTCCAAGGAAGCTAACTGTCCAAGCTCTCATGGGAGGAAGTGATGGCATACGCTCACCACCCTCTCACTCACAGTGAACATTAGTCAATCATTGGCATCTGTGAGCTCAATAGTACAAAGGGGCAGACATGCTGTCCACAAATATGCATGCACAGCAGGTTGTAAAGATGCGGGTGGCAGCATCACGTGTCACAAAGGGGGCATGTGCATGCTTACGTCACTCCCTGGTTGGTGGTGGTTGTGTGTGATAGGAAGGTAATACTCTATCATAAAAAAACTAAAGCAATAAAGGGACACAAATTTCAGTACATCAAGTCCAGTCATCTAATATGACTTAATTATATCTGAAAATGTTCACTGAGCTAACAAGCACTAAGCTTGAGCAAACACATATACCACACATAAACCATTCCCTTAATTCCCTCAGCCTAATTTACTGCTCAGATTTGGCATGTTATTTATAGTAAGAATTTCATGTTACTCACTGGAGTTGGCCAGACTGCAAATAAGACCTAATGTGCTAAATTTGACTTCCACTGCACAGACAGGGTCATCCAGCATCTTCTTCACTGTGGACAGCAGATCTGCTTGACTGAACGGCTCTTCCACCACCTCTGGGTAGACACACAAACAGATACAAGATGAGAACAAGTATGGGCTATGAGAAGAAGAAAAAACATTTTAAGACAACCCTTTGCAACTAGCATTCATAATACATTAAACAGAACCGTGAAATACATGTATAAAATAAACAATAGTCCTTATTTGTAATCATTCGGTATGGTTACAAACCAGTAAAGGTTGACGGTTCAAAATTATTGGACTGTACCAATATCTATTGCAGAGGCAATCGCTAGAGCAACTAACGCCTCATTCTGCATAATGACGTGTTCACTGGTTGCCATAGAGATGAGGTGTTGGACCCCATCTGCCTTGATGACAGCATGGATGACTTCCTGTCAGGACAAAAAGAAGCACTGAATCAGTACTGTAAAAGTGAAGATGTTACATGACTTCGATTGGGAGTCCTAGAAGCCTTTGCATGAAACATCTGTATGCACCATTCCAATGAATTTGTGAAAAAAAAACAAAAAAATTACAGAACTGTTGGTGAATTTTGTGGTGTGTGTGTGTGTGTGTGTGTGTGTGTGTGTGTGTGTGTGTGTGTGTGTGTGTGTGTGTGAGTGTTTGTGTGTGTGACTCACTGGGGAGCGACTGTGCCTGATAAGTGCTGCTAAAAGCCGACTGGCCTCTCCTCTGACACCTGCATGGTCTTTTGCTTGACACCACTCCATAACCCTTGCTAGCAATATCTCATCCTTGCCCAAAACTGTAGCTGCCTCATCTAACACACACACACACACACAAAGAGAGAGAGAGAGAGAGAGAGAGAGAGAGAGAGAGAGAGAGAGAGAGAGAGAGAG
>JAOUQZ010000039.1:21767263-21778046 GCA_028564935.1 Neosilurus hyrtlii
ACACACACACACACACAAACAGAGAGAGAGAGAGAGAGAGAGAGAGAGAGAGAGAGAGAGAGAAAGAGAGACAGAGACAGAGAGAGAGAGAGAGAAAGAAGAAATATAGAAAGAAAGTACATATATGTGAGTGATGTGCTTGAGAGGTTTTCTTCTCCTGTGGCACTTATTACCTTTCCCAAGTGCAATAGTTACTTCAACATAACTAGTAATTTTCGAGACACTGACTTGTGTGTGCACAGAATGTATCTTGTTGTGTGTTATAGTGCTTCTGGAGGCTGCTGCAAGCCTGTGAAGGTAATAATATACTTTGAAACGAACCTAATTATAGCCTTTAGAATAACAATTTGAACACAAGTCAAGGATATCTCAAGGATAAGCAAGGATAGCCTACTAGGTTTAATGGAGTTTTCTGTGCATTACTTTGTGCATGGACTGTTTTGAATCATTTATGTGCCTACTGTTATTGTTATTCATCACAACAAATACAGTAATTTGATAAAGAAATTTGATTAGGAAAAGAAAATATAAGTACTACATGACAACATTTCTGGGTATTGTCACATCATTCCTGCACCCACCCAGACATGTACTAAACTTTCCATGCACCAACCTCAATCACCTGACTATTGACACTCATCGCATGACAACACAACTATTCACAATGTTCACTGATCACCTGCACCACACTTGTTTCCCCACTTTATTAGGCATTATTCCTGTGAACTTGTTCTGTGATGTCTCGGCCCTTGTGTATTCTGATAGATATCCCATGTATTGACCTATTTGGTTTACTGTTGCTGATTACCCCACTGTCCATATACATACCATTCTTTGTGCATGATCAGTGCCAGTCTGTTGATCTTGATATTGGATTTGCCTTTGATAAATTGACTGTCTGATTGTTTTGGCCTTTGCCTGTTACCTGACTTTAATTTTGGATTCTGTTTTGTGGATATATCTTCTTGGAAATTTAATAAAGCCCTTTTATCTGCACATGCATCCCATTGTCTCCCTAGTCATATATTAATGACTGGTACTTCTGTTTTTCATTTTACATCTCAGTTTCATTTCATATGTAGTTTATAATTTATATTTTATATTGCCTTTGCTGGTGAATTGTACAGTTACTCTGTTGACTGTTGCAAGAGGAGTCCGATGGTTTTGTGCAATCTGATTCTGGCTAAGTCCACCCTCAGAATGACCCACAATACGCCCTCTTTGAAAATCAGACAACTCTTTTTCTCCTGGTGTTCACAGCTTTGATAGTTGCTATGAGCAATTTGTATATAATAACTATGTCTATAATATAACTGTTATCTAAATGTTAAAAAGTTTGAATGAATAAGTTTCAAAGATAAAACTCTGTATTGTAGAGTACTCTTGTAGAGTGGGTGGAGGTTGTGTTAAAGAAATCAAAGATTTGTCAATGTTGAAGGCAAATATAAAAATTACTCCTTTAATAAGTATTCATTTACATTTTTTGTTTCACTCTAATTTCTTATAAACAGCGTTTACACTGCAATTTGTATACAATTGGTGTCCTGACCTTGGCCATCCACCATCATACGCAGAGTCCCCAGCAGCTTGAACTGGACAGGAGGCATGTCGGAGCGCAACAGAGTCCTGATCCGCTGAATCACTCCATCCTCCAGCATACGCACTTTATTAGATGCTACAAGAAAGTGAATTAGATTAGATTGATTAGATTATGAAGGGTGCAGTTTGAAAATCAGCCCATCAGTCTTTCAATTGATTAAACTTTTGTATTATTGAAGAGGAAGTACTGCTTGTATTGTCTGACTGGGAGAAAATATATATTGCTTTTAATATTTGAATAGTGTGGCGGCACGGTGGCGCAGCAGTTACCACGTCTGCCACACAGCAAGAAGGCCTGGGTTCGATTCCCAGGTGTTTCTATGTGGAGTTTGAATGTTCTCCCCGTGCTTGTGTGGGATCCTCTGGGTACTCCGGTTTCCTCCCACAGTCCAAAAACATGCACATTAGGTTAACTGGCTGTTCTAAATCGCCCATAGGTGTGAGTGTGAGTGTGAATGGTTGTATGTGTGTGTTGGCCCTGCGATGGCCTGGCAAGCTGTCCAGGGTGTAAGGCCTTACTCAGAGCTGGCCAAAATGGGGCCAGCCTCCCTCCAACCCTAATTAGGATGAAGTGCTTAGAAAATGAATTAATGAATGAATTTGTATGAATAGTGATAGAATAGATAAAACAGCAGTGAAACATCCCAGAACACAACGATTAGCAAATGGTGCAATTAAATTGTATCTATACACCAAAACACTAACAGAGCAGGGGGGAAAACGTGAACATGGATAGATAGTAAATTATTGGTACCTGGTATGGCAAGATTTCTAAGAGCACTAAGGCCGGCATGTTGCACGGACACATCTCCTTCATCAACATGTTGCTCCAGCAGATCCAGGATATATGGAACAACCCTCAGTTCCATCATCTTTACACAATTACTGTCTGAAAGATAAAGCCATTGTATTTGTAACATGTACACTACAAGTTTCATACAGGCCATTAGAGCTGCAGTTCCTTAGAGCTTTGAACAACCATTTCTACCCCAACCCTAAAATACAATGTTAATAAAATAAAAAAATATTTTTAAGATGAAACGTCACACAGCTACCTGAACAGCTGAGAAAGAAACACATTCATTTTTGTCTTTGAGCCAATTCCATTTCAGAACATATTTGACTTCATGTTACATTTGCATTACACTGACATCATTGTAGGTGAAAATATTCTTCTTCTAGCATTTAACCTCCAAATAATAACTGCATGACATTTTCATCATTCCCTACTACACATATAAAGTGCCAAGTTTGTGTCCCATAAGCTTGTGCTAGCCACCAAGATAGCAATTATGCCAGAGATTAGCTAGCAATTCTAGAATAAATAATGCTAGCTAGAGTGGTGCTGGATTTGTTTGTCAATTAGTTTTAAACTGTTCTGAAATAGTATGAGAGTGGCATGGTGGCATAGTGTTTAGTACATCCGTTGGTATGTCCTTTCTGTGTTTGCATGGGATTCCTCTAGGTACTCCAGTTTCCTCCCACAGTCCAAAGGCATGCACAATATGCTAATTGGTTGTTTCAAATTGCCCCTAGGTGTGAGAGTGATTTTGAATGCTTGTGTGTATACATTTTTCATGCAATGGTCTTGCAAGCTATTCAGGGTGTATGCCATCTTTACCCAGTGTTGACTAGGATAGGTTTCAGCCTCCCTGCACCCCTAGTAGTAGGATTAAGTGGTTCCGCAAATGAGTGGGTGAAATAGTATGAATCCATATATACAGTTCCAAGCAGCTTAATCCTCTTTATGTTTCACTGACCTTGAAAAGCTAATGTCAAGGTCACAGGATTTTGAGCTCTAATAATAATAATACATCGCCATTACTGTGGAACACTAAAAGGAAACCATGTATGGATTTTTAACCTAGACGGTTACCTTGGTGGCATATTGGTTAGCACATCTGTTGGTATGATCTTACTAATGTTTGCATGGGATTCCTCTAGGTACTCTGGTTTCCTCCCACAGTCTAAAAGCATGCACAATACACTAATTGGTTGTTCCAAATTGCCCTTAGGTGAGAGAGAGCTGTTGAGGGTGTACGCCACCTTCACCCAGGCTTGGCTGAGATAGGCTCCAGCCTCCCCATGGCTCTAACAGTAGGATTATGCTGTTGAGTAAATGAGTGAGTGAAATAGACTATAGAATCACCTTTTTCAGTGTTTGAATCTCAAAACATATGGACAGAATGATTGCTTTTGACTTTTATACTAAACAAACATTGCTCACCATTCCTGGCAAAATTGGCAATTGCCAGTGCTCCAGACAGCTGAAGCTGGGTATTAGAGGATTGCAACCAGGACAAAACATCCTGATATACACCCCCTGTTCCCTCTCCAAAACATTTCTGCATGGATTCATCTGGAAAGCAGTTATAAATAGATATACTTAAACACAGATACATTTGCCGTTGAGTGTAATGACCATACGCTGTGTAACTTAGAAATAAATGATTTGAAGATTGATGGTAAAATTATGGAACATAGCAATATCTGTGGCATGTTTATTTTTGATAGTAAATTTAGAGAAACCAAAGACCCAGTGTATCTGCCATACTGGTTCAGATTAACGGTTTTCATATTATAAGATGTTAGTGATGTAAAAAGAAAAAAAAAACCCAGCAGATTCAGGTCAGTCTTACCCCCCAGTAGCAGTGTCACTATGAGGTTGGATGCTATTTTTATACTGCACAGGTCATGAGGGTCCGAGTCACCCTGCAATCCTCGAATCATTTCAGAAAGAGCTTCAGGCACCCCACCCTCTACAAACTGGAGCTTTAGTGCATCTAAAGCACAAACATACACACAAACACATTTGCAGTCATAGTGTATGATGATTGTAATTTATATTGTACTGATGATTGTTTGTGCAATACATATACAGTATAGTACATAATTCATTCCTTTTTTCTGGTTTCTTCTTTAAAAAAATAAAACGTGCAACTGCTCCGTTCTACATTGTAAAATGATTTGTTGTTTTAGATTAAAAAGTGAGTAATGTTGTAGCCTTAAAAAATTTTTAGGTCAATTGAAGTCATATAGTCATCATCATATCATACTTTGCCCACTGGTGCAGGGCAGCAACAAACGTCTCCATTGTTGTCTTTCTTAATCCAGGCTCTCAGTGGATACACAGTATGGCTGCTTTATCTCTCCCTTCCCTGTCCTTCCCCATGTCTGCTTTGGTCTTCCTTTTCTTCATTTGCCATCAAGGGTTCATTGAAGCTCCTCCTTTGTGATAGCATCACTATTCATACTGAGAATGTGGCCAATCCATCTCCATCTTCTCTTGATGATCAGAGTCTCCATGTTGTCCATGTTACATTAATGGAGGAGGTCATTGTTGGTGGTTTTAGTTGGCCGATGTTTTTTCTCAGTGGTTTATTAAATGAACAATGCCATAGCCTCATTGTGCAAGTGCCGCATTCTGTTAACTTTCTATGTGAGTTTTAATGAAGTCAAACTTTTAAGGTTATTAGTTTGCTCCTTTTGTTCAGTTACAACAAATCAGTTTTACAGTGTAACTTAATCTTACTTTTTAACAACCATAAATAAAAGCAGGTGGATTGGTGGTTAGCATTGTCATTGGTTAGCACTGTCACCCAACAACAAGGAGGATTGTGGTCCTGATCTTGGCCAAGGGCCTTTCAGTGTGAAGTACATGTTCTCCCTATGCTTGTGTGGGTTTTGTTCCACAGTCCCAAGGCATTCTATATTGCCAATAGGTTTGAGTCCTGTAATAGACTGTAGATCAGTTCAGGGTGTACCTCACTTCTCACACAAAGTCAGCTGAGATTGGCTCCAGTTTACCTCACAACCCTGATGTATAAGCTGTATAGATAACAGATGGATGAATGGATAAATAAAGGCACATCTTTTCTGCACATTTGCTGAAGTGTGAGTCTGGCTCACCACTCTCTCCCAGTGAGCCCAGCACCTCCAGGATAAGATGGCGGCGCTCTGCATCTGGTGCTCGCTTCAGCTGAAAGGTCAAAATATCTGCCAGCCCAACTTCTGCCAAAGCTTCTCTTGCTAGATCTGAGCACAAGCAGAGAATTAGCCACCTTTAGTGTCACCTTCTGTCACATGTATGCTGTCAATTCATTATAGTTCCTTGTGTAAACAAAAATGAGTACACAATATATGAATGGAGAGCACTCTTGGTAAACTAAAAACAGCACATCTGCTATGATTCTCACCCATATCAGCAAGGTTGCACAGAGCCAGAAGGCAGACATTGACTAGTGGATCATTCTCTGGGTACTGGCGCATAATGGCCACCAGTCTGGGAATAACACCACTCTTCACTAGCTGAGTCTGTTGCACAGCTGCAGGAATAGAGAGACAGAAAGAGAACAAAATATTGGAGTTCACTGGGTAGGGAAATAGGAGAATTCACTGATAGTGACTTTAAAGGGCATCTGCCAAATGTTGTAAATGTAAATGAGAAAAATTTAAAACAAGAGAACTCAAGCTCAGGAATATCGGGAAAAATCAAATGGCATTTGGAGTGTAAGATATTCCATGTATTTTTTGTCAGCAGTGAATGCTTTTCTTTGTCCACTCCTGAACAATAGGCTTTTGGCTCAGAAACAACCGTGCTCACTGTTGTCAAAGCAGATGCGTCCGATGGCACGGCCGGTGTGCAGCAGCAGCTCCTGGTCTGGGCAGTTCAGTAAAGGCACCAGTGCAGTCACCAAGCCTGCCTGGATACACCGCTCCCTTACAGCAGCTATAATATAAAAGTATACATACATCAGATTTAGCCACTAGAAAGGATAAGTAAAAATAAAGCCACATATTAAAGCTATAGTATTTATTACCTCTGCCATAAACAGTGTTTTAGTGGAAGTATTGTAGTCACTGCAATTTGTGAGTCTGTATGTTTGCTTGTTAGTTTGTCTGTAAAGTCCTGACCACACCCTTGCAAGAATTTTCATCAAACTTGGTAGGGGCACTACCCTACCTGAATCCCAGAGATTATTTGATTTTTGAAAGGCAAGGTCAAAGGTAAATGTCAAGGCAAGGTCACAGATTTTGGGAGATATGTGTTTCCCATGTTAAAATTTAAATTGTTTATGTCTGAGAAAGTGACATAGATCTGCAGATGCAATGAGGGACAGATAAGAAACCATATACACACTTCCAGGAAGTTTAATCTTCTTTGTGTTTGATTGACCTTAAAAAGTGAAGTCAAGGTCACAGGATTTTAAGCTTTAATAATTTTGAGGCAAGTGACAATGGATATGCCATTACTGTGGAACACTAAAAGGAAACCCTATATGGACTTTTAATCAAGACAGTTACATTTGACCTTAAAAGACCTTGAAAGGTCATAATCAATTTTGAATGCCCAAAATTTTCAAAGTAGTGCCTACAGATATACTGTTACTATGGAACACTTATAGGAAACCACATACAGATTTACATATCATAAGACAAGCACATGGGTAAACCAGTACCCATACAGGGCGTATTTTCTACATTCTCCATGCTGCACAGATACCATTTACTCTAGGAGCACCACTCTAGTTTAGACATTGCAAGGGCTGGTCTCTGGGTATCAAAGATTTTAAGATGTTTTTGACAGACAGGGGAGATTTTGTCTGCTTTGCTGTTCAAGGCAGGGAACTAACCTTACGACTTACTGATATTACTGCTGATGTTGTTTTAAATTTCAGGGGGGATCCTAGTGATTTTAATGTTGCTTTAAATGTGGCTTCACAGATCCTCAATGGACATTTTTCTGTTCTAAAATGATAGCCTGTGTTTGTTCACCTCATATTGCTACAGGATGGTTTCGAAAAATGAAGGCTGGCCTGCTCACATCGCAGCACTATTCAGTAATGTTTACAACAAGCCATAAATGGAAATAAATTATTTATTAATATTAATTAATGTTTCTAGCTGCTCTGTTACCTTCTCGTGCCATTTCAGCCACCAACAATGTGACTTGAGATGTGAGTGAGCCCTTCTGTCTCAGAGTCTGGGATAGCGTGGGCAGTATTCCACTGGAGGCTATCTGCTCTGCAGCACCCATTTCTAAGGAAAGAGCAGATCTGCATATGATGTGTGTGTATAAGATTGATATCAATAATTCAACACATGGTCTTTCCGGATGGTGGTGTGTTTAAAATGTGTGCTTGCAGAGACCGAGGGAAGCCACGGTAAGTAGGCTTAGGGGCTCAGCATGTCCTGTTCTACTCAATTAAATCAAGAACTTTCCTTTGGTAAATTTCCTGTGCATGCTCCATTTTTTTAATCTGCTGTTGCCCGTACTCCACACAGCTGCCCTGATTTTTGAATCTGACAGTAGCATCTTGGCAGGATATGGCCTCACTTTCGAATGATGGGAGAATTTCGTCAACCATAAACTGAGAAGAATCTTTCATTAGAGTAGGCGTCCCAACTGAAAAACTCCATCCAGCCGAGGAGGCAGGTCATGCTGTCAGATAAGGCTGCGCTGCCATAGCAACATCTGCATTGTGTTCTTTTGGGGGAGTCTGGTTTTTCCATTTTTAGACACATTTGCCAACTAAAATTACAAAGAATCTGACAGGTAGTAACAACAAACTAATTTTCACCAGACTACAAGGAGATGAGGGGGGAGCAAGAAAGAATGTGACAGTGTATTATTTGTTTTTTTGGGGTGGTGGAGATGGTGGGGAGGGGGGGGGGGTGTTCCACCTCCATTTCTCTGCCTTTTCCACGCTCTTTTTCCTTGATGATCTTGCAATCGATCTGATTGTCTTTTCATCTAATTTGTGTTTTTTGCTAATGTGTACAAGAATCTGATAAAAAAAACATTCAGGTGAAAAATGTAATAGTTTTTCCACTTTCTCTTTGGTCTTTTTTTTTTTTACAGTACTTCATCTCTTCTTGGGACTGCCTGTCTATTCTACGTAGCTGACACTTTTATATCTACAGTAGTTGACTGCATTTACTTGAACTGCACATTAGCTAATGAAAGCATTAGGGTATAGCAGATATGGTGCTAAATAGTGCACACACATAAACATGCATTATACAACATTATAACAATAAGTTACTGGTGTTATCAGTGTTACTGTGGATGGATTGATGGATTGATGAAGGGATGGCTGAATGGATGGATGTTCAGCAAGATGTAAGACTAAATAAATAGACTTTAGGTTGAATGGATGAATGGTTATATGGAAAGCAAGGATTAAGGTGACTGGCTGGCTGGAAGGATGAATCTGTTCATTGATCTATTAATCAATTTAAGGAGAAATAAATGGTTAACAGTGCCTTGTATGGGGTGGCACGATAGTGTAGTGGTTTGCACGTCTGTCTCATGGCAATAAGGACCTGGGATCGAGTCCTGGTCTTGGCAAGGCGTTTCTGTGTGGAGCTTGCATGTTTTCTCTGTGCTTGAGTGAGTGTGAGTGTAAATGGTTGTGCGAATGTTGACCCTGCCTGGCAAGCTGTTCAGAGTGTACCCCGCCTTCGCCTGGTCTTAGCTCCATGATCCTAAAAAGATTAAGTGGTTCAGCATATGAGTGGGTGAGTGTTCAGTAGGAGTGGATGAATTAATGGAGTGATAGATGGTGATTCATAGATAAAGGGAGCTATGCTTGAGGGTGGATGGATGGATAGATGGGTGAATATTTAGATTTAGGGCAGATGGATAGATGCCTCAGTGCATAGTCCTCAGGGTTTAAGATGGGCAAAACTGATTCATGCAAAATGAAGGCTATACTTTGATATATAAGTAAATGGACAAAGGATTGTTCAATGGATGAAAGTATAGATGAGCGTGTACATATAGGCTTACTCTTCTCCAGTAAGGAATTCAGTAGGGTGTCTATATGAGGCCTTAGTTCCTCCTCTACAAGTTCTGTACTCACACTGATGGCGTTCAGAGCCTTAGTCAGAGCATCTGTAACATAAACACAATCTCAGAAGGGAAACCATTCATTTATGTGGGGCAAGGTTATTTTAATGCCTTGACACAGAATTATCAGAATATAACACACAGACACATCAGAATTATTTATCAGTTAAGCAACATTCACAGATATACAGTGGGTATAAAATTACTGTTATACATGTATTGTACAGAAATTATTATTTTGAGTACTAAAAACAGGACTACACTATGGGTATTGAGTTAAATGTTGCATGAGAATATCAGGTCAGTGCTAGAGTCAGAGCCAGCCTGCAGTCCTGAACTTAACCTTTAAACTAAACTTCCAGACTATGCTTCTGAACTACACTTCCCAGAGTCCACTGTGGGCTGCAGGCATGGCTGGCATGGACTGTGATGCTCATACACCTCACTCACTGGCACATTCACAGTCACTGAGCTTCTGTTTAACCACGCTTGTTTCACGGTAACACAAACACATAATGCACATGTTGAGTATATTGATTTTGTTATGTTGCTGCTCCTGCTCTTACATTCCATTACCTGATCAATTTTGCATCACATTTTGTATGTGTCTTTTGCAGCTGTTATTAAAACATATTCTTTATTCTGCATTTGCATCCCCATGTCTCCTGACAACAATACTGTCCAGTCAAGTCCTTTTTAGGACCTTTTGTTATGCAGAACACAAGAGTATCTGTGTGTCAGGATTTATGTGTATGACTGTCTATTTTCACTTACATGGTTCATTCAAGCAATAACTATAACAAGTGAATTAAATAAGCCAACTGCTCTGTTCCTTTGTACACAAGGCACTGCAATGCATTTGCGAATTTCTGCCTTTCACTGTTACTGAGATATTAATCAGAGCACATTTTCTTGTTCCAGAGAGCAATAAAAGTGAAGACAGAATTAAATGGAAGAAAGGAATGAATAGAACTTGGTTATATTTCTGCAGGCTGAAGACCTAATTGCTATTTTCCTGAAGGCAAACCCAGTATATAATACAGATTAGCTGAGGCGAGAGAGAGAGAGAGAGAGAGAGAGAGAGAGAGAGAGAGAGAAAGAAAGAGAGAGAGAGAAAGAGAGAGAGAGAAAGAGAGAGAGAGAAAGAGAGAGAGAGAGAAAGTAATCACCCTGGTAATCCCTGGTAAGAAGAGTGGATATAGAAATATATTGTTGGGCTATGCAGAGACAGTAAAAATATAACCACAGACTTTTATCATATATATATATATACACACACACACACACACACACACACACACACACACACACACACACACACACACACACACA
>JAOUQZ010000039.1:21803606-21815010 GCA_028564935.1 Neosilurus hyrtlii
CCCCCCCCCCCCCCACACACACACACTCATGGTTTTCTCTGCATGCCCTGCTCATCTTCCATCTCCCAAAAACTTGTCAGTGGGTGAATTGGGTACAGTAAATTGCCCTTATTTATGAATGTGTGAATACTGGTTTATACAGACAACTCATGTCCTTGTTCAGAGGCTCTGATTTACCTAAAAGGTTACTGATGATGAATCATGAATGGACAGATGGATTAGAACACAGGTGTCAGACTCAAGGCCCACGGGCCAAATCCGGCCCACCAACTCATTTTATGTGGCCTGCAAGGGCTTTTGAAGAATATGATTATTGTACATTCTTTGCATCAACCATTACCATAAAACCTATTTCATCATCCTTCCACTAGGTGGCAGCAGCCTATTTCAAGTAAACAGCGAGTCATTCATGACTTAAGAAAGATTGCATGCTAGCTTATCACTGTTAGGTGTTGTCAGAAAATGCACGTGAATAAAGGAAAAGAGAAAAAATGCCTAAATGAATTATTTTGCCATGCAGATTTCATGGTTGCCCTTTTAGAATACATGTTCAGTGATTATTCGGCCCCTTATCACCATTAAATTAAGTGATGTGGCCCTTTCAGTGAAAACGAGTATGGCACCCCTGGTTTAGAAGAAGATGCCTTTATTTGTCACATATTACGCCTATTGTTCACAAGGTATCTGAATAATTGCCCAAAATAAAATGGAAAAAAATAACAATAAGTTCCATATTAGGGTGGCACAGTGTAGTAGGGGTAAGAAGGTCCACCTCACAGCAATAAAGGTCATGGGTTTGAGTACAGGGTCTGGCAAGGGCGTTGTGCTTCTCCGCCTGTGATTGCGTAAGTTTCCTCCGGGTACTCCAGTTTCCTCCTACAGTCCTAAGACATGCACATTAGACTAATTGGCTGTTCCAAGTTGTCCCTAAGTGTGTGTGCGTGTGTGTGTGTGTGTGTGTGTGTGTGTTGGCCCTGCGATGGTCTGGCAAGCTGTTCATGGTGCACCCCGCCTTCGCCCATTGTCGGCTGAGATAGGCTCAGACCTCCCAGTGGCCCTAGTAGGATGAAGCTGTTCTTAAAATGAGTGAGCTCTATATTAGGTGTAATGTATCTTCAGTCGGATCTGCCTATCAACGTGCCCTTTGCTCGGAAAGTGGTGAAGCTGTTTTATCTCACCTGTGATGAAAGCCGGAGAGGGAGGGACGTGTGTCTGCATGTGAACCTCGCCTCTTTTCCCTCTTCCACTGTTTGATTTGCGTTCCCACACCTCAGTTCATTTGTTCCTGATGTATGAGGAGAGCGAGATGTTAGGGATGTCTGCGTATTTGTGTGGCTTTGTTCTCTTTAAATATATACAGAGCTATATATCTTAGCGTTACTCCATAACGAGTGAATGGGGCGCAAGGATCCATAATGCGCCTCGCTTGCAGGAGCACCAGGACGACCTGAGCTGGGGTTGTGCTCTGAAGGACACCCAGCTGTGCGCTACTGGGATTCTCCGAGTCATCAGCAGCTCCCACATCGTCCGGCTGTGCTGTCCGGGAGATTAAGCTGCTAGGCGGGAGAGAGATGGGAGAGAGGTGCGCACTCCGGCTCTGACGGGACACCATGGCCACCGGCGCGCTCTCACCTCTTTTTCTCGGATCTTTTCTGCTTTATGCTCTGGGAGTAGTAAGTCATCCTGATCATTCCGTGTCTTATGGCTATGTTTAAGATGAATGTGTAAATGGAGACAGGTATTTGGGTATTTCAGGATGTCAGTGATGAGTTACCGAAAGATTCAAAGTTGTATTAACCAAAGCCGAGTTTTCCTTTGTGATGAAAAATATATGTTAAGTTATGAATAATCACAGAATATAGCTTCAGGGTCCCAGGTTCGAGTCTCTGCTTGTGTCGGTGTGGAGTCTCTCTTCATGTTCTCTCTATCTCCATATGGGTTTCATCAGCATTGTCTGGTTTCCTCCCACCTCCCATAAAACAGCCCAGTGGGCTCTGTTCTGGGATTGGCTTCTATTCACTGGCCTTAGGTGTGTGTGTGTGTGTGTGTGTGTGTGTGTGTGTGTGTGTGTGTGTGTGTGTGTGTGTGTGTGTAAAACATTGTGCCCTGCGATGGACTCGTTCTCATCCAGTGTTTCCAGGGTCCAGATCCACCATGTCTTTGAGTTTTTCAAATTCCATTGTTCCATGTACATAAACTGCACTGTTACTACAACCACTACCACAATTATCATCATCATCATCATCATCATCATCATCATTTTTATGATCATTATTATTGTTTAAAATGATATTAATGATAATAATGGTAATAATAATAATAATAATAATAATAATAATAATAATAATAATAGGTAGCACGGTGGCACAGTGGTTAGCACGTCCGCCTCACAGCAAGAAGGTCCTGGCTTCGATTCCCGGGCTCGGGCGTTTCTGTGTGGAGTGTGCATGTCCTCCCCATGTTTGCGTGGGTTTCCTCTGGATACTCTGATTTCCTCCCACAGTCCAAAAAACATGCACATTAGGCTAACTGCCTGTTCCAAATAACCCCTTGGTATGAGTGTGAGTACAAATGGTTGTATGTGTGTTGGCCCTGCGATGGCCGGGTGAGCTGTTCAGGATGTACCCTGCCTTCGCCCAGAGTCCACTGAGATAGGTTCCAGCCTCCCTGTGAGACTAATTAAGATTAAGAGGCTTAGAAAATGAATGAATGAACAAATGAATAATAACAGTAACAATATTAATAACAATACTGATTATTTTATTTTATATAAATATTAGTCTCATCGTTTGATCTTGTGAAAGTACTGAACTGTTCTGTCAATGGAAAGCTCAAGAATAAAAAGCCATATGGCTCTAAATAGCCAGATATTTACTGTACACAATTAAGTAATTTGTGAATTAAAAATCCTGACAAAGTTTATGGAATTAGTTCTAGATTTCAATAAATCCTTGTATACAAAACATTTGAGAAACAGGAGGGTTTACATTAAGCATAAAAAAATGATTATAACTACTATCTTTTTTTAATTTAATGTTAGAAAGAGATACTAGGCCAGTTTTTAATTACTGTGGATAAACTCATGAGTAGAACATTATTCAGAAGGATGTCCTTACCTATTCTTTATCTTTAAAGGTTGCACAGAAAGATGGCCACTTGGATACTGTACAGAGTTCAGGTATGTTCCTGCTTCTCCACACAACCTTCAGAGAAAATCCTGAGATGGTGCTGCTTGCTACCAACAAAGTTTTAAAATGAGATGAACTTTATGATAGTTTACATTGACAGAATGGAAATGCAGCCCAATTCGATTTGTACCGTCTGATGAAGAAGGCTTATGTGTTATTATGATGTTTAATGTACCAGAGAACCCAAACAGGCTAACTCTGCATAATCTTGATGTTGCTTGCATTATAAAGGTCGTTCAAAGCTAAAAATTACCCCCTAACTTACTAGTGTAAGATAACACTACAGACTACAGAGATGCCAACATGATGTTTTAGATTTTTGTTCCTTAGCAATACCAATGATGAACCCAAGCTCAGTAAAGAGTGTTGTGTTAATAACAGAAACACAATATTGAAAGCTAATATGACCTTTACATGGCCAGTATCATTGATAGGTTCTGATTAAATTTGTATCATAGGACCTTCTCCACAAGCCTGAACAAGTTCCTCATTTGCCAGTGAATGCTCATCTTATTTTGCCAATGTTTTCATCCTTCTCCCTGCCCACTCCTGCTCAAGCACAGACAGTGCAGGAGTCCTCATGCATGCGTCATTCCTTATTTTATCAGATACTGCTGCTTGCAATGTTCTATTTGGAAATACATAAAGGCATCATTTACCTCCTAAACACAGAATTGTTGAATCTAGCGAGGTCATGTTCCTTATAAAAATCCATTTTTTAATGCCAAAAAATTTAGAGCGGGCATTTTTCCCGTATACCGCTTCTGACATTTGCTTCATGAAGAGGTAAGCTGTGTGGAGGATGAAATACAGCATGTACTCAGGCTTTCATATGATTAAACATGTGCAAGAAAAGCCTGCGGATTACTGAAATAATAAACTAAGATTGGGACGGCATGCAAAGTATTTCCCACACAAAAGCATGTTATGAGAAAGTGCATGCTCATTGTTGGTTTTCAGCCTTATGCTTTCCTACTGTTTTAATGCTCATTTTTATAGTACAGTTGCTGATGGATTAAAACACGTTTGCAATCATAGCTGAAAAAAGATACCCAGTTTAAAAATAGGGAAAATATTTGACACACAAATAATAAACATTACATATATTTTATAGCTGCTGTGTAGCTTCTGTGCTTTCTAATAAACACTTAATATTGTATGATAAGATTTTCCGTTTGTGAGTTTAAAAGGTGGGCAGCAAGGTTAGCATGTCCACCTCACAGCAAGAAGGTCCTGGATTCCAGGCCCAGGTTTGTCAAGGGTGTTTGTTTTCCCCGTCCCACAAGCTGGGTGGCACGGTTGTAGAGGTTAGCATGTCTGCCTTACAGCAATAAGGTCCTACTTTCGAGTCCTGGGCTTGGGTGATTCTGTGTGGAGCTTGCATGTTGCGTGTTTGCATGGGTTTCTTCTAGGTACTCTGGTTTTCAAAGACAGGCACATTTGGCCAATAGGCTTATTTCAAATTCAAAAAAGTGTGTGTGTGTGTGTGTGTGTGTGTGTGTGTGTGTGTGTGTGTGTGTGTGTGAATGGTTGTGTGTGTTGTTCCTGCGATGGACTGGCAAACTGTCCAGGGTGTAACCCACCTTTACCAATACTCAGCCAGCTGATATAGGTCCCTATTCATACATTTTCTCAAGTGAGAACAGTATATTTTATTTTTATGGATTGAATAATTTTCCCAAAAAGAAGCCTGTCTATACTGCTGTTTATTTTCCTGCCTTGGTAAAAAGTATAATGATAAACCCAAGAAGTGGAATATATTATTTGAGATATATCTTACTGATTTTCTACTCATAGCAGTTTGAATAGAATTTTTAGAGTAACATTTAAAGTAATGTGAATAATCCAACCTGCGGTGCCTCACTGAAAAATTGCCAATGACACACTGTTTCTCCAAGCTAACTATCAATCTTGCCCTAGCCTATGTCAAAGAAAGTTTGGCAGGCAAGGACAGGAACAGACTCAGTATTGGATGGGTGAAGATTTAAAAGCTCATGCTCAAACCTGCAATTCCTGCTCTCACTTTACCTGGAACAGTTTCTTCTGTATAACTCTGAGGAGCAATTTTTATCATTTTTATCATTTTCCAACACAAGCGTACTTATGTGGGAATCCCTCCCAGAGGTTTTAGCAGATGTTTATCAGTCAGAGAGAGGTTAGTGCATTGACTTTCTTTGACTTTTTTTTTGATAAAACTGAATGGAAGGCACAGGTAACACAGGTGGTTTCACCAAAGCTGCTTTGGTTTAGTGATTTTATAACATCCCAGTTGAATGATTTTGATATTCACTACTGGCTCTATACACATGGATCTGGTTCAAACTGAATGTGTTACTACTGGCACTCATCTGCACTTTTGCAGAGCTATCGCTACATCCACAAGCACATCTAGCATTTTAAGCGTTCTGCTGCTGTCAAATGAGGGGAAGGTGGGATGTTTTATTGGAGGGCCCTCCTGAACTGTACTACAGGGCTTTCTTTCCATTCAGGTTTGTGGAAAAGCCATAAACCCAAGTGAGAAGCATGAGAACAGAGCCAGTTTCTACCAACAATAAAAAGCAGTGATTACTCTCAGGAATGTAGCTGATAGATCCCAAATGTTGTATTAAGTGATGTTGGGTCACACCATGGCTCAACTGTGGGAATTGTCATCATTACTGTATTACTGATGGCCTGTTTCTCATTAGGTTTAGGAGAAAATCTTCCTGACATGAGATTCACCTGAAGCCAAGATTTACCTCAAAAGTCACAGTTTTCTTATGTGGGGAAAAAAGTAATAATTCCACTGGCACAGTGCTGCAGTCAGTAGTATGACTCACTATCGTAGTTCAGTGTCTTGTCCTTCAATGTCTAGACAGAACAAGAAAAAAATTTAAGCTAATCCTCTACACCTTAGAACACTTATATAATTATATACTTTAAAGTGACTCACATTTGTCACATGAATAATACTGTCCAGACTTAGATTGAGCACTTAAACAAAGCTAAGCAGAACTGTGTGACTGGATTAGCTCTGCTGGTTATGGATTTCTTTGTGCATCATTACACTTAACCACATGTTGTTTTCAATTCCCTTAGGCCCTCTTTCCTGCTCTGAGGGCTTCACTGTATTGGGCTATTACAACGGCTCCATGTCACAGACAGACTCAGGCTTCCCTTGTCTGAAATGGACTGAATTCCCTGACTATATGCTGCAGTACCCAGGCAGAGGGCTTGGAGATCACAGCTACTGTAGGAACCCTGACCGTGAGTCCCAGCCCTGGTGCTTCTTCAGACAGCAGTCTGGAGCCATTGGCTGGGCTTACTGCAACTGCCACCAGGGTGAGGTTCCCAATGTGAATGTTGTATGGAAGTTCTTCTTTTCTTTTTTTGGGAGAGCACTTTTTAACAATGTTACATACCAAGTTCATTGAGCAGCTTTGAATAACAATGTTCTTCCTTAAACATGTATTTACCATCCTCTTTGTTAGTAAACCAAGAACTATTCCAGCTTCTTAAAGATCAGATTATTCCCATTTTCAGACCTCAATTCTTCATTTCAGACACCAGTGCTGCACCAAAGTATAATTCTTAATCCAAAAAAACTGAGCAATTCTTTAGGTAGATGCTTCCCCTTCACCCCCTGAAACGTTGATTTTGAGTGTGTATGCTGGACAGCCGGTTTGGCTTCCTCCTCCCATTTGTGATCCACTCTCTGAGCTTACTCTGCAATGATTGGTCACCTTTCTGAAGTCTTTCCTTTCAGTCAGTGCATTGTGAGGCAGACTGGGATGGGCGGAGTGCAGGGGGCAGTGGGGGAAGGCCAGCTAATCACTAGTGTGCCCAAAAAAATAGTCGAAAACCTTGTGCCTAGAGGGAGAATTAAACATTGTTATTTGATATTTTACCATCATCTAACAAGGCTATTCAACACTGTAACAACATGTATGGGTCAAAAAGTGGAGAAAGCATAATAGCCGTCCTTTTAAATCCATATTGAAACAAAGTTGATCCAAATTTTAAGATCAACTTTAGCATTTTAATAATAAGGGCTTTTGAATAACAATTTTCACTGTTAGAAAAGTGACTTTCTTACATCAGTTTTCTACTGTAGATTTGCCTGTGCATATCACAGATACTAGCTGGCCGACATTACCATTGTTTAGTTTAATTTAGGGTCTCAGTAAACCATTATCAGTTGGCCCCAGTCTAATATCACTAACCTGCTTCAGTCCAACTGCATTATTGCCCCACTATAAATTCACTAATGTGGTGTATCTTACCTCATCCATTGGCCCCATGACTAACCAACACCCTGTGTAATCTATTTAGTATTAATAGTGTAATCTACTACTGTTTCCATTCCAACAAATATTTTCCAGCGCATCCTCCTCAGCTGCACAGTGCAACATTCCCCATTTGCTCCGTCTGACACTGCCTTCTGACCCCTGTCTAATTTCACCTATTACCCATTGAGCTCAGTCTAATCAAACCCCTTGGTCTAAATTTCACTAGAGTTCAATCAAATCTTTTTTTTTTTTTCCAAATTGATTGCTAATTTTGTTCATTTTCTAGCCGGTCATGATGTTAAAACAGTGGTGTCATGATGGGAAAGCCACAGTTTATTATATGCATAATTATTATTAATGAATAAGCATTTCACTTTGATTCTTATGGTCAAAGCCTCCATCACGTTGATTCTTATGGTCAAGGCCTCTATCCTATTTCTTCTTTTTGGTTTATATTTGGTTCACCCCCTGTCTCATTCTTGTGTACATTTTTGACTTTCTCTGACCTTGTGTGTAGGGAGCCTATTAGTGGTATATCTGGCTTTGTATGGACTTGTCAATACCTTTTATCCTGTGGCTATGCTAATCTTAAGCACTGCAGCATTGCTGATATTTTTGTGTTTGCAGTCTGCCTGCTGCTGTCTAATGTTCCATTTCAGAGTCATAACACTTTTTACAACTGCACATTTAGAGGATGAATGTATATGTGTGTGCGTGTATGTGTGCATGTGTGTGTGTATGTGTGTGTGTGTGTGTTTGTGTGTCTCTGTCTCTGTATGCACATGGCTGTCTGTGTATTCACTTGTCTTCAATTATTTGCCAAGCATAAATCTCACTCATTTTGTATACTCTATGCCATTGATCTAAAATGTAGGTAACCTTCTATGCAATTATCATGCCATAATAAGAAGCTGATTTTGTAAATGCACATCGGTTTTATATGCACAGTGACTCATTTTAACAAATAAATAAATAATAAAAGCATTAAGCGATGATGTTTTTTACTTAAATACCTTTCTGTAGGTGCAGCTAGGCTGGTGGGAGGAGGATCTATTAAGAGCGGGCGTCTGGAAGTTTACTTGAATGGACAGTGGGGGACAGTGTGTGACACACATTTAACTGACCAAGATGCAAGTGTCATCTGTCGACAGCTAGGCCTCAAGTAAGAGCCTTCATATTTTAGTCCATTTTTATGTGCATGGCATAGGTGTCACAGAGGTACCATGCTTACATCCCTCCCTTATTAATTGCGGCCGTGTGATAGGGAGGGGCAATACTTGTCAGGTGCGAATTGGCTAATGTTAAATTCGGGAAAAAGTGGGGTTGGTGGGGCAAAAAACACACAGGGAGAGAATTAGGATTTCTTTTTTCCGCACTCTGTGTATAAATTGGTTCCAGTGCATTGTCTGTTTTATTAATGTTAATAAATGAAGGAAAGGTTTAATAACCTGTCTGTCTGCTGCTGCTCAGTGAAATTGGTACTGCACTCCAGCACTCCTACTTTGGTCCTGGCTCTGGACTTTTCCATTATGAACGACTTGGCTGTCGTGGCAATGAGAACTCTCTCTTAGAGTGCCGGGCCAGGAAGTTTGTCTCCGGTGACTGTAATCATGGAAATGAAGCTGGAGTGGTGTGCGCTGCACCTGAAGGTGAGACCGTTTTTTTCATACTGATATTTCAAATACCGCAGAAAGATTAAATAACATTGGTATATGAGGGAAGATTTAGTTTCATGAATTTAGTTGTATTATACTTATCTCAGTTTTGATCGATCTCTAAGTGAGTTTCAGCATCTCACTGGTTGGATAAAAGTGTCTCAAATGTTTTTTTAACTTAATATTAGGACTAGAGTATCACAGTAACTTCAAAGATTGCACACCCATTCACATTCTCCTTTCACTTTCATGCCTTTCATCATGGCACGGCAGAAAGACCCTATTTACTCAGTACTTATAGAATATGTATTAAAGGATATCATTAAATACAAGTGTATACAGTATTACTATGAGTGTAATACATTTATTTAAATGCATTATGAAACTGATAATGTTTTCTAAAAAGATACATATACAGGCGTGCTTAAGTTTTTTGGGTTGTTTTTTTTTTTTTTTTGCTTTTTAAATCTTGCCAGAATTGTTTACAGGGTAATCTAGAGATTAGAGGTGTGTGGGGAACAAAAGACAAAAAAGTTAGGTAGATGGGAGGATTTTGCTTTCATGCAGGTGTGGGGAAACATTATGAGATTTTAACTTGAAAGGAAAACTGGGGGGAGGGAGGAGGAACATATTCTTACTGAGACAAAAACAAATAAAATCAATCCAGTATTGAGTTAGCCTGCTGCAACTGGCAACCGCAAAACTGCTTTTCATGGTAATACATCAGGGTAAGCATTCATTCACTTTCCCAACCGTTCAATCCTACTAGGGTGGCGGGGAGGCTGGAGCCTCTCTCAGCTGACTCTGAGCAAAGGCAAGGTACACCCTGAACAGCTCGCCAGTCCATTGCAGGGGTCAACACTCACAACCATTCACACACATACACACATTTGGAGCAACCAATTAACCTAATGAGCATGTCTTTAGACTGTGGGAGAAAACCAGAGTATCTGGAGGAAACCCCATGCAAGCACAGGGAGAATATGCTAACTTTACACAAAACCGCTCTTGATTCTTGAGGTGAGGCAGATGTGCTAATCACTTTGCTGCCATGCCACCACCACTACGCCACCATGCTGCCACAGGGCAAAAACACTGTATCATTCATTCATTCATTCATTTTCTGAACCGCTTAATCCTAATTAGGGTCATGGGGAGGCTAGCGCCCATCTCAGCCGACTCTGGGCGAGGGCGGAGTACACCCTGGACAGCTTGCCAGGCCATCGCAGAGCCAACAGTCAAACAACCATTCGCACTCACACTCACTCCTAGGGGTGATTTGGAACAGCCAGTTAGCCTACTGTACATGTTTTTGGACTGTGGGAGGAAACCGGAGTACCCGGAGGAAACCAACGCAAGCACAGGGAGAACATGCAAACTCCACACAGAAACGCCCGAGCTGGGAATCGAACCCAGGACCTTCTTGCTGTGAGGTAGACGTGCTAACCACTATGCCACCGTGCCGCCCAACACTGTATCAGTATAAACCAATTTTTTCACATTTGACAGGCTGTAAAAAAACTGAAGAAAATCACTGTTTCTACACTCATTGTTTTACTTTTATCTTGTTCCATTCCATTCACCGCATGTAGTTGATTATCATATGAGGTCTGTTTACAGATGTTTACAAAAGGAGTAATTCAGCATCATGTCCATGATATGAGTCAGAAAGGAACTTTTAGCACTACTTTGGAAAGATACTTCTTTTTCACAGTGTTGGTAGAGGTGGATTAGATTTAAATACATTTAGAACAGTTTTTACTATTCCTATCTGCTAGTTCCCAGAGTACTGAACAGCTTCAGCAGCCTTTTTACAGTTTAGGACCCCTTTCAGATGAACCATGCTCCTTTCCTTGTCAAATTTCATTCTCTAGGGTTTTCCCATGGCCCATTCTGCTCAAGGCCACTGGAAACATCCCCATATTATTACCACTTTATTTCTTAGTTTGGGATGCATTCAGAGCTGGGAAAGAAACAATTTGGACCATCTGAGGATCTCTGGGAATAATTTTGCAAAATGTTAAGATAGAATGAGCACTTAATGGTTCACAGACACATTAGGAGGCTAAAATAAATTGGGAAACTCTGAGGCCCTGGCAGTAGTAACCCATCATATTTTACTCCCCTTTATATAAACATACTCTGGGATCCTGGGAATTGTATCATGTATAAATTATGTCAGACTACTCTGGTGTCTGTTACACATCAACGGACTTTAAAACACTAGGCATTGATACAAAGCACAATAAGCACATATATATATATATATATATATATATATATACATATATAT
>JAOUQZ010000039.1:21817586-21832346 GCA_028564935.1 Neosilurus hyrtlii
TATATATATATATATATATATATATATATATATATATATATATATATATATATATATATATTCTTGAGAGGTGGTTATATACAGTATGTGATGTGATGTACAGTGTGCTAAGATGGTGATATTTAGTACGTGATATTTAATAGAACACACACAATGTGAGGTATATTCATATAAATGAAGCACAAGTCTTGAATGATTGATTAGCCGTTGGAGGGAGCTTGTGTTAATTAAACAATGGAGAGAGGGAATCACTAATACCGTCAGTTTCTCCTTTCCTAATAAGCATCAGGACACTTTTAAAGATAGTAGCAGTTTTAAACACACACATGCACACACAAACACATATATATAAATATACCCATAGTGATATTTATTCTATAAATGTGTGTATACTTTTTTCCTAGAATATACATTTTCTTAAAATGACAAATTTATCACATATGTATTTTATTACACTCTATATTTTACACAGAAAGAAAATGCATGCTTCTTAAACTTCCAAAAATTGTCCTGAAAGACATAAAGGGTTTTCTGAATATATATATATATATATATATATATATTTATAATAATTGTTTTTTTTTTGTAATATGTGTGTCATTTGTAATACAGTGGTGTGCCAAAGGCGTGGTCATGGTCTCATTTTGGCCCAGGGGCAGGACCTATCCTGCTGGACGCGGTACAGTGCACAGGAAATGAGCTCTCGCTGGAGGAGTGTTCTCACTCACCCTGGGGCCAGCACAACTGTGACCACATGGAGGATGCTGGAGTTTCCTGTAACCCATATACAGGTGAACACAACTTCAGCAAAAATAAAATAAACCGTAGGGTGTGTATATTACACTATAGGGCTCACAGTTCTGTAATATTTGGGCTTTATTTTTATTTTGTTACACCAATTGTCATGACCATTAATATTCCATTACATTCATTCATTTTCTAACCCACTTAATCCTAATTAGGGTTGCAAAGAGGCTGGCACCCATCTCAGCCGACTCTGGTCAAAGGCATTCACACTCACTCTTACACATAGGGGCAATTTGGAACCGCCAATCAGCCTACTGTGCATGTTTTTGGACTGTGGGAGGAAACAGAGTACCCCAAGGAAACCCATGCAAGCACAGGGAGAACATGCAAACTCCACACAGAAACACCCCAAGCCCAGGAATCGAAGCTGGGACCTTCTTGCTGTGAGGTGATTGTCCTAACCACTGCGTCACTGTGCCGTCCTGAACATTAATACTTTATTGATAAATAATTCAACACAAAATTAATAAACTGATGAATACCTATGATACCTATGATAAAATCGCTAGATCAATAGCTAGAATAAAAAAACAGTGATAGATCAAATTAAATAGTAAGATCATTAAAGTGAAATGGGTACTACATTTGAAACAAAGTTGCTATTTCTACAAAAGGTCAAACAAAAGGTGTGTTTGAGTGTGGTATTGTATGTTGTTCTGGCAGCCAATCCTGGACCCACCACGAGCTTGACCAGGATACCTGTTTCTGAGTAATTTTCTCTGAGGGAACATATGTAATTATTATTCATAATAGATAGTTGCTTGTTTCTGTTTGGTGGAAAACCATTAAATAATTATTGGTATTCTTCTACAAGCCGAATTATTGCATCATAGCCATCGGATAAAATGGAATTATTACTGCGCGAATCCATGTGCAACACAGTAACATGACTTTCTGCTGTGAAAATACTTTGAATGAATAATAAAACAATTGTATAATTCAGATTTTGTGTGATATGGAGAATCATTTGGACAGATAACAACCTCTTGACCGATTAATTCTGTGTAGCCTCACCCAATAATTGCTTATTATCAATCTCACAAACTCTAAATAATGTTTGAATCAAAATGACAGGCAAAAATTCACCGTTTATCGGGGTCATTGATTGTGAAATCCTTCAAAAGAAAGCTTAAAATAAAGTTTATGAAGAAAGCTATGTAATATGGCCACCATATTTAAAAAAATAAACTTTCTCGAACTGTGAATGAGTTTTATGAGATGCTGTAATGGGGCATCTCAGGCTCTATTCACTTCTGCAAATAATTGTTAATAATGAATAATATCCTTTTTCATGAAGGGGTTGTCTATATACTCTTTATACTTAATAGTAGTAGAATACTATTTCTATATATATTCTGACAATATTCAGGGCTATAGGCATAAACTTGAAGAGTTTCCACCTCTGTCAACTATTAGTCAAATTCCTTATGTGTGAAATAATGGAAATCATCTGTAAAAGCAACTGTGCTGGAAATTACTGCACTACATAACTTCAACTCATAATTTAACAGATTGACATGGAACAGAATCCATGCTTCAGGATAAGCACTGTTTTTATGACACATGTGAGTGAAGATGCAGCTGTAAAAGCAGAGGTGTTAAACTGCATTGTAGATGGTGCAGTGCGCTTGGTGGGAGCAGATTTTCCATGGGAAGGACGCTTGGAAGTGTACCACAGTGGAGACTGGGGCACAGTGTGTGATGACAACTGGACTGAGAAACATGCTCAGGTGGTGTGTCGGCAGCTTGGCTACAGGTGGGCATGAAATCTTCAGGCAGAAGAAACCCCGTAGCAGTGTAGTCACTAAACCTTCGCTTTATGTTTGGTTAGCTAGATGTTCAGACTCGCAAGCAAAAAGTTACTTGTTTTCCATGGACAGTAGTTTGTCTGTAGTTAATATTTACTGCCCCCTACTGTTCTTCTTAGGTGCACATTGTATGGCAGATTGGGAGAGTTGGGAGTGTATGGGGACTGTAGAAACATCAGACCAGGCACTATAGGACTGGTCTAAACAATCAATTGAGCCATTCTTCTAGCTTTTTAACGTAACCACTTCATGTCTAATTTGCATAGATCTTATTTCAATCACTGCTTGCCATCTTTTTACTTTGTTGCTTTTGCTGAAATTGTGGCTCCAGGTCATGTACACACGTGTGTATGGTCACCAATCGCTTTGTCACTGTTAGTGTGAATGTAGCAAATCTGTGTTGGATATGAGATGTACATGTCAATCAGCCACCAGTTGAAGGATCGGCAAACAACTTTTGTATTCTTTCTTTTTTTCTATCTATCTATCTATCTATCTATCTATCTATCTATCTATCTATCTATCTATCTATCTATCTATCTATCTATCTACCTGTCTGTCTGTCTGTCTGTCTGTCTGTCTGTCTATCCACCCACTTCTGCACCAATGTTTGCTTTTACCCGATTGTGTTGCAAGCCCTCTGCAGAAAATATCCTCTAGGAAAAACACTGACACTCACCTAAGGACAATTTAGCATAGCCAGTTCACCTAATGTCATGTCTTTGGACTGTGGGAGGAAATCAGAGAACCCAGAGGAAACCAAGTTAGCATGGGGAGAACATAAGGCACGGGGAAACTCCACATATGAACACCCTTGGCGACCTCAGTGCTTGGGCCCAGGACCTTCTTGCTGTAAAGCGAGAGTGCTAACCACAATGCCACCATGCTCATTTGTGTACTTTATCAGATTACCATAATTTAAGATAGATAAAATAGACAGTGCATGACATCTTATAAAGGCTTTAACATTTCCAATCCTTCTAATACTATACATGGTTGCCCTGATAAGTAAGTAGTAATGGAACTTTTTGTCCCACAGTGGGAGTGCTGAAATAGTTCCAGATGGTTCGTATGGGGACGGCACAGGGCTTATCCTGCTAGATGAGGTGAGGTGTGAGGGAGGAGAGAGCTCCCTGCTGGAATGCAGCCATGCAGAGTGGGGGCGCCACGACTGCTCCCACAATGAAGATGTAGCCATATGCTGTGAGAGAGGAGGCAATACCAAAGACATCACTGCTGTTCCTCAAGTCTCAGGTAACTTTCAAGACAACTTCAAGAGTTGTTTAAGGATTTCTTCATGGTAAGGGGTCTTGGCGTTCCAAAATGGGAAGCAATTCTAATAGGAAAATATCACTGTAGGCTGTATATAAAATAGTACAATTAAAGAACCGTTAAAGGGTTTAAAAAGGATGTACAAATTGCAACACTGAACAATATAATTTAACAATATTCATTCTTGTCATCTGTTCCAGTTCCTGGTATGGTGTGTCTGGATGGTCTTAACAGTAGATATAAAGGGTTAAAGTAGGCCATAAAAGGTTAAGCCTTGATAAAACTAATAGGAAAAAACGTAAGTGTTGAATTTCCTTAGCAATCATTTTGTAATTCCAGTACTAGAAGCTCCATACTGTGATGTCTGCAAGGAAGAAACCTGATGCGGAATCATAGTTAAAACACGGCACTGTTTTGTTTTGTTTTTTTAATAAGAGAAACCAGCATGAGGTAACACAAGTTACCAGTCTTTAGCTGCACAGTAAATACGAACAAACATTTTCTTTTCCTCTTTCTTTTTAAATTTAAGGTTTAAAACTTTATTTTTAGTTCCTGGAAGACAAGAAATCTCCTGTGCTATGTTCCACTTGACAGCTCATTAATGATGTTGTTCACAAGCGTTAGAACAATAATAATAGTCACATGGGACTTCGTGTAGTGCAGAATGATTGCTCTACTTTGTGTATGTTGTTTTTGCAGGTCCCCTTTTAAGGCTGGTGGACGGAGAGAGCCGTAAAGAGGGTCGCGTGGAAGTCTTCATTAATGACGAGTGGGGCAGTGTTTGTGATGACGGCTGGAATGACATCAGTGCCTCAGTAGTGTGTAGGCAACTGGGCTTTGTGTGAGTCACACATTCATACACAATACAAGAAGAAATACTGTACACCGTAGTTAATATTTATGAATGATAATCTATTTGATGTATTTTGTATAACTGTAATTCTAAGAAGTGCTCAAGACCAGATTAGTCTCTTACTTTATAATGGGTTAAGAGTATTCTCCTTATATTGTAACTGCTTAAACCTTTTATTGTTTTCTTTAAACAGTGGAGTATCCAAAGCCCGATCCATGGCTTATTTTGGTGAGGGCCAGGGTCCAATCCACCTGGACAATGTGAGATGTGTGGGGACAGAGTCTTCTCTGGGAGATTGTTTAGCCGACGGGTCGGACAAACATAACTGCAGGCACAATGAAGATGCAGGGGTCATCTGTGATTATGTGTCCCAGCCAGTAGCTGATAGCACAACAGCAAGCCAGACATGTGGACTGAGGCCCAACACACAACGCCGCAGGAGGAGGATCATTGGTGGAGACAAGTCACTTAGGTAACTTGGTTTTAGGGCTTCAGCTACCATAATATGTATTACAGTGAAAAGAGGGAGTCATGTTATGTGAATTCCTTTTCCAAGAAGAAAGTAAATTTTGTGTTATATTCCTGCAGTTATTTTATACAGTAAAAAAACTGAAACATACTCCTGGATATCCTACTAAATGGGTTACTATCTGGCTGGGCAATATGAAGACAAAGTCAATACAGTAGTAATGTGTAGATTATTATAATCTATAAATGTTTTGCAACCATATCTTGCAGTAATCTTCATGTTGTCTGAAACTTCTTACTCACTCACTGATTTTCCGAACCACTTTAGGCCAATTAGGGTCTCAACCGACACCGGATGAAGATGGGGTACATCCTGAACAGCTCGCCAGACCATCGCAGGGCAAAACACACAACTATTCACACTTACACCTAGTTTGTACACCAATGTGTAACAGCCAGTTAGCTGTGAAGCAAGAAATCTACTACACCACTGTGCCACCCAGCATGTGACTTGTATTTTTTTAAATATTTGGTTCCTTAACAGGGCAGTGGTGGCCCGGAGGTAGGGTGCTGGCTTACTGTTCCGAAGGTCGGGGGTTCAAGCCCAACTATCACCAAGTTGTCACTGCTGTCCCCCCCATGCAGCTAACTGGGTTATCAAAGGTCAGCCATGTCCCTCACTGTCTGTGGTGAGAGGCATGTAAAAGAACCATTGCTGTCATTTGTAAAGAGCAAGCCATTGAATTGCTGTCAGCGTGTTTCTGCCCTGCGATGGCCTGGTGAACTGTTCAGGGTGTACTACCCTCGCCCAGAGTCGGCTGAGATGGGCACCAACCTCCCTGTGACCATAATTAGGATTAATCGGTTCAGAAAATGAATGAATGAATCAATAAATTAATTTACAATATAATGATTTTGGATATTTTTTTCTGCAGAGGCGACTGGCCATGGCAGGTATCTTTGTGGCTAAGATCACAATCCAAAAGGAATCATCCACTGTGTGGAGCCACTCTCATCAACTCCTGCTGGATCGTCACTGCAGCTCATTGCTTTAAGAGGTCAGAGGGAGACATCCAGTGGTTTTGCTGAAAAACACCAAGGCTTTATTTGTCAGTACCTATAGGAAATACTTAATATAATAGATTTAGGCATAAAAGTGGAGCTCCCATAAGATTTCCCATACTTGACAAGTTTTTCGTGGGAACTCTCAAACCCCATACACGTATCCTGCGCATGTTAAAATTAATTCATTTTAATAATTTGTTTATTGAATGGAATCAAAATGAGGTAACCAAACATGCAATCTTAGTCTCAACATGTAAAGTACACTATTTAGAAACTGTAGGTTTAGAGAACATGTCAATAACACAAGAATGTAATTAATTGCTAATTTATTTCACATCACATGACCAAAGTATTATATGCCTCTTGTTCCCTATATTACTCTCTCCCTGAAAAAAAATTCTAACCTTTTTATTTTTTCGAGATATAAAATTTTCAAAGAGTAACACAGGGTTCCCATGTGTACATGTACGCTGGAAGGACAGAGGACGCAGGGAGGGACGGATGTACACGGATGTATGAATAGGTTTTTCTTGACACTCCCAAAGCAGCTCGATGGTTAGACACATTTTCCTTATTGGTGGCGCTCTGCTCCACAATGCGCCACATGGAAGCTCCGCTACAAAGGAAGTCTTTCTGTATTTTCTGGGACATCATTCGCAAAGTATATAGGGTACATCTTGAAGACTCAGAAAATGGCCAAATTAGCAAAATGTTTTTTTTTAAATGGCTGGGCATAAGTTTTTATTTCAATACTTTTTAGTTCTAAATAACATACTTTGCATAACTGATTAATTCTGTTCAATTTCTTTTCAAAAATACAATGTGAATCCCAATAGAAATCTAAGTTATCATCTGGATCAGCATCACCTTCATTCAGATTAGATCAGAAACACTTTCAGGGTTTTTTTTTTTAATGTCTTATTCATAATGTTTTCAAGTTTCCTGCACATTTTTCTGATAAAACCAATAACATAATACCTCAAGAATGAATAACTGAGTATTTGTAGAATTTATATTGAAATATCACCGTACCCAGCAGATAAAATTATTCGATACAAGCAGCAAGGTCAAATGACTGAAATAGATTTTGTTTAGTAGCTGCCTTTCATATTTGGCATTCAGAGACTATAGAGAAAACTTACACATGAGTATTAAGTAACTCAAGGCCCATTTTTTTCTTCGATAGCTACAATTCTTTTTTTGCCATAATTGTGTCTTTTATTGTTTGTAAGCTTTATGTGGAATTGTGAATGTAACCAGTTGAATAATTAATTAGATTTTGAATTCAAACCAAGTATCAGCGAGGTCACAGCAAAGTCAGATGTCTGAAATAGTTTTTCTTCCATAGATTTCTTCATTTACAAAGTACTGATTATTATCAGGGTACTTTTGGCAAACAAATGAGAAAAAAAACAGGACTAAATTTGCTGGCAATGCTTCCCAGTCAACTTGTTTGCATTGATGTGAAAACATGAATATTGGTGGTGATGTGGTGCAGTGGACACCTTGCAGCTCCATGGTAACACGTTTCTACCTGTCTGAGGTTTGTCTGGGTTTTCTGGTTTCTTCCAACCTCCCAGAAACATGGAAGTAGTTAGACTGGTAGGTAGATTCATGACACCTGTGTGTGAATAAATGTGTGAATGTGGTTATTCGAATCGTGATCAGGAAAATTTATTTCTGAATGTGAGTGAGTGAGTGAACTTGAGTGTATGGGTTTAATGCTATCAAATTATCCAGACATGGCTGTAATTCCTTAAGGAATCATGCTCTTGTGTGTAGAAACAGAGCCAATACCACACTTAAGGTCCCTTAATGCAGAATTTTCTAAATAGCTTTAATGGGAAACTTGCATAGGAAAGCTTAGTGTCTCTCTTAATAGTAAGATTATAATTTGCTTTGAAAATAGAACCTGATGCTTAAATCCACATCACATCCTGTCACTTCCTCAGGTTTGGCTCTGACCCCTCACGATATGTTTTGAGATTGGGTGACTACCACACAGAAGAAAGGGATGACTTTGAACGCACCCTCTCTCCTGAGCGCATCGTCATACACAAGAAGTACCTCAGCCATGGTTGGGAGTATGATATTGCCTTGGTGAGGCTGAAGGGCACAGATGGGAACTGTGTATCTTTCAACCCACACACTAACGCTGCCTGCCTTCCTGCTCCTGGTGACAGGAAAACAAAAAGACCTGCTGCGTGTGTCATTACTGGCTGGGGGGTTACAGGTATGTGAGCTCCTCTCTTGATTTTGTGTCCCTGATTGCAACTCAACTGATGATAATTAAATGCAAAATGTTAATAATGAATATGTTGAATAAAGGCAGTAACCTGTGTTCCGTCTCTGATTTTCTCAAAGACTCGGAGTACTCACGTACTTTGCTGCAGGCCTGGCTTCCACTGCTGCCGTCCTGGAAGTGCAAAAAACGTTATGGCAGCCGTTTCACTGGCCGCATGCTGTGTGCTGGCAGCCTGTCAAATCATCGTCGAGTGGACAGTTGCCAGGGAGACAGTGGTGGTCCGCTGGTATGTCAGGGTGAAGGTGGGCGCTGGATGCTAACTGGGGTCATTTCCTGGGGTCATGGCTGCGGGAACCCCAGTTATCCTGGTGTATACACTCGAGTCAGTAGGTTCCTAAAATGGATTGAGAAGGTCACCTTGGGTACTGCTTAACTCCGAGGATAGGATATTAGGATGGCTTATTTTGGTTTTATGATACTATGTGATGCCTGTCATAAGACTCAGACTATGTTTCATTGTCAGGACTGCAAACCATGCTTCTTCATTAAGCAACTCTCCTCATGTCATGTGTATTCCAAACTATTATGACTTGAAGTGCCATTTGGAAAGTGTGACCAACATTCCTGATTGAGGTACAAGTATATTGAATGAGCCGAATCTTCAAGGTTGAACTATACTATTTGGTCAAAAGTATGTGGACACCGGCTCATTATACCATGTGTGCTGTTTTCCAGAAACTTTTGCCACTTAGTCAGAAATGTGTAATTATAGGATATATCAATTCTACACTCTTTGTATGCTGTAGAATTGATGAAATTAGGATTTCCCTTCCCTGGAATTATTGGGACCTAACATATTTCAACATTACAATACCCTGTGCACAAAGCAAGCACCATAAGAACATAATTTACTAAGACTGGTGTGAAAGAACCACGTGGCCTGCACGCAGCCCAACTGAACTCCTTTGGGATGAACGAGACTTCCAGTTGCACATTAGGCCTCCTCGCCCAACATCAGAGCCATCCCTCAGTAAGAATCTTGTGGCTGAATGAGTATACATCTCAACAATGTACATGTTTTACAATTTACCAAAAAGCCTTCCCAGAAGTAAGTCTATTAGAATGGGATGTTCAAAGGCAGACTGTGGTGTGAGAGTCAGGAATCCACAAACCATGGCGTGTATATTGCAGCTTTATTGGAAAGGATGTGTTAGGTATTAGGAACCATATTGCACTAAACTACATTACATTACTTTTTTCCAAATCATTTTAATTTTTAGTATTGCAGGTCAAACAGCTCCTAGAAATACCAGATTGTTCAACATATCTATCTGTTACATCTTCAGCACAGGATTATTACCACAAACAAGAATTTCCACACATTTCCCTGTACGGTGAGTCCTCAACTTACGACAGGGTTCTGTTCCTATGTTGCGGTGAAAGTTGGATGCTAATGCTAATGCAGTAGCAAAATCATAATCTCAGATATAAAAGTACATTGCTATGAAACATGAAAGCATAACTAGCAGTAAGAAAAACACATGAAGGACAAAAAAAGAGAACAATTCCTTACTTTTACTCCAGCGGTTGACTTATGGCAGGAGCATCGTAACCTCGAAATGTCGTATGTCAGGTCCGTCATAAGGCGAGGACTTACTGTACTGTTAAAGGGTTGTAATTGTTCTCTGTGGAATAAAGACGGCACGGTGGCACAGCATGTTCGCCTCACAGCAAGAAGGTCCCTGGTTCGATTCCCAGGCTCGCGCGTTTCAGTGTGGAGTTTGCATGTTCTTCCCGTGCTTGCATGGGTTTCCTCCGGGTACTCCGGTTTCCTCCCACAGTCCAAAAACATTGGCTGAGTTCCAAGGCTGATTGGCTGTTCCACATTGCCCCTAGGTGTGAGAGTGAGTGTGAATGGTTGTGTTTGTGTGTGTGTTGGCCCTGCAACGGCCTGGCAAGCTGTTCAGGGCATACCCCGCCTTCACCCAGAGGCAGCTGGGATGGATGCCAGCCTCTCTCACGGCCCTAATTAGGATTAAGCAGTTTAGAACATTATTAAATAAATGAATGAATTCTGGAATGTGCCAGTAATATTAGCATTAAATACTACAGTGACATTTCAGGGGAACTTACCCAGTGAATATTGATATCATTTTTTGCATATACTAATATTGAAGCCTTGTCTCATTAATGCCACAATGAATTGTTGCAAGATGACATAAACTGTATCTAGGTGAATGAAGTCTATGAACAAAAAAATATCATGTGCAATTTAAAAAGTGTGTTCGATGTTGCTTAATGATGCAGGAGCTACATCAACATCAGTCAACTTGTAAATGTTTACTTTATATGGTTAATGTAGATCGTGGTGCATCTACAAAGACCAAAGCAAAAATGAAAAAAAAAACAGTTCAAGTAATAAAAAGAAGGTAAACAAACATTTTGCTCAGAACAAAAATGTAACCAGAAACATAATCTGGAAACATTCACTCTTCTGGAACAGAAACATTCATTAGAAACCTCTGCTACTTACTAACATTTATTTCTTTTGTTTAAAAACTAAGGTCTCATTATTTATGACTTACAGTATATTTAAACTCTCGATGTTTCATGTGATTTCAATGTATGAATGTATACAGTACCTTACAAAAGTATTTATCCCCCTTGGCATTTTTCATGTTTTGTTGCCTCACAACCTGGAATTAAAATGGATTGTTTAAAGGTTTGTATCATTTCATTTACAGAACATGCCTAAAACTTTTTAATTTTTAATTTAATTGTATTTATTTATTTATTTTTTGAAGCAAACAACAAATATGACAAAATAACAGAAAACGTCAGTGTGCATAACTATTCAACCCCCTAAAGTCAGTACTTTGTAGAGCCACCTTTTGTGGCAATTACAGCTGCAAGTCACTTTAGATAAGTCTCTACCTGGGATTTTTGCCCATTCCTCAAGTCAAAACTGCTCCATCCCTTTCATGTTAGATGGTTTCCACTTGTGAACTGCAATCTTCAAGTCTGACCACAGATTCTCAATTGGATTGAGGTCTGGGCTTTGACTACGCCATTCCAACATATTTAAATGTTTCCCCTTAAACCACCCGATTGTTGCTTTAGCTGTATGTTTCAGGTTATTGTCCTGCTGGAAGGTGAACCCCCGTCCCAGTCTCAAATCACAGGCAGACTGAAACAGGTTTTGCTCCAGAATATCCCTGTATTTAGCACCATCCATAATTCCCCATATTTCTACTAAGATCAGTTTCCCAGTCCCTGCTGCTGAAAAACGGCCCCACAGCATGATGCTGCCACCACCATGTTTCACTGTGGGGAAGGTGTTCTTGGGGTGATGGGATGTTTTGGGTTTGCGCCAGACATAGCGTTTTTGTGTGGTGGCTGAAAAATTTACTTTTTGTCATATCTGACCAGAGCAGCTTCTTCCATACATTTGTGGAGTTGCCCACATACCGTTTGGCAATCTCAAAACATGAACAAAAAAAACTTATTTTTAATGCTAAGTAATGGCTTTTGGTCACTCTTCCATAAAGCCCAGCTCTATGGAGTGTACAGCTTTTTGTGGTCCCATGCACAGATGCACCAATCTCTCAGGGTTACCTTTGGCCTCTCTGAATAATGCCCTCCTTTCCTGGTCTGTGGGTTTTGGTGGGAGCCCTCTCTTGGCAGGTTTGTTGTGGTACCATGTTTATTTCATTTGAAGGTGATGGATTTTATGGTGCTCCGGGGGATCATCAAAGATTTAGATATTTTTTGTAACCCAACCCTGAATTGTACTTCTCAACAATTTTGTCCCTGACTTTGGCTCCTTGGTCTTCATGGTGTAATGCCTCTGGGGCCTTTCAGAAAAGGTGTGTTTATACTGACAGATCATGCGACACTTAGATTGCACACAGGTGGACTTCATTTCACTAATTATGTGACTTCTTTTTTTCTTTTTTGGGGGGGGATTTTTTCCCCATTTTTCTCCCTAATTTAGTCATTTCTAATTCCCACCCATCAACTTTTTGCCTTCCCTATCACATGACCACCACCGACCAGGGAGGGGCATGAGCAAGCACACACCCCCTCCGTGACACTAGATGCTGCCGCCCGCCTCTTTTCGAACTGCTGCGCATGGGTATTTGGGGGCGGCCTAACACACTCGGAGGGAAAGCGCTATCCACCGAATAATACGAATGAGCTCACAGACACCCATGATTGGCTGGTGATCACTGTGAGTGACAGGGAAGTGAGCATACACCATTCCTCCCCCCGTGAGAGCTCGGCCAATTAGCTCCCATGGACTCCTGGTTATGGATGGCTATGGCATCAACTCGATTATGGGACTTCTGAAGGCAATTGGTTGCACCGAAACTTTTGAGGGGCTTCATAGCAAAGGGGGTGAATGCACATACACATGCCAATTTTCATATTTGTATTTTTTTTTTTTTATATATATATTTTTTTCATTTCACTTTACCAACTTAGACTATTTTGTGCAGATCCATCACATAAAATTCAGATTAAAAAAAACATTTAAATTACCAGTTGTAATGTAACAAAATAGGTTAAAAGCCGGGGGGGTGGGGGGGGGTTAATACTTTTGCAAGGCACTGTATGTGCAATGCAGAACAGGCAATAATGTTACATGTCATAATTAATGCATGGAGAAGCAAGGTAAAGTAAACTCTATAAACATTTCCCACATTAAACTTCTCTATTAGAATATGCATTAAATAGATAACCAAGACTGGTTGTTGTTGTGCTGCACTCATACCAGTTAGCATATCTCTGCATTTTTTTTAAAGGTTAAACTATGCTATTAACTTAAGATAAACAGGAAATGTGTGACAATGAATTTTGACTTATTTTGATGATAATAACCTCTGGTAAATTATTTAAAGATATTGCATAGGTATGGAGCAGAGTAAAGTGTGAACACAGCCTCCAGGAGTAATGCATTTTGAAAGCCTGATATTTCAATTATAATGTATTAGACCGACATACAGCCTATATAAAGCATCAGAATTACCAGTTTATTTGATTTGTTGTAAGTGGTTTATGAACTTCATATTTGAGTTGAAAGACATGATTGGAAATGTTAAAACATTGGCTCTACTCAAAAATAACTGACATATTGTGCTTTACATAATACTGCCCCATAATTGTGCTACAGTTTGTACTGTATTATCAGGCTATGTTGCAATTCAAAACTCTTTTTGCTGACAACTGATGATTTTGAATTGTATTATTTATTATATAACCCATTGTCCAGCACCGTAAAGTTACACAAAAATCATTATAAATCCTATTATCTGTGGAACTGCTCCTTGGTCAGTGGATTATATTGGAAGCTGAAATGTGGTCTTTGTTTACAAGATGCTGATCAGTAGTGATAGGGCAGGTAAGTTTGAGCAAATAGAAATCAACTCCACTAACTGTTTGCTGGCAACCTTCACTATGTTCTATCACTGAGTATGACCTCATACAGAGATGTTGTTGTTTATTGTTGTTGTTGTTTTTTTTACGGAGATTGCGGACTGTACTAGCGCATTATCGCCACTCTTTCGGTGTTCTCTGCTCTGGTTTACAGACTTATTCATGGTTTAAGTCCTCTCACTTTCAAAAACATTAGTAGATACAGTATTTAGCCTTTTCATATTGTTTACACTTCATTAGCATGTGTTCAACAGTTTCACTTTCATCACAAACCCCACATCTTCCACATTTATGTTTTCCCATAATGAATAAAGTTCTCTTCAGTCCTAGAAACTATTGGACATGTTCTAGGGAATTGTTTTTTTATGACATAAAAACATGACATAGTATAGTTTATATGACATAGTTTATGTATTTTGACTATAGATAAAATGAAGCATTTAGTGTACTAGTACATTTGGTTAAGGTTTTGATTATCGAATTTGCTCAAAGTGTTTAAAGTTTAATGAACCCCATGGCAAATTGTGAGAATTAAGGTGAGAAATATTCAGCTTTAAAAAGACTCCCTGTAAGTCCCATGGTTCATGAGATATAGCTTTAGGTTAAATGCTGCTCGTGCCCTCACATGCTTTCTAATAGTTGTCATACTGCAACCCACTGCCTAGTATTTTTTTTTTTTAACATTATATTCTCAGCATATTTGTGTGGGTTTCCCACATGCCTAGGAAAAGTGAGTGAGTGAGTGAGTGTGTGTGTGTGTGTGTGTGTGTGTGTGTGTGTGTGTGTGTGTGTGTGTGTGTGTGTGT
>JAOUQZ010000039.1:21844302-21856276 GCA_028564935.1 Neosilurus hyrtlii
ATATATATTGTATGTATGCCCACAGTACATATCACATACATAATTGGTGGTATGTGATCACAGATAGCTGTGCAACATGGTTGGGGCTGCATTTTAAGTTGGCAAGGTTATACCTCTGATTCAGCTTAACTGAAATTTATGGAATAGTGCCCTCATTTACATTTTTCATTAGCTCTTGTCTGACTTGGCTTTCTTTCTTTCTGTTGGTTCAGTTTTGCAACAATCACACAAATTAGGGCACGTTGGTATGTAAATAAAGGACTAGTGGGCAGGGGCTTTCATCCAAGCAGCTGAAGCTGAATCACTAGGGCTCAAATCATTGTACATTTTGATGTTGTAGGGAAATGCTTTGTCACAGTAAGGCCCAGCTGGTGAACGTGCATTGGTGTGTGTGTGGGTCTGTTTTTCTTTTCTTTAAGTTTCAGCCCAGCAGCTGCTTAGGTTTGCACAAACACTGTTTTTTTAATCTTCAGTTTTAAAGACACCTGTTGTGTATGAATAGCACCGAATAATGTGTCGGTGTAACTGGTTGCCCTTTTCTGCTTTTCCATCTCTTGCATTTCATTGTCTCATCTTCCCTCACACTCACTGCAGATTGTATTCCTGCTTGGCCAATGGGAGTCCTGATGAGTTCCAGCGTGGAGAGCAGCTCTATCGGGTGAGAGCTGTAAAGGATCCCCTTCAGATAGGTGAGAAACTTGATATGTTACTTACTTTAAAACTAACAGCATTCATACCAGAGTGAAATCAAAATGTTCTTGAAATTACTTTTGCACTTTCTACTCACTACACTATATGCGGGCAGTTTCCAGTTGGCAGCTAACAGTTCTTACTATCAAATAATGCACTTAGTGTTCTAATACATCAAACAAAATCATCTCCACACTATGTTTCCCTTTCCTGTGTGTGTGGCATGTTTTTTATGTATTGTCTGTGCCAAAACCCCATAATTTACTCTGCCTTTTCTTTTAGACAGACAACTGGAGAGCATCTCTGGTTTCCTTATGTCACTGCTAAAATCAGTCTTCATATAAACAGTGGGGTTGTTTCAGACTCAAAGTTTCTGGCAGCGCTGAATACAAGTGTGGTGGGTTTGAACAGGGTCTGTGTAAATGAGTGTTATTGTTGGAGGTTGTGGGCTGCACAGCAGCAGAGACTCATCCTCATGCAGCTGGCTTGGTTAGGAGATGTAGAGGACAAAAGCTGACCTCTCTCTCACTCTCTCTTTCTAACATGCACATTCTAGAGAGGGTTAGTGCATTTCTCCCTGTGTTCCTGATTGGGTTCAGATTAGTGTGAATCGAGTGTAAAAAAAGTATTCAAAGGATGAGTGTACACTAAGCCTTATGACTCTATAAAGAAGTTATTGAAAAGAGTGAAAAGCCTCTGCTATTGTTAGGCTGAAAATCCATAATATCTCCATTCACACACAAGTCATCCAGAAAATGAAGGTGGTCAATGTTGAATGTATTTTATGTAATATAATTATAAGTATAATATTTATATAAATTTCAAGTCTGAAAAAGAAAATTTGGAAATATATTGTAAACACCTTGTATTTTTTTTATGGTATTGTGTGAAAAACAGATCGAAAAGAACAGAATGGGCTGTTTCAAAGATGAATGTCCTGGTTGAATCTGGTTCAGAATCTCTTGGGTGCTATTAAATTGTCTGTTATTAGCTCATTACCCAAATGCTGCTGCCATTTCACCTGGGAACAGCCCAGAGCAGAGTAAACTTCCTTCTCTGCATCTCATTATTCATAGCTTAAAGTAAATCTGTAGGCAGGACCAATTTAAATCCTCTTAGTCATATGTTTTACTGTTGTATGACCTTCACAGTAAACCACCATGTAAACACACTCACTCACTCATACATACAGATATGTAATGTTGTACATGACTGTTATAGGTGGAAATGGCTGGAATTTTAATGGAATGTCTACATAGGTGTGCAAAGGCCCGTTTGCAGTTGCGGTCACACCTGTGTTCCATATTTGTGCACAACTGAACAAGAAGACAAGTAGAACAGAGTTTTTAGTTTACGTTTGACTGGTCCTCAATTGACAGATTCATTAAATAGTACCCGCAAAACACCAGTCTCAACTTCAGCAGTGAAGAGGTGACTTCTGGAGACTATCTGAGACTGGTCAATAAAAGGAACAGATTAAGATAAGCAACAGAACACCGATATTGAACAGCTGAAGATTGGGGGGAAAAGTGAGTCTAAATTTATGATGTTTAGGTCATTAAGAAGAACATTTGGAAGGTGCAAAAATAAAGGTAAAGATGCAGGAGAAGTGTTTGATGCCACCTGTCAAACATGGTGGGGGAAAATGTGATGGTCTGGGGGCACTTTGGTGGTGATAAAGTGGGAGAGTTGTACAGGTGGAAAAAGGGATTTTGAACAATGAAAGCAATCAATCCATTTTGCCATACCTTGTGGACAGAGCTTGATTGGAGGCACTTTCCTCCTACAACAGGACAATGACTCAAAACACTCCAAACTATGAAAGAATTATTTAGAGAAGAAGCTTTCTTCTGGTATCTTGTGAGTAATGGAATGGCTCATGCCTTTACCAGATATCAACCTGATTGCGCTCTTGTGGGAGTAGCTTGACTGTATAGTATGGAAGAAATGCCCATCAAACCAAGTGATGTGAGAGGTGCTTCAGGAATCATGGGGTGAAATTTCCTCGTCTTACCTTGACAAATTTACATTACAATTTGTAACTGCAGTTTATTACATTTTCAGTGCTCTTTTATATACATATGTATAGCAGGTCAAAAGTTCTGACACCTGTGATATAGTATCTGTCCATCCATCTGTCACTGCATGTATATACTACATTGGTTTATCCGATGTGAGGGTTGTTTCATTCAGTCTCTCTTGTCTGCTCATTAAACTGGCAAAGTGGGTTGTGCCATGAAATGAATCACAGACGTATGGCTCTGGCCAAAAGTGATCAGGAGAAGTGCAATTAGGATACAAAACATGAACACTGTAAACTGTCTTCTTTGTAGTCAGTTAATGATTCAATAAATGTATCTGCTGTTCTCATTCAGTCATCTCAGTAGTTATCCGGGCCATCACATATATACTTTATACCCCTGATCAAGTGAATAAGAAGAGAACTAGTACCCAAAATTAGCCACAAAATTAGTTGGCTACAATCACTTTCAGGCCCCACCCTCGTGTTCTCAGACATCTTGTGGGGAGGGTAAGCCAAGTTGGTGCACAATGAGGTGTAGCACTTTTTGATAGAAATGGATATGACATATTGGAGCCCTCTTGCCTTGCTGTTGACCACATTAAGGAGGTAAGTAGGTCAGACAGAGAATGCCTTTGGCAAACAGGTAGAGGAAGAGAGAATGAGAGAGCAGAGAAATGGATTTGAGCTGGAGTTTGAGTTGAAGGAGGCCTGTTGAATCTGGAACAGCAGCTCTGATCTGAAAGCACTCAAACCCTTTCTCTTTTCCTTTTTGCTGGCTAGAGGAGGGCTGGCTGCTCTCCAGTGGTAAAAAAAGCGTTTGTCCGTCCCCCACTGCTTAAAGTCCTTACATACACACACTCCCTGTCTCTCACAATCTCACTTAGTTTGTTTCTGTCCCTTTGTGCCGCACTACATATAAAATACAATACAGATGCTATGGTAGGGATAATGACTGTTTCAGCATTGCCAGACAGTAAGCAAATATCACACGAACATATAGCAAAAGGTTTTCTTTACTTAGTTGGGCAAGAGAAATATATACTGTGAAATATGTGCAAAATGTGCATTACCAAATCCTAAAAGTTGATCAAGCCTCACTAGATTTCAGATTGAGTAGCCTGACATCAGCATGTCAGCTTTTCCTTAAGTTTCAAAAGATTTTTGAAAATATTCAGAACTAAATATGTTACAGATGTTCGAATTGTTTGTTCAGTTGTCCTCCTTTGTCTCATTTATGTACAGGTTTCCATCTCAGCGCCACTGTCCTCTCACCCCAAGCTGGCCAGTCAAAGGGAGCCTACAACGTAGCAGTCATGTTTGACCGCTGCCGCATCACTTCCTGCAGCTGCACCTGTGGAGCTGGGGCCAAATGGTGCGCTCACGTGGTGGCCCTCTGCCTGTTCAGGATTCACAATGTGAGTGCCTTTTTTACGTCACAAGCTCTGGATTGAGTTTCCACACTGATCTGAGCTTGGTCAAAAAGGGCAGGCTTTTAGGACCAGAAAAGGCTTTGCAGTGAGTTTTCCTTTTTGGTGTGAACCCAAGTTAGATGAGTGATTAGGAAAATGTGAGCTCATTTTGATTTTAGATGGCAGAGGTTAGCAAAAATTGTTGGCAGTTTGCTTCTTTGAGGGACTGCTCTAATTTGGCATGTGAAAGTATTCCTGTGTTCCAAAATCTATTAAAAAAAACAAAATAATAATAATAAAAGCATAAACCAGGGAGTAAGACATAACCTGACATGTAAATCTATCATCTAGAATAAACTGTTTGCTATTGAATTCAATTCTATTTCAGCCACATTCACCCAGCAAGTAACAAGTGCCACGCAAGTTGCTTTGACTCAAACTGCATGTGAAATCACCTATTTTTACATGGTCTATGGAAGCAAATACGAAAAGGTTCTGGGGAACTCAGTCTTTGGCATTTTAAGACCTAAATGGTAATCGTTCGAATCGCTTCGTGTGAAAGTTCAGTTCAAGTTGAACTCTGCGCCTGCCCACTTTGCGTTGCGTGAGAAAATTTTGTCTCTCGTCAATCATTTTACTGACGTTCACCGACTTTGCATGGTCGCTTGTCACTTCCAGTGCGGATGCGGCTTTAGAGTGCCATTGTCTTGTGGCACACTCAAGAGTGATTGCCTTCACTCCTCTGCTGGCCTTCACTCACAGACCGGTCCCCAGGGCACTTTCAGTGCTACTTCTTTTTGAACAAAAAGCACCCATGCATAGCATGATGGAGATCTTTTTTAGTAAATAAATGTTCAAGGAGCAAACACTTGAAATAACATGAACTCATTAAATGTTAGGAAATTCAGCAATGTAAAGAGAAACCTGACATTGGCCAGTAAGGTGAGAGCCAGACCCCATCAACCTAAATATTTCCCAGTGAATTATAAAGTACACATCAGAGTGTTTAAATTCCATTCTTGGGCATAGTTAGTGATCTTATTGTGCACAAATCCAGCTAACTGCTCCCGTGTGCACCCCATCCAACCGGTCCAAGTGAGTTATGAAGTGAAAGTGTCTCATTTGAGATTTTTCATTTATTGAGGGTTCTTGGGCATTAAGTGAGTATGTGCAGTACTGTGCAAAAGTCTAAGACGCCCTAATTACAGATTTTATTATAGATGTTTATTTTATGGGTCCTGTATTATTGAGTCAGTGCGTTTATATTTTCAAACTTTACACTTCCAACAGAAAAATTCATGTTTAATAATGTTTCCAGCTTTTCTTTCTAAAACTGCACACACTGTATCTGAGGTGTTTTTGTTCAAAAAGCAAATTATTATATTGAGTTTTATTATAGCTGGTTACTTATTACATGTCACTGCACTCTATTTATACAGTACCAGACAAATGTTTGGACTTATCTTCTTAATTAAATTAGAATGGATTGCCATTTCCAAACTTGTGTGTGTGTGTGTGTTATCCATTATCTATACCACTTATCTGTTGGGGTTGTGGGTGAGCTGGAGCCGGTCCCAGCTGACTTCAGGCAATAGTTGGGATACAGGTCAGGTCACCAATCTATTGCAGAGCTAACACAAAGACAAACAGTCATTCACACTCACTGGCAATTTCAGTGTAGTCAGTTGACCTAAGCCACATGTCTTTGGGCTGTGGGAGAAAACTGAGGACCTGAAGGAAATCGAAGCAGGCATGGGGAGAACATGCAAACTTTATACAGTAGGGCCCCAGACAGCTGTAAGGTTTGTACTTAAAACCTTCTGCCTACAAGTCTAACCACTACACCACTGTGCTTCCTTGTGTGTGTTTGTGTAACCCTTTCACACTATAAAAAAAAAAAAGGAAAATAATAACAAACAGAAAAATTCATTTTAGTCTCATACTCCTACTCATTTTAGTTTGATTTTCTCATGTCTCCTTGTAGTATATACCAAACTCTGGATAGGTTTCAAAGAATGATAAAAAAAAAAATTACATGTCTTTTAGTGTTATTTATTAGCCCCGGAACAGTAGTAAGTTGCTATGTCCTTATTGCTCAAAATCTGATATACGTGCATGTGCTGGAGCTTGCCTGTCACTGACATGCTTAAAAATGTACAAATAAACTATAAGAATCTTGTTTTAGTTGGTTTCTGTGCTCTTGTAGCATATACTAATTCAAAAATTTACTTCAGGCATGGTGATTATTCATCAAAATCCACCCCAGTAAAAAAATTAGTCGATTAATAATGTTTAAAAGTTTAAAAATATGGGGCAGTGGTGGCCCGGTGGTAGGGTGCTGGATTAATGATCCCAAGGTCGGGGGTTCAAGCCCCACTGTCACCAAGTTGTCACTGCTGTCCCCCCAGTGCAGCTAACTGGCCAGCCATGTCCCTCACTGTCTGTGGTGAGAGGCATGTAAAAGAACCATTGCTGTCGTTCGTAAGGAGTAGGCCATTGAGTTGCCGTGAGCGTGTTTCTGCCCTTCGATGGCCTGGCGAGCTGTCCAGGGTGTACTCTGCCCTCGCCCAGAGTCGGCTGAGATGTGCGGCAGCCTCCCCGCGACTAATTACAATTAAGTGGTTCAGAAAATGAATGAATGAATATTTAAAATATCACATTTGAAAATACAAAGACGTCGCCTCAACTGTTACTGTTGTTGGCCTTTGGTGTTAAAAGTGCTGTGTCACAGTTACAGTAACGGATACAAATTAGTAAACAAGTGCACATGAAACTAGCTGTGGTATTGTAGTTCTCTCTTTGACCTTGACTTAAGAATCTTGAATTAAATGTTAGCTTGAAAATCTGCATAAATGAGGAAATGATTCTACCAATCAGAATCGCACCGGTGTGGTAAGTACCTAATGACTTTACTTTAATCTTCCTATCCTTTCATTTAGCCATACATCCTGTCAAACTGTAAGTAAGAAATATATACGAAACAAACATTTTCTTATCTCTTCTGACTTTGTAGTTCGACTGAAAGCAGATGATATAGGAAAGCTGTGTCAGTCTAGTTCACACATTTTGACGTTAGGGTTTTGAAAGTCGCCATAACATCGTTTCTAAACTAAATTATACCGTGGGGTTTGCTTTGCAATAGCCAATATTCGATTCTCAGAAGTCTTGAACAGCTTGCAGCCACTCCCATGGTGCTGTTCTCCTTTTCTTCTTTAAAAAAAGATGTTCAATTTCAATACAAAATTATAATTTCTACAAAGGAAGCCGCCCCTGTTTGATTTTTGTGAAGGGTCAAACAGTTTTTGAAGTAATGCACAGTACATGTGATTCAACTCCTTAAATTTTTCTATAATTTGCCCAAGGTTTGTCATTGCTAATAAGTTATTTTTTTCTTTATTATCCAGTGAGCATATTCATGTTCATGTTGATTAAATCCAAGACTATTCACTTATTTTGAAGCATTGTTGTTGGGACTCAGTAGTTTTTGGTTGTTAATTGATTTCACAGCTGTCTAAATAACATAAAAACATCAAATATGTAACCCATCACAGCTAAGAGGGTATTAAGTTGGAAATTAGTAAATACTTTATTGAACCTTAAATGCAATTTTCTCAAAAGTTGGATGCTTTAAATGCTGAAAATTCCTGACAGGTTTTGGTTAGTTACCCAAAACTAGACAATAATGGAAGAAAAATTGGTATTACTTTACAGCTTAAGACATCAGACACAAAGTGGTATCAGTAACTCAAAATTAATAATTTTTTACTTAATAGCCACTTTGCTGTGATGGGTTACATATCAGAATGTTTATTCTGTTGTCATATCAGAATCACATTGTAATGATTAGGTCATGAGGTATGAAGTTTTTTTTATTTGATCTTTTTTGTAATTACTGTCCAGTGCTATGCCATGCTTGGCCATATCTGTGTCTATGTGAAGTTGATGTGGGTGTGAGTGCTGATAGTCTTTTGATTAAAGTCTGAAGGCTTCCTGAGGAGCGCAGTGGGAGGGGGCAGAGATCTGCTCTGTCCTGATATCCCCTGTAGAAGGGCTCTGCTCAGCCTGATAGACCCAGCAGCCCAGGTCGTGGGTGGCTTTTTAGCATTTTCATGTTTGTGAGTGGGCAGTGTTTCTTCTGCATGCTTTAACTTGGGGAAATTATGAAGTGTCTAATCTGAATAAATTTTTTTTAACATTTGCAAGCTTTGTTTCTTAGTGACGATACACTACATTCTTTAAATATTTGTCAGTGTGGACATGAAAAGAGGATTATTTGCATTTTGCAGAAATGCAGAATCTTGGGGATTTATATGTGAGATGTACACCATTTTATAAAGTTTTTTCAGTTGACCTTGCACAGTTTTATACTCCACTTAATTTATTCAGCTTAGGTTGAGTGACAGTCAATCTGTAGTGTGTGTGTGTTTGTGTGTTTTCTTTGTATTCCAGTTAAATGTACAGTTTGTGCAGCAGTAATGCCCAGGTTATTCTGGTTTCTACATTGGTGCCACATTCTCATAACAGAGTCAAGTAGACTTCCCTCTACTCTTTATGACTTTCTATCAACCCCACAAAGCTTTATTAAGCAGTGTACCACTGAATCTGGCGAGTAAGCTGTGAACCCATTAGCAGTTCACAGATGTGAAGGTGTGAAGCCCTTTCCTCTGGTGGCCTGATGTGGGTTTGTGTAGACAGTGAGACCCGTTGTTCCATCTTCACAGACCCCGATCCATTTCCACAAGTGAAGTTTTGTGCAGCATACAGGGTAGTGATTTATGAAGGCAGAATTTTCTGTCAGTAGTATAGAAACTTGAGTATTTTTAATTGATGTGAGTCAGAAATTGTGTGAGAATGTTGCTACTGTGTATCATAACTGCTGTGAGTGGGCATTGTGTGGTTTTTCACACTTCATGGTGCAGCTATTAGTTGCCGTGCACTTGGTTTTGTGTTTTATTAAGCTATGCTTTGTGACTTTCTGACATTTCATACTCTTTATTAATATTTCCTAACTTTGTCCTATTAAGAGTCCTTATGAGGAGCACTTAATACTATATAAAATATAAATTAAAAAAGGAGCACATAGTAAAATTCTATCCTAATTTGTGTTTGAAATATATATATTCACCTTTTAATTAGATGTGACAGCTGTATTATTTTTACATTCTACATTCGAGACATAAAACTAAAATTTCCACCAATGGCCACATACTAAGGTAAAAAATAAGCTCCATTCAGCTCATGGGTCCGACTTGGCCTAATTAAACACGTATTTGAACACCACGTATTTGACATGACAGTTTTCTGCATGTCAGTAAAAAAGTAAATGTGGAGGAAAGTAGTCAGGAAGTGGTATTTAACACTATAGAATTCATCATATACGGTCATACATCAGTACATCGGGTAAATAGCAAGTTAGCCATATTTTAATAAATAGTGAGATAATAGTAGAAGTGTAAGATACGCTCTTGTTTTTCAATAACGAGTAGTAGATTTTCTGGTAAAGCACATATGTATGCGGTGGGATTGTATAAGAAAAAACTTCTTTGTTGTTTATGTGTCAGGATATATATAGTCATACTAACAAAATGCCAGGAAGCTGTCCTAATTTTCCATGTTAAAGAATTCATAAAAAATTACTGGCTCCAGAATTTGATCCAGATCATTTCCAAAATTTAATGGGGTCTTTCTTGTCCAAAGTCCCACATCACCTGGTAGAAATTTCATGAAAATCTGCACCTAATTTTTTGTGAAATCTTGCTGACAAACAAACACGCAAATCAAGGGTAAAACATAACCTCCTTGGCAGAAGAATATTCATGTATGATAAGCTGAATACAATCAGGTTGTAACTGTAAGAAAAAAAGGGTCATGAGGAAGCGTTATCATTCTATTACTGAAAACTGTGTTCGACTGTTTATTCAATGGCGATAATATATCAATTATCTTGTCTTCTTCCAAAGTATTACTGACATCTTTGACCACAGTTCAGTCCACTTCACTTTTGTGGCACAGTTCACTGTATAAACTTATCTTAACGCGCATTAACCATTTATTATAAATAAATTAAATAATAATACTCAAATAAGTTTCGAAATTTCTTATATTGAGGGATAAACTACTTTGAGTAACTTGTTCGCTAGCATGTCCACCATACAGCGAGAAGGTCCTGGGTTTGTTTCCCCGGCTCGGGCGTTTCGGTGTGAAGTTTGCAAGTTATCCCCGTGTTATTAATTCTAATAATCTTTTATTTTGATTTTTTTTAATTGTTTCACATTAGAAGTATTAACTCTATATGTTGCGTAAGGGTTTTTTACCCATACATCTCTAGCATTCTCACTGTTGGCTAAAGTCTGAGCTAATTGTAATTTAACCTTAAATCCTTCAGGCATCTGCTGTGTGCTTGCGAGCCCCCGTATCCGAGTCCCTGTCCAGACTGCAGAGAGACCAACTCCAAAAGTTCGCACAGTACCTCATTAGTGAGCTTCCACAGCAGGTAGGATTTTAAAGCCAGTTTCTTTTGAATGGTTTGGCAGCACTGTTATATGTCCTTGTTATGAGATAATGTAGTTATGGAGCTTCCTGTCCTTGTTATTTAGAGGATTTTTATGGTTAAGAACACTTCTTCCAAAATATAAGATCAAGATGTTCCAGTGCTCTGCGAGCATTAATATACCAGTTGTGTTACTTTATGGTGCTTGAAAGGATGCACCTATGCTGATTATTTCTCAGCTTCAGCTCAACAACTTGAAGTTAACAGAAATGAGTTTATACTACATAGGGATTATGCAGATCTAATTAAGAAAAATAAAACCCTCATTATTTCAAATGGATAATTCTTGAATCTAAACAACAGACGTTGATGGTTTGTCAGGCACTGGGAGCAGGCACTTTTATCATTGTTACCCTTTAAGATGGAAAAAATAATCTTGTTTTTATGTGTTTTTGTGTAGTGTATATACTAAAACACCTTAATGTGCTTCCTTTGGTCATGTTCATGTGTAGCATATCCTAAATCAATTGTTCACCTTATGCTCAGTGGATGTCGCTGAATCGAGTATTTCCTGAAACAGAATGTCAATTCAGTGACATCCACCTCACCTTCAGTGCATAATTCTTTCTTATACGCTTAATAGTATGTGTGATATACAGTGCAGGCAAGCCAAATGATTTCTTAGTTTTTCTGGATGTGCATTCTAAGACAATGTCTTTTTTTGTTAGATCTTACCCACAGCCCAGCGTCTCTTAGATGAACTTCTGTCCTCACAATCCACCGCAATTAACACAGTCTGTGGAGCTCCAGGTATGGACAATCCTTATACTTTTAAACTGGCAGTAGGCTTGAGTCTACATACAAACATAGATAGATTTATATTTCTATGTGTCTTTTATTTTGGCATGGATGTTAAACAATGCATTTGTAATATAAAATATGGTGCTGGTGGAGGAGCTTGAATAATGTACCTAGTAAGAAAGCGATAAAGACATAGGCAGTGTTGTAGATGCTGTAAATATCATCATATGCATGTTCAAAATGTAAAAAATTTCACTTAAAAAAAAAGGTTGTTGATGTCTTTTACTTGAACTATTGGCTATACTTATCCTGTGATATCTCGTAGAACTGCTGCTTTCAGAAAGCATGCACAAATACAGATGAAATACAACAAGGGTCAGACAGAAGGGTGTATCTGTATCTATCTATCTATCTATCTATCTATACATACACACACATATATGTGTGTATATATATGTGTGTGTACATGCGCGCGCGTGTATGTGTGTGTTTGTGTGTGTGTGTGTGTGTGTACGTGTGTGTTATTTGGTAGACCAGGGGAGAGTGTGTGTGTGTGTTGCT
>JAOUQZ010000039.1:21856376-21872437 GCA_028564935.1 Neosilurus hyrtlii
AGGACATATCACAAACACATCACAACATCCATCAAAGCAATGAATACACAGCCACAGAGACAGAAAAAGAAAGAAGAAGAGAAAAAAAAATGTATAAAAATTACATTTTACAATAAATAAATGAAATAATAACAATTATAACAACATTATATACTCAAAACTAGACAACAACAAAAATAAATATAAAAATAAAAGAGAAAAGGAGGAAGAAATGAACACAGTCATTAAAAAAAATAATTAAATAAATGAAATTTAACAAAACACAAAAAAAAAACACTGTGTTCCAGATTACTTGTAACTGTTCCCATAGACTGTCTTTGGAGAAAAACTTCATGAAGCAATTAAATCCCATATTTGTTCAAATGGATTCAGATCTGTACTCTGGCTTGGCCAGTCCATCATTTTCATTGTTTCATTGTTCCTTTTTAAATAACCTCTCTGCAATTTATATAAATCTTTGTCTTCTTGATATATATATCAGTGACCAGAAACAAATTACATTTATTTCAGTTTTGGCGGGTGGGCTGATAACTTTGTGAAGCACTGTATCTTGCCAGATTTATAGTATCGACACTTTTGATTTCTCACTGTCTCAAAATATAACTTTCACTACAGATTTAATGATTAGCTGTTGAGGTTGAAAGCCTTCCCAGAATTAGCTTTGAGTAAATTTATTGAAAGTCCAGCATGGTGGCGTAGTGGTTCTCACATCCACCTCACTGCAGGAAAGTCCTAGGTTCGCATTCCGTGCTCGACGTTTCTGTGTGAAGTTTGCATGTTTTTCCCGTGCTTTTGTGGGTTTCCTATGGGTACTCTGGTTTTCCTCTCGCACTCTTAAGATATGCACTAGCTGTTCCAAATTGCCCCAGGTGTGGATGTGAGTGTGAGTGAGTGGTTTTGTGTGTTGCCCTGCGATGGTCTGGCTCACTGTTCAGGGTGTAGCCTGCCTTTGCACAGTGTTGGCTGAGGTAGACTCCCTTGCGACTCCAATAGTATATAAACAGAGAGTGGGTGAACAGAGAGCGGGTGCACTGAGACTATTCTGAAGCTGTTGTTGCTTCTTGGTGATGAATTGTTGCTGTAATTAATGCTCGAAGCTGTTTCCTAAAAGAGCGTAAACCAGTTAACAATTAATTGTTATGTTAAGGGAGCAAGGGGCACTGAAGTAGAAAACTAAACATAAAAACACAGCATGGAAAGAAGATCGGTAATTAATAGAGAGTAATGTCTAATACATAACAAATTAGAATAAGCCAGACTTTCTGCATTAGTGGTCATGTTTAAATGGCTCTACATTTAAGTTCTATTTAAGTTTTTAAGACCTTGCTGCAAGATTAACTGCAAGCACTATGCTAAGATACGTTCAGCTGCGTGCACGCCTTTGTTGTATATTATAAAAAACTTAATACTAAAGGATTGTCTATAAAGAAACATTAACAAATGTTATATGTCCATACATATCATCTAAATATAACTTAAAGCTACAAAAAAATTATATAAGTCAGTAAGAAAGTAAGGTAAGTCTGTTGTACTTTTACACCTGAGCCTAGTGGCTCACCAGGCAAGTGTTTCTCCCCGGTTTCCGTAACCCTATCGCAGGTTACCTTCCCAGTATTTTTTACTGATACCCATTTATACTGCTGGGTGGACAGAAGCACACTTGTGGTTAAGACCTTGCCCAGGGGTCTTAGCACAGTGGAGCTTTAACGGAGATTTGAACCATCAGCCTACTGATCATGAGGCCAGCACCCGAACCACTATGCCACCAGCCCCTTAGTGAGAAAATAAGTTAATTGAAATGGTTTTTTTTTTTGATCACATGTATGTTTTTTTTATAAGTAATTTTATGTACTGTCATTTAAACCTTACTTACTCCAAATGATTATCAAAATCCTTTAAACTGCCCCCAATCAAGAAATGTAAATTTTTTCCTCATCTAATTCGCCCCCCCTATAGGATTGTTGCATATTAATTATTTGCTTTACAGATCCGACTGCTGGGCCGTCAGCTTCAGACCAAAGCACCTGGTACCTGGATGAGTCCACCCTTAGTGACAACATTAAGAAGACGCTGCACAAGTTCTGTGGTCCTTCCCCTGTAGTGTTTAGGTATGATCAGTTCAATTAAGGAACATTCGGCACCTTGAAGCTTATTTCCAGGACAGTGTGGCGCTCACACACTTCATGATTAAGACAGTCAAAGTGATTGTTCTGTTAGAAAGCAAAGCTGTCAGCATTCATTCACAGAAGAGAGATACTCTTGAGCTAAGAAAACTGTGAAACTGAAGCAGTTTATCAACAGATTTAACGGCAGAATGTGTGAGTAATAAGGCCACTGGATTTGTAGTCCTCATGCCTATGAACATAGTGGACCTGTTGATATTTTGTGGTGTTGCAGAAGTTTCTTGCTTTTCGAATAATCTTTAATAGTTAGCGTTTATATGTATATGTTGGTTCTGAATGAGATAAATAGAAAGATTGCTGTATGAGTGCCTGCAAATGTTGTTACAATCTCCATGTTTTTAAATTATACCTACCAGCTAAGTTTTGGCCTTTTGTTTTCTCCAGTGATGTGAACTCCATGTATCTCTCTTCGACGGAGCCTCCAGCTGCAGCAGAGTGGGCCTGCTTACTAAGGCCACTGAGGGGCAGAGAACCAGAGGGCATCTGGAACCTTCTGTCCATCGTCAGGGAGATGTTCAAGAGGAGAGACAGCAATGCTGCACCACTCTTGGAGATCCTCACTGAACAGTGCCTCACCTATGAACAAGTATGCAACATGTACTCACTTTTTTATTCATGCTCCGAGGTATAGTATTCAGAGATGGACAACACTCGCATTGATGCCTGTTTTACCCATTATGACTCATATTAGACTCGTAGAGCACTAGTACTGTAATAAATTTATTGTTGCTCTTGCTATGGGTAATGCAGAATATATATTAAAGTAATTTGATATAAAATTCAAATTCAGATTTTCAAATTCAAATTTTATTTTATTTGTCACATACGAATTATACACAGTACAATATGTAGTCACATGCTTAGTACGACTGTAAAAATGTAAAGAATAAACTATCAAAGTAACAAGAAGAAAAGAACAATAACTAAACTTTTTAAAGTTTTTATATGAAATATAATGTAATGCAGTGGCGATTCAAGCAATTGTCTGTCTGCAAAGTGTCTTATGTGCAAAGTGACATGGTGTCTGTAAAGTGACAAGTGTCTGTGTGCAGCAGTCAGCTGGGGTGGATGTTTATGTGTGGGGGGTAGAGTCTACAGTGTCCAGGTACCAGTGTTCTGGTTCAGGGCCCGAACGGCCTTGACATAATTAGAATAAAAAATAACTAATACACAGTTAAACATTGTGAATTAGTGTTACCAGAAGCAGAGATGTTTATGATAAATATTACAAGGCTTTAACACAAGTATTGGCATCCGTGTTCTGTTTTGCCCCACAGCTGGGATTTAGTGTTTAGGATTAATATCATATCAGATAGTCCATCATCAGTATCATATAAAAACTATAATTAATGCACACTCTTCAAATATTCCAAGTTATGTTTAATGTCACTTACGGTTTACTGGTCATGATCACACATTCTCTCTGTCTTTGTGGTGTAGATCATTGGTTGGTGGTACAGTGTGAGGACGTCGGCATCTCACAGCAGTGCCAGTGGACATACAGGCCGCAGTAATGGGCAGACAGAGGTAGCTGCTCACGCCTGTGCCAGCATGTGTGATGAAATGGTGGTTCTTTGGAGGCTAGCTGTGCTTGACCCCACTATGAGCCCCCAGAGGTATAGCTTCTCAGTGCTTTTAAGACTTTATGTCTGTGTCTGTGTTGTTGTAAACTAGTACATAACCTAAAGTAGCTATCCTGCGTGAGATCAGATTGAGTAGACTGATTAAAGAATGGCGGCACAGTCGCGCAGGGGAGAGCATGGTTGCCTCACAGCAGGAAGCCTTGGATTCGATGCTCAGGTGTTTCTGTGTGGAGTTTGCGTTCTCCCCTGTGCTTGTGCAGGTTTCCTCCAGGTACTCTCGTTTACCCCCCACAGTCCAAAAACATGCACAGTAGGCTTATTGGCTGTTCCAGATTGCGCCAGGCGTGAATGTAATGGCCCTGTGATGGCCTGGAGAGCTCTTCAGGGTGTACCCTGCCCTCACCCCAAGTTGGCTGAGATGGGTGCCAGCCTCCCCACAACCCTAATTAAGATTAAGCGGCTTAGAAAAGGAATGAATGAATGAATGAATGAATGGTTAAAGAGCATTTACAAATTACTAAGTACCCAAGCATAAAAACATCACAGTGTTTAAAATATGCCTTGCCTTTAAAAGTTCAGCCTTTTACCACAAATAGACAGTCTGTGGTATGGATCACGCTGTGAGACCTTGGAACTTTTCCGTTACACAAAAGGCCATTGTGCTCCTTGTTACTTGCCGTTATATAACCTTAAATTATATCTAATTTGGCCACTGGTTCAGAATTATAATCACTACAATGAAATAGCACAGTTAACTGTTATTAATGCCTGTTATATATTCTGGCGTCTCACAAGCAAACATGTGACCATTATGAATGAAGTCCTTCTGTGTTTGTGTTTCACTAGGCGGTTGGAGCTTGCTGCCCAGCTTAAGCAGTGGCACCTAAAAGTGATTGAGATTGTGAAGCGGGGACAGCACCGCAAGTCTCTAGACAAACTCTTCCAAGGTTTCAAACCAGCTGTCGAGTCTTGTTACTTCAACTGGGAAGTGGCATACCCACTGCCTGGCATTACGTACTGCAGCGCAGACAAAAAGAGTGCTTCCTTTGGCTGGGCTCGGGCAGCACAGCCACAGAGAGGGGCCAAAGCAGGGATGAGTGAGGAACCTCTGGAGCCTGGGGGAGGAGGAGGAGGTGGACGGTGTGTGGGATCTGATTCTGGAGCTCCTGATCACAAATCACGTGGCAGCTCCCACCCACCCCAGCAAGAGGTGGCCGTGCGGCCCAAAGAGTCCATTGTGAGCAAAAGAAAAGCCATGTCTGGGGTGAACAGTGGTGGGATGCTGGTGCGTTTGGGTGGGGGTATGTCTCTGTCCATAGATGAAAGTGCAAAGGGCACATATAAAGCTTGCAGCTCTTCGTTGTCTACTAGCAGCAAAGGCAAGATAACGCAGAGTGGTAAGAGTTCATTTGGAAGTTCAAGCACCTCTGGTGGGAAGCATCCTAGTGCTAAACGCCGCACAAGCAGTGAGGACAGCTCTTTAGAGCCCGATATGGCTGAGCTAAACCTGGATGATGGGTCTAGTCTGGCATTGGGTGCAGAGGCGAGCAACACTTTTGACTTCTTACCCCCGCCCCCTGAGATGTTACCTTCACCCAGCTCTCTGCTCAGAGAACCACGCAAATACAACAACAGTAGTGGTAATGGCAACCTCACCAAGGAGCGAGCGTTTGAGGGTAAACGTGGCATCCATGCAGCAATACCACTGGCAGATGAAGCTTCTCACTGTTTCCCTAAAGAAAGTCCAGTTGCTTCCATGGCGGCAGCAGCAGAGGAGAAAGAGGTGGAGGTGGAGGCAGAACTTGAGGAAAATGGAGGAGATGAAGATCCAGTAGAGGATGCTCTTCCATCTATATCAGCTGTGGTCACAGCAAAACCTTCCCGAAGTCGGAGAGAAGGAGAAGAAAACAATACAGCAGGGACGCCTGGACACCAGATCCCAGATGCAGCAGCTGGTGGAGACCCAGTTGGTGAGGACGATTATCAGGCCTACTATCTGAGTGCTGCATCAGAGGAGGGAGCTGAGAGAGGAGCGCCAGACAACAACCTTGAGGAAGAACCCGACATTTTTGCTGGAATTAAACCTCTGGAGCAGGAAGGGCGGATGGAGGTGAGCAGATCTGTTAGACTTGTTTTTAGAATTTTTTTTGAATGATCATACCTTGTTTTAGGATATACGTAGTACAATGGCGTGCGTTATTCAAAAAACATCTGTTGTGTGTAGGTGCTATTTGCCTGTGCAGAGGCTCTGTATGCTCATGGTTACAGTAATGAAGCATGTCGTCTAGCTGTGGAGCTAGCAACAGATCTCCTGGCCAACCCTCCTGACCTCAAAGTTGAACAGCCACAGACAAAGGTAACAAACAAACTCAGGCTGGACTTGCTATTTGCATTGTGCGGGAAGCTAATTACAGAAATATTATGGCTATCAAATTGCTTCAGGTCCGAACAACATGTTTAGTGTTTACTGTTATGTGAATTATTTGCATATTAATTAATGAATTATTTTATAATTTTATACCGTTACAGACAGAAAGAGCATCTCCGATGTTTTACATTCTGATATTTTGGTTCATCAGTGCAGACACTTAGTTGTTAAGAACTGTAATGGTTAGGGATACATCGAAACTGATACTGATATCAAAACTGAATTTGATGATTGTACACGTAATAAATGCACTGCTGAGTACATCTGATACCATGAAATGCTATGTGATGTAGCATGAAATAATATGTGGTGTAAGCGAATGTGTCACCTGGGCGCATTTCAAGAACAACTAGAAGCACTGGCAAGTCCGAAAAGAAAAGAAAAAAAGCAAAGTACACAGCACCCCCTACTGGGCCTGTCATAATACCACACTTCCAAAAAAAATTATAACTCAGTGTTAAAGAATGTTTTAAAAAAATTCCTGGATCCGGAAAATGATCAGTATCATCACCAAAAAAGAATAGATTATTAATTGGGCAGTACTCCACCCCTCCAAAAAATTATCATCAAAACTTTTTTAAAGTTTTTGCGGTAATGTTACTAAAGTCCAACAAACAGAACTGACACTAACAAAAACGTAACTCTCATGGTGGTGTCAATGATATCCAAATAAAAGGAAATAACAACAACAGCAAAATATTTAGAACAACATAGCTTTGAATGCTTTTAATAATTCTCTATGAAAATCTTACGGTTCGCCCATATCAACCATGAGGAAGCATCAAGTTTTGCTCTGTGTTTTATTATCTGTGGATCATGCCTTGCTTTTTATAGGGTAAGAAGAGTAAGGTGTCGACCAGCAGACAGACACAAGTGGCTACCAAAACTCTTTCCAAGGCAGCCTTCTTGCTTACAGTGTTGAGTGAGAGATTGGAGTTTCATAACCTAGCCTTCAGTACTGGCATGTTCTCATTGGAGCTCCAGAGACCTCCAGCTTCCACCAAGGCCCTGGAGGTACACTCTATCCTTCATATGACCAAAAATTTCTCCCAGTTGTTTTATATCTATGCCTCAGAACCCTTTTTTGTTTTTTTGTTTTCAGGTGAAGCTGGCATATCAGGAGTCAGAGGTGGTTGCATTGCTGAAGAAGATACCCCTGGGGCTTGTGGAGATGACTGCGATAAGGGATAGAGCTGAGCAGTTACGCGATGGGAACTTCTGTGATTATCGGCCAGTTCTGCCCCTAATGCTGGCCAGTTTTATTTTTGACGTTTTATGTACTCCGGGTGAGTTTCGGTTTTGTACAGTGGTTCTTTTCACCATAATTTTCTCATTTAAGGAATGCAGCTGTAGTTCCTTCAGATTTACTTACCTGGTACTAATGTATTTTAAACATGCTGCAGTTGATTACTTCAGTGACTATACCACCAATATTAACTATATTGACATCATTAGATTTTCTATACAGTGGAACCTCGGTTTTTGAACTGTTCCCTTTTCGAACAAATTGGTTCACGAACAAAATTTCGGAGCCATAATTGCACTCGGTTGCAGCAAAAATGCTTGGGTGAACTATTTTTTCAGTTGTTTCAGGTAATGAATAAAATCCATTCATTCTTTCATTTTCTGAAGCGATTAATCCTAATTAGGGTCATGGGGAGGCTGGTGCCCATCTCAGCCGACTTTGCGCGAGGGCAGAGTACACCCTGGACAGCTCATCAGGCCATTGCAGGGCTGAAACATGCTGACGGCAACCCAATGGCCTACTCTTATAAATAAAATTGGCTTTTCTTACTTAAAACTTTATTCAGTTGGTATGTCATATTTTAAATTAAAAATGTTTCAGTTTACAAACAGATATGGGGCCAGTGGTGTAGTGGTTAGGTTGCTGGGCTCATGATCAGGAGGTCATGGGTTCGAATCCCAGTTAAACCCCCACCGTGCTAAGGCCCCTGGACAAGGTCTTAACCCCCCAGCAGGTCTTTTCTCCCCAGCAGTATAAATGGCACCAGCAATAAATAAATAAATAAGTACTAGGAAGGTAAGTTGGCGTCCCATCCAGGAGGAGTTGAAAACCCGGGATAAGCACTGGCCTGATGAGCCACTAGACTCGGGTATAAAAGCACAACAGACTTGCAAACAAATCGGTTTTAGAACACCATTTCAAAATGAATTAAGTTTAAAAAACAGAGGTCCCACCGTGTTATGAGTTTGACCAAATAGATTGATGGTCGTGAAGGTCTACAGAGGCATGCATTAAGTGTTATATACATTGCATTAAGTGTCATACATTCTCAGTTATGTTTCCCTGTTTTTATTGTGATAGTGGTCTCTCCCACCGGTTCACGGCCACCCAGTCGTAACCGTAACAACGAAATGCCAGGTGATGAGGAGCTGGGATTTGAGGCTGCCGTTGCCGCTTTAGGTGGGATTTTATGTGGTGACTCTGCACCCTGCTGTATTTCTGATACATGTTCATCCAAGTACTAAATTAGTCATGCTGTTACAGAAAGTGGGTTTGTCTTATGATGAGCAGGTATGAAGACTACAGTTAGTGAAGCAGAGCACCCTTTGCTGTGTGAGGGCACTCGACGGGAGAAAGGAGACCTCGCTTTGGCTCTAATGATCACCTACAAGGATGACCAGAGCAAACTGAAAAAGGCTCGTAATATTTTAGTAATTATTCACATCCTAGTACAAGGCTTATTACAGTGGTATTAAGTCATCATGTTTAGCTTATTTTTTTAAATAAATATTCACTGGTCGAAATAACTAACTGCACTCTGCAAACAAATTTGTTTGCCTTTGCATACCTGTGCTCATTCTGTGTATGAGGGAAGTGATCTGGAAGTAATGTAAGCAACTGCGGAAATGATGACTGTTACACTGCTTGGTTTTGCGAATATAAAAAAAACTGAAGTGGAAAATATAGTTTCTAAAATGTCCATCCTGTCGTTGGAATACTGTGGTATGTGAGGAGAGAACTAAAATTAAAATAAACTGAGTTAATTGAACAAAAATTTTAAATAAAGATTGGGGTCCAGTTTTCTTTTCTTTTTTAACCAGTGTATAGATAAGTATCTTACATGACTGAATGGCAGCCAAAGTTACTTTTTACTGCATAATTGTTTAGTGTATCGCTGTAAATGGAACTGATGAGAGATCTCTTTTCAATTTGATGTGGTCATAAAATGTCCATTTCTCTTTAAACATTCAGCTTCCATTATTGACTTTATTTCACCAGGGAATGTCTTCAGTTTGCTAATCAGACCAGAAAAGGTACAAAAACTAAATGTATGAAACTCCTTTTTTTTGACCTTGTATATCAAGCCCTGCAGCTAGTTTCAACCACATATTTGGATTAACTACAAACCGATAATCAGCTCCAATCGTTCTAAATCGTGCTCTGTCCTCTGCATCCCTCTCAGTCACGGCAATCAGCTGCATGAAACAGATACCTCCACTTGTAAATGGGGTGTTGCATGTTATTATTAATTAAAAAAATGAGCCAGTTTTTGCTTTAATCAATAAAATGTTTAGGCAAATCAATTTAACAGAAGTTTTATACAAGAAAAAATGGAACAAAACACTGTGAAACATCTTTATACAATTACCGTCCCTTCTGAAAACATTGAAACATTAAGGCCATTTATTTATTTGTTTGTTTGTTTGTTTGTTTCTGTAACCTGATGATATTTAGGTTTGAGATCATGAGACAGAATTTTAGCTTTCATTTCCCAATATTGCATGTCTGTCCATCCATTCATCCATGTATTTTCTTCCACTTATTTGGCTAACGGTGGCAGTTTAAACAGGTCTCCCTTTTCCCAGCTCCCTCATCCAGCTCTTTTAGGGAAATGCCAAGGCATGCCCAACCCAGCCAAAAAATATAATCTCTCCAGCATGTCCTAGCTCTGCTCGGGTCTCCTCCCAGTCGGACATGCCCAGAACACCTCTTCTAGGAGGTGTCCACGAGGCTTCCGAGACAGATGCAGACAAAACACCTCAACTGACTCCTTTTAATTCGAAGGAACAGCGACTCAACTCTGAGCCCCACCTAGATGTCTGAAATTCTTACCCTCTCTCTAAGCCCAGACACTTCAGAGGAGTCTCATTTCCACCACCTGCACCCACAGTCTTGTTCTTGTGGCCATAGTTGAGGGTAAGAAGGAAACTTGACTGGTAAATTGACAGCTTTGCCTTTTGGCTCAGTTCTCTCTCTGTCACAACTGATCGGTACAGAGTCCACATCACTGCAGACACCTCACTGATCCACCTGTCTATCTCCTGCTCGATTCTTTCCTCATTCGTGAACGAGACCCCAAGAGACTTGAATTCCTCCTCTTGAGGCAACCACTCATCCCCGATCTGGAGTGGGCAATCCACACTTTTCTGATTAAGTACTATACCCTCAGGGTTCAGTGCGCTAATTCTCCTGTTCAAGGCACTAATACATCCACTTACTATGTCCAAAAATTCTGTTCATAAAGGTCTGTAGCTTTGAGGAATTCAGCATGGATTTCATCTAACACTGGGGCCCTGCCACTAAGCAGATTTTGAACTACCCCAGTGACCTTAGCTCTAGTGTTGGGATTCCCATCAGAGGCTACTTACTTCTTGCCTATGGGAGATGTTTTGGTGGGATTGAGAACATCCTTGAAATATCTACATCACTGCCTGACTATGTCCTCCTGAATAATCTGAAGTTTTTACAGAATCTCAGAATGCCAGAATGGTAGAGGTAGAACATTGTTTGCATCAGCCATTACCGTGAAACCTAATTCGTCATCCTTCCACTAGGGGGCAGCAACCGATTTCAAGTAAACAGCTAGTCATTTATGGAAATGGAATGTGAAAAAAGGAAAAGAGAACAAAAGACCTAGAAATTTTCTGATGGGGCCCTCGCTGAAAATGAGTTTGACACCCCCGGTCTGCAGTGTATAGCAAAAGCAAAAGACCTGGCCTTGCTGTTCCAATACTTTTGCAGGGAACTTTTGTGTGTGTGTTTGTTTGTTTATTTATTTATTTTTAACCATAGCCTTTTTATAGATGGTATCTGACCCTGCAGTCGTCCATTAATTGGTGTGAATGCTGAAAGCTTTTATAATAAACTAGTACCTCTAATTATAACATGTTTGTACCCCTTTCTTATACAGATTTTAGACAAGCTTCTAGACCGTGAGAGTCAGACCCATAAGCCCCAGACTCTCAGCTCGTTCTACTCCAGTAAACCGGCCACAGGTAGTCAGAAGAGCCCATCCAAACATGCAACACATGGCAGCAGTGCCACAGGAGGTGTGTCCAAGCATGCAGCACCAGCTACAACAGGAGGTTCCGCCTCTGTGCAAGGTGTCTCAGGTGGTGGTGCAGTTGGGCAGCAGGGTGGTCTGACGGGCACTGGGGTTCAGAGCACAGCGTCAGGAGAGGGTGCCAGCGAGAGCCGAGAGCAAGGTGAGCAACATGCAGACCAGCCTAACACGGTCTTTGAACATGTAAGAATTTCTGCTATTTGCCTTTTATTATTTGTTTCTTGTTTGCCTTACTATGCTGCTTATCATTTGCTTAATTTTTGTTTTTAGTTTGACACATTACCTTGGCATGTCATTTATTGAGACTAGATATACGATTAACCTTTTAATCATTAAAACAGGCATCATTTTGCGACATCAATGGTATACACTATTAATATACTGCCATCTACTGGATACTTTTTGAACTTTCGCACCAAATGGCAAGTTATAAAATGTTCATATAATCATTTTTAAGGCTTAAGGGTGAATGTTGGGAAACACTAGTGAGTATTCAAAGTCTATATATTTTATATTTTAAAAAAAATTTATTTATATACAGTAGTTTACTGGCATTGTGTGAGAATCAGGTATTGTACAGAATATTTAAACATTCTGCAACAGTTTAAAATACGTATATTTTATTCTGACCTTATTTACTTTACAGGGGAGTTTGTAAATGTTCACTTTTATTCAGTGATTTACATTTATCGTTTTTAATATATGCATTTTTGCACATTGGGGTTAAGGGCCTTGCTCAAGGACCCAACAGTACAGCTTGGTGATACTGGGGATTTGAGGAGAGCCTTAGCTACTTAACGTAATCCAGAGCCTTAGCTACTGAGCCACCTCTACCACAGCTCTTCTCGTTTTGCACATTAGAACAAACCCGGTAATGTACAGAATTCATAAGGGCAGTGTAGAAAGAATTTTCTTTTATACCTTTCAGGGTGTATATTTTTTGATATACTGGATTAATCTCGCAAGGGAAATTTGGCTTCTGCATTTAACCAATCCATACTAAGAACACACATAAACGGTGAGCACCCACAATCAGAGCAGTGGGGTTCCACACATTGCCTCGCCCGTAGAGCAGTTGGGGGTTAGGGGCTCTGCTCAAGGACACTTTAGCCATGAAGGTGGAGGAAGGGTCCCAAACCTTCTTCTCTTGGCCACGTCTGCCCCTGTATGGGTGTGAGTGGGTGTGGCTGGGTGTGTGGGTATGTGTGTGTATATAGTAGTGTGCAGTGAAGATTATACACCCCCATATTTGTCTAAAAGGGCTCCTAATAAAAAGAATAAAGAAATTACTTCTCTATAATTTTTTGGTGAAAATGTATTGAACAATGCTATTGTAGGCAATGAGAACCAAAAAAAAATAATTTAACAAGTATATTGAGGTAAAAGTATGGCTAATAAACTACAACATTGAAATTACCAACTTTTCAGAAAAATTGAAAGGTGTCACAAATTGTAATTTTTTTTACTTTTTCATAGCATGAATGAACTTCAAACCACATGGAATGGTTTAGCGAGTGACGAAATTGTATTTTCAGTGGTTTTTTTTAATTTTTATTAGGAGCCCCTTTAGACAAAAGTGGTGTATAATCTTTACTGCACACAGCTCTCTCTCTATATATACATATATATATATATATGTATGTATATATATGTGTGTGTGTGTGTGTGTATACATAAACACACACATTTACATTTACAGCATTTGGCAGACGTTCTTATCCAGAGCAACTTACAGTTATCAACTGAGGGTTAAGGGCCTTGCTCAACGCCCAACAGTGGTGATAGTGGGGATTGAACCTTTGACCTTTGGATCAGTAACCCATCGCCTTAACCACTAAGTCACCACTGCCCTACACACAGTTTAATATTGGTAGTCCCATTAAAAGTGGTCTCTGAAGATTTTCCCTGACTGTATATGTGTGCATGACCTGTTTGTTTTTTTAAATGTATTTAATATTTCTAGTAGAATTTCCACGTGATGGTTACTTAAAGTAGTTTTTTTTTTGGTGGAATCCTGGATCTTTTTATGAATGTATGATCTTGTCACATTTCAGCATCAGTAATTCAGTACTGTGTGTAGAGTTCTTTACCTAAAATGGTGTGCTTTTCTTATGATGTGTCTTAAAATTTTTTGCTAATCAGTTGAAATGGAGGACGTCCCCCCCTTTGTGTTGAATAAGCATGAAATGTAGAGACTGTGTAAGTCATTGTGTCAGATCTAGACGTCTTAATATGACTGCTTCAAAATAGTGTATGACAGCTCTTGCCAAAAGGCACCGATGTTTTGAGATTTCTATTCAGTGTTTGTGCTTAGCTACTCTTAGAATTTTTTTATGCATTTAATGCCTGAAGGGAAAATTTTCGAAGATAAGCACTGGTCTTCAGTGGGATTATGAAAGTAAAAGGAAGAAGAAACGTAAAAAGAATATTTTACAAAGAAGTGCAGATACACAAGCACGTTTATCCCTGTAGTTTCTTGGGCTATTTTTGGCGGATAGTGGGGGTTATTTCTTCTCCTTTTTTTGCATTTGCAACAGATGGAGCTCAGTCATCCTCCTGTGAGCAGCAGAATGAGGTATCATCTTTTAAGCCTGAGGGCACAGTGCCCAGTCGCCTGGCTCTCGGTGGTCGTGGAGCCTATGGATCACGCTGCTGGGGCTCACCTGTACGGCAGAAAAAGAAACACACAGGTATGAATGAGTGTTGTGCTTCTGCAGGCATTGTGTTTTTTTTTAAATATAATTATTTTGTGAATTCTACACAGTAAACTAAAGTGGCTTGCTTTAAAGGTCCAGTCTTACATAAAATATTTAGTCATGTTTTTGTTGCTAATGGTTCATGGTGATTTAATAAATCAAAACTTTCGTTTCCAACATTTATCACAGCTGTGTGTACTGTGATATTTGAGTTCAATATTGTGTTTCCCGGCTCTTTAAGCCCACAGCTTCCAAACAGGCTAAACTAAGTCATGTCAGGTCACATGGTACGTGAAATGTCACACAATGGACTCAGCAAAAGTGTGGAAGTAAAAACATGTCCTGTATGGCTGAAAACGGTCCTCACACGCACAAAAAACGGAAAACCGGAGACAGAGCCCTGAATTACAACCACAGCGTTCGGAGAGGCTGGGGAATCAACCCGTGTATATATAAAGGCTTCAGAGTCGATTCCGCCCTGTTTGAGGAAACGACGCACATGCTCCAGTAGCGTCTTTTACATTAATAAGAAATCTTACGATTAGTTAATATTTCATGGATTATTAAATTACTTTAACAGATTGTAATGAGCTGTACCATGTAATTTATACATGCATCTAAAATAATAATAAAAAGTTTCATATATATATATAATATATACATTGTACTGCACCCTTTATGTAGATACTAATTTTTATAGATACTATATATTAATAGATACTATATATTAATGCACAGTATAGCTACATGATATATTTACATATGTTGGTTTGTGTATAATTAAGTTACACAATATGGGGTTGAAATGTGATCACAGACGATGCTCACCATGCAGTGTTTCCGAGATGCTCATTCCTGTCATCTTAATCCTCTTCACTGAAACATGACGCCAAACCTTCCCCCATGGGTTCATATGTGCGAATAAAACATTCCTTAAATCATGTTCATCAAGGTCAGGTTCACTGACATCACTCCAATGGTCGTTAAATTGACTAGAAACTGACAAGGACTCTGAGGCTGCATGCTTGCACGCTGTTAACAAACCTGTGAGACCAGTTTCTGACGTAGCAGTTCACATCACCACATTTGCTGCGTTTTGGAGAGCTAATGCTGAAAAAAACTGAATTTATTTCTTTATCTATATACGTTCTTGTTCTAATGAACAGGTAAGATTTAACACATTTAAGCATACTTATATCCTATGTAAGACTGGACCTTTAAATCACATGTAGGTATTATTTGTGACACTCTTTTGAACGTGTACTCTGCTGATTTGTGATCTTTTAGGGATGGCGAGTATTGACAGCAGCGCTCCCGAGACCACCTCTGACAGCTCCCCCACACTCAGTCGTCGTCCACTCAGGGCCGGATGGCCAGCGTCTTCGTGGGGGAGGGGTCAAGACAGTGACAGCATTAGCAGTTCTTCTTCTGATTCGTTGGGCTCGTCGTCATCCAGTGGGTCTCGCAGAGCTGGGGGAGGAGCCAGAGCCAAGAGCACCGACACCAGCAGGTAATGTGAAACTATAAATTAAAGCTTTTTTTCCAACTTGTATGAATTACTATTTAAGTTGAATTAATTTGCATGCACAAATGGTAAGGGATGGTGAGAAATGGTGTGGTGAACTGTTCAGGTTGTTCAGGAGGGCTCATACATTTTTTTCAAGTGTGTGTGGGTCTGTCAAAACAGGGAATTTTTAAACATTAGGAATATTCCCTTTCTTAGAAAATACCCAGGCTTTTGTTAGAATTTTGGAAAGAAATATTGGTGGTGGTGGTGGTAATATCTTAGTGTGTGTGTGTATATATATATATATATATATATATATATATATATATATATATATATATATATATATATATAT
>JAOUQZ010000039.1:21872923-21912151 GCA_028564935.1 Neosilurus hyrtlii
TATATATATATATATATATATATATATATATATATATATATATATATATATATATACATATATACATATATACATATGTTTTAAATGTTGGCTGTTATCTGATTATTTAAACATATTATACCACCTGTCACCACATACACACTGCTGGTTTTTTATGTATAGTAACTAAGTGATCTTTTGGTTTATAGGTCATTTATCATATCATTTATTGCTCAGCTATTACCCTGCTGAATTACAGGTATAAAGGGCGCCGCCCTGAATGCCACGCTCCACATGTGCCCAACCAGCCATCAGAGGCAGCAGCTCACTTCTACTTTGAACTGGCCAAGACTGTGCTGGTAAAGGCTGGAGGAAACAGCTCGACCTCCATCTTTACTCAACCTTCTGCCAGTGGGGGTCACCAAGGGCCTCACCGCAACCTGCACCTCTGTGCCTTCGAGATCGGCCTGTACGCCTTGGGTCTGCACAACTTTGTGTCTCCCAACTGGCTGTCAAGGACGTACTCGTCTCATGTGTCCTGGATCACAGGTGAGTGAAAAGAACTTTCTGCCTTGATTAGATCTGATGAGATTAAACGTGTCAGTTTTAGGGCTCCCAAGTGGCGCATCAACAAGGTGCGTGACTATCAACGTTTGAATCCGATTTGAAGCCAGGACCGGGATGACCAAGTCCATGGGTGCTAATTGATCGAGCTCGTGGGAGGGAGGGATGGCATACGCTCACTTCCCTGTCACTCACAGCTATCAACAGCCAATCGTGGGCATACGAGGGGGCGGATAGCCTTTCCCTTTCCCTCTCAGTGTGTTAGACTGCCCCCAGATACGACCCGGGAATAAAAAAAACCCAACCATGTCAGTTTTATCATTTCTTCAACACATGTACTGTTTCTTTCTTCCTCAGGCCAAGCCATGGAGATTGGCAGTGCTGCTCTTAACATCCTTGTGGAGTGCTGGGATGGTCATCTAACGCCTCCTGAAGTGGCGTCACTGGCAGACCGTGCATCACGGGCCCGAGACCCCAACATGGTACGAGCTGCAGCTGAACTCGCACTGAGCTGTCTACCTCATGCTCATGCTCTAAACCCCAATGAGATTCAGAGGGCACTGGTGCAGTGCAAAGAGCAGGTAAATTAAACGCTGTTATCAGTGATGGATATACGCACCTTATATTTTGTGGAGCGTCTAAGACTTATACTTCATGTAAGGAAAACAATGAATGCCTTGGAATGTCTTGAAATATTTTCTCAGGACAATTTAATGCTGGAGAAGGCATGCATGGCAGTAGAGGAGGCGGCGAAAGGAGGAGGTGTGTATCCTGAGGTATTGTTTGAGGTGGCCCATCAGTGGTACTGGCTGTATGAGCAGACAGTAGGTGGAGTCTCTGGAGCACAGAGAGAGGGGCCAAGCCGATGTGGGGCTAATGGTGGAGCGGCTCGGAGACCTCCGGAAGGGAACTGTGGTGTGTTGGACAGCTCCGTGACCATAGACTCTGCCGGTGTGGCAGCTGTTACTGCGTCAGTCAGTGCAGCCACCGTTGTGCCCGTCATATCTGTGGGTTCCACCCTGTACCAGTCACACACACTGCCAGGCACAGCCATGGCACACACACCAGGTCTGCACCCCTACACCACTATCCAAGCCCATCTGCCTACTGTCTGCACCCAGCAATACCTGGGCCATCAACTTCAGCATGTCCCCCGACCTGCCGTCTTCCCCGTGTCCAGTGCTGCGTATCCACAGGTAAGTGGGAACTGTCCTTTTCTCATTAACTGACGGGATTGTATTTGAGTGGATTCTATTTGTTTTTATACTGAAGGCAATTCATCTGTTCAATCATGTATCAGTCATGTGTTGTTTTTGAGGCGGTTCTGGATTTTTGTTTAGTGAGATTTGTGTGTTCTCTCAGGGAATGCATCCTGCCTTTATTGGAGCGCAGTACCCTTTCTCTGTAGCCTCCGGGCCTCATTCCCCCATTGCAGCAACTGCAGTCACCTTCCCCGGTGTCCCTGTACCGTCCATGACTCAGATTGCTGTCCACCCATACCATACTGCCGAAGCCGGCTTACCCCTCAGTACTACTGTGGCAGGTGAGGAGAATGATTAATGTGTACTTTTTTATGCTTATTAAATACCAACTGTTCATGAAACAGGGATGTATGGTAAAATAAAATCAGGATACCAGCAATATTGACATAAGGGGCATACACACAGGAAGTGAGGCAAGGGAATTGCTTTGCCACTGAAACCGTCACCAGCACTGGATGGTCCTTTGTAATGCTCTTGCTTAATTGGCAGTCAACAATATTTTTTTAATTTTGATTGGTAGATGCTTAAATGGTGTCGCCTAAAAGTTCAGCTCAGTTTAACTCTGTACCCTAACATTTCACATAGCTTAAAATTTCGTTTATGGCTGACTTTTGCTTACTTTCACTGACTACATGGTCTCCACTTATCGTTCATTGTTTCCTGTGTGTATGACCCCTAGGCCATTCTTTTTATTATTATTCTTTATTTATTTATTCATTTTATTCCTTGTTTGGTGGATTTCTCTTATGTAAACCCAAGACAGGAGAAAGGGGACTAAAATCATTTTAAGAACAGGTATTTTATTTTTTCTTTCACAACAGAACAAGAATACAAGAAAGGGTCAATAAAAATATTTTTATTTTGCTCTTTCTTTTATTCTTAAACAAGCCTGAACCAGTGCTTTGATTTTAAACTTTTAATAATTTGAATACAGTAGTCTGTCCTGAGCTGATGATGTACATGTACTATATTTCATACTATGTATATTCTATTGAAATTACTGCTTTAAACAGACCCAGTGATACATACTGTCACAACGTTTTCAAAAAAGAGGCTGCCCTAAAAATACTTTCATAGAACTCCCCATTCACCTCGCCTCTGAGGGTGGGATTAAAAGTGACTGGACCCCCAGGTAACTTTTGATGCTGCTGCCATCAGCTCAGGATGGAGTATATCTGCATGTAGAATACTTTGTAGTCTCTACTTTCAAAAACCAAAACAAAAAAATTCTGTACTGACCAGTTCTGTCATACATGTCGATAGTATCACTTCCGTTAGTCTTGAGCGCCAGACGTTTGTCCACGCACTGTGTAGAACGCTAGATTCGAAACAGCGTCTGGGCGTCTGAGGTGTCTGAGGCGACACTTCAGACGGACAAGTACGCTTGTGCAGATGTACATAGTGTAGTTATAATAGCTGCCATGAGAGGGTGGCCAAAGGACCGGCTTGGCACAAAAAATATTGCAGTTTTAAAGTTAAAACCAGTGGGAATAAAAAAAGATGTTTCTCCCATATTTATTTACTTTTAGAAATCAAGAATATTAACATCGGCGGGTCCGCGAAACAAGGAATAAAAAACTAAAGGTCTTAAGTTCCTGTTTCAGAACAGAGTGTTCTTTTAGTGAAGAATATCTTTTAATAGGCCTTCAAACATTTGCACAGATAGTTACAGCATTTGTGTGATGCTCCATAAGAAAGGTCAGGATAAATCCTGTGTGATATTGCTGTTAGAGACAGATAGTGATTTATTCACGTTTAGATCTCGCATAAGCATAATCAGTCGCACTTTGCAAAACCCTAGGCCAAGCGTTTCTTTCTGAACCAAACTATTAGTGTACAGCCACTCACTGTAGGTATTTTGTTTGATAAATTGAATCTCTTGAGTTACAGAGGAATTGGATTTACCACAGAAATGAAAGCTGTAATTAAATTACTTGAGTAAAAAAAAATAAATAAATAAATGATTGATTTTCCTCAGGGGGTTTCATCAGTAGGTTTTCTTTAATCATATTTGCCTTTCTTCAGTTGGTGGAGTTCACTCGGGCTCCACCATCCAGGCCATTCAGGGGACATCACTTCCTGGCCTTTCTTCTCAGCCACCTTCATTGGTGAGTGCGCCGTTCCCTGTTGAAGACGAACAGCACAGTCAGCCTCTCAGCCAGCAGGGGCTGCACTACCTGCACTCAGCCTACAGAGTTGGTAAGGAAAACTCTTAATCACCAAAAGCCTTCAGGAGCTACTATTTTCGTATTGTTGTTTTAGACCCACTGGTCCATTGGCTACTGAGATATTTAGAAGAAATTAAAGGAGTTGTGTCATGATTTCTACCCGAAAAAAAACATAAATATGTTTGCTAAGTCAGCTGCTAAAAAGTCACGTTAATATGCAAGAATTGCCCAAAGTACTAATCGATATTTTAAATAGCCTTTTAACTTGCAAATCATAAGGGGCTTAAATTTTTTTAATCTTAACTGCTGCAAAGTTCTAGTTAACTGTTTGCATGATCGAAATTCATGTCTGTTAGCCTTCATAAACCAAATTTACATTTATATAAATGCCTATGTTTTGTTTGGTAATGCCATTAATATATATTAGTCTATTTTCTTCAAACAATCGTGACACTGTCCTTTTAATCAAGATTCAAATAAATTTTCACTTCAGAATACAGGCACTAATGTAGAGAAGAGAATCTCCTATTAGAGAAGTATTGGGAGACTTGTAGACTCATATTGTTCTGGATTCAGTGAATGTTTATTTTCGGCATTATTGCTATACAAAAATGTATTATGAATTATGCAGAGGACGGATGTCAGTCCATTCGAAGGAGAAGAAGCTTTTATTTATCCGACATATATTGCAGCATAGTGAAATTCCTTTCACTGCATATGATAGCTTGTTAGAAAGTCAGGGTCAGATCGCAGAGTCAGCCCCATTACTAGGGGCCCCTGGAGAAGATAGGGTTAAGGGCCTTTTTCAAGGGCCCAGCATCTTGGTGGTACTGGGGCATGAAAACCCACCTTTCTAATAAGGCACAATTTTCCTGTATTATTTATCTATTTATTTATTTATCTTTTTGCACTTCCTTTATTAGTGCCTTGTGTTATTGACTGACTTGCTGCTTCATGCCATTGGGGTTTGGAGATATTCCAGATAGGAGCACAGCAAATGATACTGTGACTTGGCATGCAGTGTGACTCAAAAGTTTAGAACTTAAAATTTAGTTACAATAAGTAGGTATGTCCAAATGTTTGACTGGTACAAACCAAACATTCATACTGGACTCGTACTGTAGTATGTAATTCAGTTTTATTTGTATATAGGGCATTTTACAAATGACATTGTCACAAAGCAGCTTTACATAGTAAAAACAAAAAGGTAAAGAAGGTAGGTAGGTAAATAATTTAAGCATTATTTTTTAAAACCCTGCACAACCCCTACTGAGCAAGCCTGCTGCAAGGAAAAACTCCCTCAGTCCGGACTGGAACCGGACTCAAAAGGAAAACCCATCATCATTTGGGTGAAAACCTGGGTGAAGTCCTAAATTGTTTTATTAAAAAAGTTTATATCACCTGCAGAAAAATCATCATCACAGTTTGAGTATATATTTTTTGGTCTATATGGTACATCAGCAGGGGTGAGGTGCTCATTAGATGAGAACCCCAACCAGTAGTGGCGCATCAGGACAAATTCAGAAAGCAGAAGGATCAGAATCACTGGTATCTCAGAAGTAGCATGTGTACCTCAACAAAAACACACAAAGCGAGGGAGAGAAGATGTTGGGTATGTTCATAACAGTGTAATGGTAAAAGAAGAGAGATTATTAGTGCTAAGTACAAGCAGGCACTCCGGCATGACTGACTTAAAAGAGAGAAACAGAAGGAAGGCAGACATGAGGGCACCCTGTAACATAAAGCAGTCAGCCACTCCACTGTCGACGGAACAGGGTGAGCATGTAAGAGAGAGGGATAGCGTCCAAACATCACAGTTTACCAGAACGCTATGCCTGAGAACCCCCAGATCTGATTTTTTTTACCTAATACAAGCCTATTTACAAAATGCCTGACTAAACAAGTAAGTTTTCAGCCTAGTCTTAAACACTGATACAGTGTCTGAGTCCTGAACATTATAAGGAAGACTGTTCCATAACTGTGAGGCTTTGTAAGAGAACCCTCTGCCCCCTGCAGTAGTCTGCATAATTCGAGGTGTCACTAAGCAGCCTACATTTGCAAGTGGGTGTGGCGGGTTATAAACGACAAGAAGTTCGCTAAGATAATGTGGTGTAAGACCATTAAGTGGTTTAAAGTTTAAAAGTAGTATTTTATATTTGATGCGAAATTTAATTGGGAGCCAGTGCAGTATGTAATTTGGTCTTTGTGGAAACATTCGATGCAAGTTAAAAGAGGGAAAGTAAACAGGAAGATTCAGAGAGAGTTGGAGAGAGTCTGTTGTTGCAGTGATACCGGTGGTAAGCCTTTAATACATGCATGACACGGGTTTTATATTCATCCTTTAGGGACGTTCAGCAAATTAACAAGAGGAATAGCCTTTGGTGCAGGAATAAGTGACAGGTGGATGGCAGTGCTGATGCATGTGTTTTTTGTTCTCATGCAGGGATGTTGGCCCTGGAGATGCTTGGAAGGAGAGCTCACAACGACCATCCTAACAATTTCTCCCGCAGCCCTCCGTACACAGAGGACGTGAAATGGCTGCTAGGTCTTGCTGCGCGACTTGGTAACTCTGTCATGCCTTGAACTTTCTACCCTTTTGGCTGGTTTGCTGTTCCCTGTTCTTTTGCTGTAATAAATTATGGCATGATAAAAGTGGAACAGCATAATGCAATGTAGCACATGTGGGGAGGAGAGAAGGACATGGAATAATCTCAAAGGAGTGACGGCCGCACAGTGGCGTAGTGGTTAGCACATCCACCTCACAGCAAGAAGGTCCTGGATTCGATTCCCGGGCTCGACTGTTTCTGTGTGGAGTTTACCTATTCTCCCTGTGCTTGTGTGGGTTTCCTCAGGGTACTCCAGTTTCCTCCCACAGTCCAAAGACATGCACACTAAGCTAGTTGACTGTTCCAAATTGCCCACAGGTGTTGATGTGAGCGTGTGTTGGTTGTGTGATGGTCTCGTGACCTGTTCAGGGTGTACTCTGCCTTCACCCAGTGTTGGCTGGGATAGGCTCCAGCAGGTTTAGCAAATGAGTGGGATGAGTAAATGGAGTGATAGTCTTGTGCACATTAGATAAGAGTACTTGTGTTTGACTCCATGAGTTATGTACCTGTGCAGTTTTTTGCACAATTTAAGAGGGGGTTTCCCCCCACATACTTCTCATTCACGTCTACTGAAATGCTTTCCAGTTTTGTTTACACTTTTCTCTTGTAAAGTCCCGTTCAGCCACCTCTGAACATTGTTCCTGCTCTTTCTATCCCTTCCTCCAGGTGTGAACTATGTGTATCAGTTCTGTGTCGGGGCTGCCAAAGGTGTGCTGAGTCCGTTCGTTCTGCAAGAGATCATAATGGAGGCTCTGCAGAGGCTGAATCCTGCGCACATTCACGCTCACCTCCGCACTCCTGCCTTCCACCAGCTCGTGCAACGCTGCCAGCAAGCCTACCTACAGGTGAGCCACAGGAAGCTGAGCTCTTGACAACCTACTCAACCTACACAGAAGTCTCAACGTACTGTTGCGCAGTTAAAATTGCAAACACAGAAACTAGCTTGATTAGATCCAGGATGTGCTGGCAACACTAATATCAACATGGCAGCGGTGTAGTCCTTTGTTTTGCAGTGTTCTTCGTATTCAGTCTTCTCTGAATTTGGGAAAAAGGATTTGTTTGGGCAGTGAAAGGGTAACAAGCAATACTGAAGTGTTCTTTGTTTATATGGTCGTATATACATTAGGGGGGAGCATGTACACAAATATAGTATATGGAGCTAAAGAATGCAAATATAGTTTTTAATAGGAGTTATACTATTGTATTTATTTTTATTATAAAGTTTGCTTGAGTACCGTGATGTAACTGAGCTGAACTAAACTTACTGAGCTCCAAAATAAACCTGACTTCTATATTTCCAATCCATCCTGCCTGAAATTCACACAATAATATTAGGCCTATTCATTACGCAGTGTCCAGAAAATGCTAAAATATTAACTTATACTTTTTTAAATCAATAAGTATTCATTGAAATCAATCCTTTTCACTGTTATGGAAAGAAAATATAATCGAGTGAAAACAACAAAGAGATTGTAATAGAAGCCCCCTTAAAAAAAACTTTTTACCCTCTCAGCAGCACTGCGCCTCTGTTTCATACTAGATTGTGAAAACATGTACAGTGAATCCTACAATCTACAGTTCGATTATGATTATGTGGCTATTGTGAAAGATGTTCTAAAATACAGGCACCTAGTTTAATCAGTCACACTCGAGCTCAGGAGTCAAACTCAAGGCCTGCGGGACAAATCCGGCCCGCCAACTCTTTTTATTGTAGCCTCTGAAAGATTTTAAAGAATATAATTATCGTACATTATTTGCATAAGCCAATACCATGAAATGTAATTCATCGTCCTTCCACTAGGTGGCAGCAACCTATTTCAAATAAACAGCTAGTCATTCATGACTTAATAGAGATTGTTTGTTAGAAAAGGAAAAGAGAACAAATACCTAATCATTTTGCCATGCAGATTTTATTTCATCCTCTTTTTGAAATTTTTAAGGTTCAGTGATTATTCCGCCCTTTGTGACCTAGAAATTTTGTGATGTGGCCCTCAGTGAAAATGCGTTTGACACCCCTGCACTAGAGCATCTGGTCGAAATCGATTATTAGTTTACATTGCTGAGTAATGGAAGTGGGATAGGGGTTACTGATCCAAAAGTAAGGGGTTCAGGCCCCAGTACCACCATGCTGCTACTGTTAGGTCCTTAACTCTCAGTTGTATAAAAAAATGACAAATGTAAGAAGCTCTGTATAAGTGCGTCTACCAAATGTCATAAATTAAATAGAATTGTGTCCTGCACACTGCTGTTTATTATAGCAATTTAAAATATATTTTTTTCAGCAGCCTCTTTTGCTTTTTTAAGTATTTTCGTGTGGTTGCTGGGGCATAGCTGTCCAAATCCAAATACACATAGAGATATTATGTAGATCAGGTTGGCCGTATGCAAGTAATTCTGTTTTGGATAATATTTATCACAGAGCCTCTCTCACTTAATGTGACCTTTCAGCACCAAACCAGTAACCAGGGACAATTTTTCAATAATGAGATTTTGTGCTTATCCAAAATAGGGGGGAAAACCCTTCCAAGTGATGCATATATTTTATGGACAAATTAAACTTGAACTACAAGCACATGGAAAAACAAAAACAAATTGAAAAAAAATGCAGGCAGAACCGAGGGATAATGGTTAGCACGTCTCCCTCACAGCAAAAAGATCCTGGGCTCAAGTCCCGGACTCGGGTGTTTCTATGTGGAGTTTGCATTTTCTCCCACTGCTTGCATGGGTTTACTCCAGGTACTCCGGTTTCCTCCCACAGTACAAAGACATGCACATTAGGCTGTTCCGATTGCCCCTGGTGTGAACGTGAATGGTTTTTTGTGTGTGTGTTGGCCCTGCAATGGTACCCTAATAGGATTCAGCGGATTGGCGAGTGAGTGAATGAACATGATCCGAGTCTTGCTGGTCCAAAGTCCCATCTCTGGGAGAAATATAATTAAAAATGTTCTCATAACGTATTTCCTGCTAACAAACCTAACCAATAACTTAACCTCAAGGGCAGTGGCGGCTCTGGGTTACTGATCCAAAGGTTGGTGGTTCAAGCCCCAGCACCACCAAGCTGGCACTGTTGGGTCCTTGAGCATGGCCCTTAACCCTCAATTGCTGATTTGTATAAGAAATGATGAATGTTAGTCGCTCTGGATAAAGGTGTCCGCCAAATGCCATAAATGGAAATGGAATTGGTTGAAGTAATAATTAGATAAGATGTTCGTTCATGGTGTTGCAGCAGGAGTATGAGAAATTTGTGCCCTTTTTTTTTTTCAGTTTCAGGAAGAATAATAGTGCTGACATCTCTAATACTGTTCTGGTAATTTAATGGCAAGTTTAAGCAATATTTATGCGGATTGCCTAATTTCCCTTTATGGGAAAGCATGAAAGACCGTGAGAATGAATCAGAGTCTGAGAGGCACGAGGACGCATCATGAGGGTGTTCTTGCTTTTTCTTCTGCCAGCAGCTTTCAGGCCATGGGCTGTCAGTGCGTGTTAGACGCTCTCTCATCAGCTTAGCCCACCGAGCGAGCACACTCAGACTCCCCCTCTCTTCTATAAACACTATGCCATACACTATTTATACGCACCGAGGGCAACAGTCAGAGGAGCTCTCCTCAGAATCTTAACTCGGCACGTCTTACAATCTTACATGTAAAGCGGCCTTTTAGAAAACAGGCATCTCTGTACTTGGCTTCTGAAAAAATATTCAGCCACTGATTAAGGAAATGTGAACCACAAAGGAGTGTGGGTTTGACTGTATAGGAAGTTATTAATTAGAGTTTTCACACACCTGACCACAGAGCACGCTTGAGTACTAGAGGAAAATAGCACGTCCTTGAGTAGGCCACGAATAACTGTTGATTCTTTTTAGCCTTTACTTTTATGCAGCTCAGAAATGTCAATCAACATGCACGCCATTTAAATGAATCCGTTCTATCCGGATCCGTTTAAAAAGAGCAGCACGTCTTCTGTAAAAAGGACTTGCGTAATATGCACTCTCAGAACATCGGGTTAGTGTTTATTAAACGAGCTACATGTAGTGAATCTTTAATTAGCAATCACATGTTGCTCTTGTCTTTTTGAGAGCCTGCACTTGATTTCTTGGAGGCCGCCACCAACAGCACTGTCTCACCCTCCTGCAGTATTAGCTCCCTCACACACACACACACACGCAAGTTTGTTGACATGTCAGATAGACGTGTGCTAAATCACTCTCCCCACGTGCATCTAATGAGAAGACGTCGCATTCACAGGCAGAAATCTACCTTAACTGGCACTGAGGGATTTGCTTGAGAGAAATGTGTTCCATATGCTGTCTTTCTCTGCCACGTTCCTTCAGTTACATTTTTTTTATGCCTTGTTTATTTGCCAGCTCATAAACATGCTGGAATTTGAGTTCTTGTACAGGGGTGGGTATTCTGTGCACCTTCCGATTGCATTTATTTTTTAATTCAGTGTGCGGTGATATGATTACTGTGGGATTGTTTATGCATTGGAGTGCATCTACAGTTTCTAAAAGCACCATACTTAGAGAGTACCGGTAGTGGTCATCTTTACAGCGAAATACTGCGGAATGTCATACGTTTAAGAAATACAGAGGATATTTTAACGGAATGACCATACAAAGCACTTATTCAATCATTTATTTTCTAAGCTGCTTAATCTTAATTAGGGTCGCAGGGAGGCTGGTGCACATTTTAGCTGACTCTGGGCGATGGAAGGGTACACCCTGGACAGGTTGTCAGGCCATCGCAGCATAATAAGCATACTATACATACTGGACAGTTGTATCCTGTGGATTACTAGCAGGGGCTAAACCAGTGCAGAACAACCATTTTTTTTCCCCCGCCGATAGCAAGTCGGTTTGAAGTGGTCTTCGCAGAATACTGGATTGCGTCTGAAAGGAAACGTCTTCAGAGTGTGCCCTGTTCCAGTGTTATGTTTTCCGTGATTTCTGCGCTTGTTGATTCTGCAGCCGTATGCTTTGTACTCCGCCATTTTCCTGGCGACACAGCTCAGCCCTGGCCACCGAAAAGACAGTCATATTACGGCTGTTTCTTTACTGAAAATAAATGCAAAGATTTTTGGATCTCTTCTTTTTAATGTGGTGCCTTAATGTTTATATTATGACCTCTATTATTTTTTCCATCATAAAAAAACCCGACTTAAAAATGAACACTGGGCTGAAACTGATCTAGAGCTGGATGCGTAAGAACTAAATAGGACACGCATGAATCAGAGTGTAGCAATGCTGGTAATATTCATTCTGCCCCATCAGGATATATTAATATTTCAAGTACATTTTGAATTTTTAAATATTTCTTCTCAAGTTGATCTGGTTAAAGCATAGCTTTTAGGAAGATTACTTATGAGTTTATTAGCAGGCCCCAAACAACTGTCTTTGCATCCGTCTCATGATATTTTAGAGATGGCCAGGCTACTGATTTGTCAGTTCAGGGATTACCTGTGGCTTGTCCAAGTTGTTATTCAGCAGTATTGGCTTTGACTTTGGGCCCATGTGAAAGTCTGATTATTATATTTTAACCATAAACGCAGAATATTTTAATGTAGAGCCTGTAGTCCCTATCCGTGAGTATCATTTGATCTGTTTGATTTGAGTGCCTAAAAAACCCGACTAATTTCATATTTTCTCATTCCTAAAACAGTATATCAACTACCGGCTGATCCACCTGACCCCGGCAGACTACGACGACTTCGTAAACATCATCCGAAGTGCTCGTGGGGCGTTCTGTCTCACCCCGATGGGCATGATGCAGTTCAACGATGTCCTGCAGACTCTGAAGAGAGGGAAGCAGACCAAGGAGCTGTGGCAGCGGATCTCACTGGAGATGGCAACGTTTTCACCCTGAGCGTTCCACACACCAGCAGGCACTGAATTGACTGAACTGCAGCTCGCCCCAGAGCCCAACCCAGGCCTAGTGTGAGCCACAGCGCCCCATGCAGAGTCCAGACCCATCACTGGCAGCACAATCAGTCCTCCTCTTGGTCCTGTATTACTCCAGGATGTGCATACCTTGTGGAGATTCTGCAACATGGAAATAACTCGTGTCAAAAGGATCCTTCCCTCATTATCGAACCTGTTGTCGTGTCTGGTTTTTTTTGTGTGACGCCGAGTAAATTATGACTAGTGTTTTACCTTAAGACTGTCTCTTTTCCCTGTTTTCACTATGTGGACGCTTTGCTTCACTGAGTTTTAGTTGTATGATTATTGAAATACAATGTTGGTTTTTTTTTTTCTTCATTAGTTTTGTTGATGTCTATTGATTCATATTTGAATGAAACCTAAATGTCAGACTCATACTGCAACATTCCTCTGCTTTTGGAGGAGTGAGCCTCCACCAGGTCTAAAGGATTACAACGTTGGATACTCAGTGTATGAACGAGGGAAGAACATCCTTTGTTAAAAGAAGTAAAACAGACATTTATTAGGAAACAATAAACAAGTACGGGTGAGGATTCTTCTACGTTTTTGTTTTATTCTTTAATATATATATTTTTTTTGATATTTTGTATAGTGTGGTGTGTGCAGAGAACAGTTGGAGGAATGAAAGCGACTGCTATCTGAGTTCCCTTTTCCAGCTGGCTGTTGGTGCTAAGGGCTTGAGGTTTCGAAGCACAGAAGTTTGGCTGGACCAGATTTTATTTTTTTTTAACCAACATGACTTTTCAGAATTTATCTACACAAGTCCACTGCCAGTAGGCTTTCATCCCTCCACTGTTTTCCTCAACGTTTTGTTTTCTGTGTATGTGTACTTAATATCTAATTGTTGATATTCATACACAGGCAACACAAGTTTTCTTTTATCTCCGATCTCATTAAAGTCTGTCCCCCCGAGACACAAACACACGTTTTCTATGTTAACCTATAGAGGTGATCCATTGCCAGGTCCCTGTGTTCCAGCCTCAAGTCCAGCACCCACTTCGGAGCTCACTAGTAGGGAATGATTGTAGAAATTGTACTGTGATATTTTTGTATTCTTCAAAGTGTAGCTCGACTGGGAAGAAGATATATAAATATATAAATATATATGAATATATAAACTGTGCTGATTGCAAATGGTTGTAATCTAGACTAAAAAGAAAAAATCGAAAAATGGAACAGACAAAAAAGCAATATTGAAAATGTAGAGTTTACTTAATAAAGATAACTCCAAACACTAATTTTGTGTTTTTTCACAGTAGAAATTATACCCGTGAATTTGGGTTTTGTTTCCTGTTTGAGCATTTGCTTTTTATTTCTTGTATCGGTAAATAAATCTATCAAAATTATACCATTGACCACTTAAGATGGAACATGATTACAACTTCTAGCCTTGTGTTTTCTTCACAGTATGTAAACCATCACTAGGAGCAAATAGGAAAACCTTCCCTTGCATTTGCAATGCTTTTAACACTTGGATTAAAATCTGTTTTGGATATTCGCAGTGCAACAATTTGCTTTAAATGAGGTACGTGAAAGTGAACTGTGTACTGTGGGGTCGGTGGTGTAGTGATTAGGGTGCTGGGACCTGCATGACTGCGAGGTCCGAATCCCTGTTTGACCCCCACTGTGCTAAGACCCCTGGGCAAGGTCTTAACCTCAAGTGTTCCTCTTGTCCACCCAGCAGTATAAATGGGTATCAGTAAACATACTGCAAAAGTACCCTGCAATGTATTAGCATCCAATCTAGGAATAGTTTAACTCCGAATCACGTCACGCTACTCAAACCTGGGATAAGCTCCGGCCTGACGAGTCAGTAGGCTCGGGTGTAAAAAGCCCAACAGACGTTCCTTAACACTTAGATTAAAATATGTTTTGGATATTCAGAGTGCAACAATTTGCCTTAAATGAGGTATGTGAAAGTAAAATGTACAGTACAAAAATAAATCTGAAGGGAAAAGGAGGATGTGGGATCTTGCATCAGATTAAAGAAAAAAACTATTTCAAGTTATGAAAAAATACCTCTGTGTGTGTGTGTGGTCAGTATGGAACAGCCAGTTAACCTAATGTGCATGTCTTTAGACTGAGGGAGGAAAAATGCCCTGGTCTAGCCGGGAGCTCAAACCTAGGACCTTCTTCCTGTGAGGTGGACATGCTTGCCGCTGCGCGGCACCTGAAAACAACAGAAAAATGTAATTTGTGATATGCTTAAAATTTAATTGTAATAAAATTTTAATAAAACAAGCACAGAAATGTTTAATAAAATTGTATTCTGGAATTTTAACACAATACATAAAATAGTCTGGGGAAAATCTGAGGTTTGAAATTATTTATTTATTAATTTTTCATTCATTCATACATTTTCTTTTGCTAATCTGAGGTCGGGTCACGGAGGCAACGGGTCTAGGAGGGGAAACCCAGTCATCCCTCTTCCCAGCAATACCCTAGCTCCCTCTGGGGTATCCCGAGGCATTCCCAGGTCAAATGGGAAATATAATCCCCCTAGCCAGTTCTATGTCTACCCCTGGGCCTCCTCCCAGTTGGTTGTGCCCGGAACACCTCCAAAGAGAGGTGACCAGGAGGCATTCTAATCAGATCCCTGAACCACCTCAAACGACTCCTTTAGGTGCGGAGGAGCAGTCGCTCTAGCCCGAGTTTCCCCCGGTTGTCTGAGCCCGGATACCCTCCGAAGGAAGCACAACATTTTTTTCATGATTTAATTAGTATAACTTGGGATCATCTGCAGAAATATAAAACCCTTGCAGAATTTTTTAGGATTTTGATTTTGGATGAGTTATATTATGACTTTCTCTCTCACCAGGGGGTGCAATAATCATGAGTTTTGAACTAAATCTGGTTCAAGTGTCCCTAACCTACATGTTGATACGCGTTATGTTTTGGATTGGTAATGTGAATTAAAATTTGGTTACTGAAACAAAATGAATCCAAGTAAACACAGGAGAAATTTTACATGTGGCTCTATTCAGTGAATTACGGTAATTATATAAATACCAACCCCTCAGTTAAGGCAAATCAATTATTCTTGAGAAGTAGAAACCTGTTAATGAACTCGTTGAGCATTTGTGAGGTTGGATTGAATTGTGGCCAAAAAAAAAAGATATTTTAAGAATTGTCAGGTGTAACAGCAGGCTTGAATTGTACAGTTCTCACAACTTCCCTCCATTGAGTCTCTTACCTGGAAAAAAACACTGAAAGGAGGCGCTCTCTTGTGGAAGATACCATCTCAGGTTTTTCATGCGGGGGGGGCATTAATTACCTTTTTCCCTTTTGCAAAACGATAAAAAAGTACACCATAACTATTATAGCTTAAATTATACTATTAGTACGTACAATGCAAACGTTATAATTTTTTTAAAAACCCTCTACAAAATGTACGCGTTGACATTCCACCAAACTTGTAGTACCCCCCTCCTTTTAGGGCTGATTTGGTTTAGTCCAGAGTTTCGGCCTCAGGAGGAGTCGCGCGACCCAGCAGCATCTCACAGCCGAATGAAGATGGCGGATTTTTGGGCGATGCTGTCAACAAGACTTTGAATTAACGGCGCTTTGAGAACTTACTCGGTGTCCAGGTGTTCCGTTTTGGATGGTCGGGTTTGAGAGGAAGTCTTTTTGTGAGTAAAGTTTTATTGAAGATGTTTTAAATGTAATTTCTTTACACTTCTCTGTCGGTGAGTAACGAATGCTAACATTAACGTTAGTGAGAGAGAGAGAGAGAGAGAGAGAGAGAGAGAGAGGCGCCGCTCACTTAACAAGCCGGTTGGCTAAAAAAACTAGTTTGAAACGTCGGTTTGGGGTTATTTTAGTTCAGTAAGGCTTGTAGTGAAGTTATAGAGGGGAAAACTCGTTGTTTTTGATTCACCCGTAGGACCGGAGTAGTTTTCGTGTTGAGTAAGTCGATGCTGAAGTAAAGAGAATCAGTTAAAAGTCGAGATGCTAAAAGCTGGGAGAGGTTTTTCTGTCGTCTTTTAAACCTTTACATCAATTTTGTCACCTCATTAGTGTGTTCGTTTGCTCTGAAGAGAATGCAACACGTCTTTTTATGGTTTTTTTAAACAAATTTTCTTCCCACAGATTCAAAACAAATCTGTAAGAAATGAAACTAACTGCAGAGTCCAAGGAATATCCGTGCTGCGTTCAATGTCTCGTTCAACTTTGTGTTTTCTCTCGTTTTTAACCTGAGCTCTTGTTTGTTTCCCTTCTTGGACCAGATCGTTCATTCGTTAAATAAATTTTATATATATACCTGTTTTCTTTATCAAGAAACAAGAATTGTGGTGTCAGTTCGTTTCAGCACGAAATCTCTTGTAATATTCATGTGCTTTCAGTCTCAATAACAACCTGGACGAGTTGAATATCTGTGTCCGTCTTGTAGTGATTTGCTTTCTTTTTTTTATCTTTTTGTCACTGGTGTCAAACACGTGGCATGGTGCATTCCGAGGAGTTAAAGCACTTGTTTGTTTAATCAGCGTCGTCGCTGCTGTTTGTTTGGTTTAGGCGAACTGTTAAACACGACGAGGCTAGTGAACGCACCCCTGGAGCCTCTGCATTTCAGCTGTGTCAGTTTATTCAGCATTACTAAAGGGAGAAGTTTAATGCCTTATGAAAATCAGATTATTTAATGCTCTCGGAGGAAATGTGGGAGCCACACGACAAAGAATATGTCTCAGTTTGTTTCTTTTCCCTTTTCTCCAACCCCCTGTAAATTTGCTTTGTGAATATATTAAGATGAGCAGGACATTTTTTTGCTGGGGATGGCAGAAATTGTGGACTGCCATTACAGATATTGCCTTCATGAGTCGGTGGCACTTAATAGATTAACTTCTTCCAGTTCCTGAGACTCCAAGTGTATGAGCAGAAATTGCCAAGAAACTCCGTCCATAAGCTCCAATCGTTTATGTTCTACTCACGTTTGCTCCAACCCAAATGTAAGCTGGATGTGTAGGTCATGTTGTCGTAAGATCAGACCGTTTCCAATATCTGTCCACTCTCTCTGAAGGGAGCTGCTTGTTGGATAAGGCATCATCATTTATTAAGCCAGTTTCACGGAGAGGACAAGCAAAGGGAGAAGGCTGTAGAGGTTTAATTAGTCATGGTAACTCCAATCTGTTCAAATCTTTTATTCAAGATGAATCATTTGCACTAAAAAAAAATTAAAATCAACAGACAGTCTCGTACACGGCGTGCAAATTTACAGCTCGGCTGAAAGCACAGGGTTTTTTTTTTTTCTTCCCCTTCTCCCCATCATAAATCACATGCGCGTTTAGTTACAAGAACAAATGGTGAAGAAACAGGACATTTTAATAATTTAACAATACAGTTAACAGCACATATAATTAATGAATAAATTTCTACCACATATAATGCTGTGGTGCTGGCAAGCTCTCTGTGGCGACCGAAGCCGAGGCAATCATCCGCGGATGTTCTCCTTTTGCATCATTGTAGTATTATAGAATAATATTATTTGGCAATACAGAGGCAGATGGTTTATTGTACGAACGTGGTTCCTCAGATGTTGAAGTGTTCATGCTGTATTATTAAAGTAAGATAAGGATTGCTCGTGTGTCACATTTCACTTTAAACTGATAGAATGACGCTGAAAACTGAATGCTGATCGACTTTTTCCCGCATACAAGTTTCATTTCCAAACGAGTAATCAGATTTTGGCAACAATAAACAAAGCTAATAGTCTAATTATCCGCTGGGTGTTCATCGTACAGGCAGGAATCAATAAACAAATCCTGGGTCCCCTGTCTCTCTGTATCTCTCTCTCTTTTTCTCTCTCTCTCTGTGTATCTCTGCATCTTCCTTTCTCTGTCTGTCTCTGTCCCCTCTCTCTATCTTTCTCTTTGTGTGTGTCCCTCTCTTTCTGCTTTCTCCCGCTCTGTCCCCTGTCTCCCTCTCTCTGTGTCCCTCTCTGTACCCCCCTCTCTCCTGCCCCCTCTCTCGCAGTCTCTTTCTTTATCTCTGTCTCTTTTTCTCTCTTTCTCTCTTCCTCTCTCTGTCCCATCTCTCTCTACCTGTGTGTTTGTCTCTCTGTACCCTCTTTCTCTCTCGCTTTTTCTCTCTCTTCCTTCTCTATCTCCCTCCCTCCATCTCTCCCTCTCTGTGTGTGTGTGTCCTGTGTCTCTGTCTCCTCTTCTAGTCACTCTTACACCCATGGTACTACACAGACATGCCCACATATCATTTTTTATGATATCATTAATTTTTGAGTCTGGCCCATGTAAAAGTTATATAAGAATGTATCCACAGAAACAGATTCAGGGTATGTCGCTGTTTCATACCCAGTCTTCCCAGGCTTGCCTTCAGTTCACCCTGACCAGAATAAAAAGGTTGCTGATGATGAATGTGTGTGATGTGACTGCACACTGTGCTATATACAGTGTGATAAGATGCATGTAATCACAGTTATTGTGTCCAAAAATAAGAGCAGGACTGTTTCTGACAGACTTCACCAAAAATGATTTCAGTGCCTGGTGATGCAAGGAGCACGCTCCTTAAACTGTACAGGGATTCAAGATGTTCAAGGTCATCACAGTTCGATGTGCAACAATAATTATTCAGACTCTGTTGTTGTAGGGTTGCTTTAAACTTGCTGGTGAAGTTGGTCCCCTTTAGGATATGTTTGTATTTATGTAATTATAAATCACATCTACCTCACCTGTGGCGAGTAATTATTTTAGTATATACTATATAAGACAAAAAAACTAAAGTAAAATGTTTACGTTTTTTTTTTTTTTTCTTGCATTTTTAGAAATCATGGGGGATGTAGGTAAGCTCCTAGCGTACATGCAAGCCTCTCTTCCACTGTCCTTTAGGTTTACACTGGGGTCACCATGTCCATGATCTCCAAGATTTTACATAATCATGATAAACTTTGGGGGGGGGGTCGTAAGAACAAATAGTGAGGAATTTAAGGGAACTTGGTGCAGTCGCAATGATCTTGAGGGAACGTAGTCGTGAATTGTGGAGCTCCTTATTTTTATTTTTTTTTTTGTGGAGATCGTAGCCACAGTGTACCTCCAGGGTTGGTATATATTACATGAAAATATGAAAAAGCAAACAAATACAGGATTTATTATAGTACATATTTTATCAATTACAGAGGCAGAGGTTAGGTGAACTGTGTGTAAGTAGTAGTAATGGTTAGTAATAAAAAGTAAGGCTAAGCACTGTGTAGCTCAGGTGTGTATTTCTCTGACTCATTTGGCATTTAATACATATAACGTGGAAAGATAAGAAAACCATGCTCTGTAAAGCTGTTTTAATTTAAACTACACAAGGAAAACAAGCTATTTTGTGGTCAGTTTTTCCATTTTAAGCATGATGATGCTGTCTGTTCCAAGCAAATGTGACAAGCGTTTCCATATAATCTAATGATGGATATCAGGCTGTTCGAACTAGTTAACTAATATGCAGCATATGTGTTTTGTAGAAATGTATTCTTGTGTGCAGAACAGAAAAACTATAGAATGTCGTAACCCCTCAGCCAGGACTCCACGCGCACGGAGAACAAAAACCGTCCCCCATGAAAGCAGACAATCAGCATTTTATTAGCCACCATACGCACAGGTTTAGGTCACAGGGAGTGCCTATGCAAAATTTCAGAAGGCTGTCATGCATATGAGCCGAACAGTGGGCCGTACAAACTTTATAAGTGCAGAGTCACTGTGCCAAGGTCAAAGGTCGCATGCTAATTAGCTACTCCACCCACAGGTTTAGGTCATAGGAAGTGCCTCTGCAAAAGTTCAGAAAGCTGGCCTGTGCATGAGCTGAGCAATGGGCCAGACAATCTTATTGTCACGCCACCAAGCCAATGACAGTTATACATTTAAAATAAATTACGTTTTTTTTTTTTTTTTTTACCCCTTAGCCGGTTATGGCTGGAGGGGTAAAAAAACCTGTATTATTTACTTTAAACTGTAAACTGACTACGATTGTACTGTGTGCTGTTTGCTTTAGTTTGGGTGTTTTGGGTGCTCCGATAATTAAGCGTATTATAATCAGATCACTCGTAGGTCTTATTTCGAGAGGTTTGAAGTATTATGGAAGCCCTCTAGGCAGATGCTCTGCGCTGCGTTATCTTTTCTTTCTGCGTTATAATTTTTCTCAATTGGCTCACTCGACAACCCCAAAGCATATCTGTCATGTGTACGATATCTCCTCACTAATAACTAGCAGGGGAAGACCGAATTAGTGTTGCGCAAAAGGTGAGTTCTGTCATAACAGAGAAATCCTGCTGCAGATGTCAAAGATAACTGCTGTATAATTAAGAGTTGTCTGCTCAGGAGGAATCCTCTTCATTCGTATGGTATTAGAGTGCATTCTTGAAAAGGAGCACAAGGCTCGGTGTGTGTGAGTTGGGTAGATGAGCATTTAAGTATGTCCTAAACAGATTATGAAGCGTTCTATGTGTTGATTTTTCTGTCTTTTGGTTTGTTTTGCATGGTTTTCCCTAAAGTCTGTAGATATCAGTGCCAAGTATTTAAGCATGTAGTGTGCATGGAGGATATTATCTTAAATAGAAAGGTGTCTTGTTTACATAGATCATACTTTCTGTCCTGGGTGTGCTTTCACTTACACATCAGCTACAACCTGTAAGGTTTCAGTGCTTTTGTGTTTTATTTGTTTTCACGTGTTTACAGCTTAACACATTTGCCGGAATATCTCAGATAAACAGATTGATCTGTAAGCATCCTGTGCTCCGTTGCCAGGTATCTTTTTTTGGTGTGTGTATGTGAGACAAAGCCAGAGAGAGTTTTAATACCCAGTGAATTCTGCAATGCGGAGAGCACTGACAAAATAATAAAATCGGTCACAGACACAGATTCTGAATTTATTAATAATATAGCAGACTTTATGGACTAAGAATTAACTGAGCTCCATACAGTATGTCAAGGGGACTGTTATATTCAATGACATCCATTGAGTCTGAGGCAAATAATTGTTTTAGTACAGGATGACCCAATAAAGCCTCCCATACTTTAGAGGTGAATGAAAAGCATTATAAAAGGTGATGCATTTTTTTATTTGCACGCATGAAACTTGACGATTTAAGATCCAGCCAAGGGGCCACCCAACATCGCCGTGTAGCGAGATCACCCGATCCAGAAACATTTCCCTCAGATGATCAAGCTGTGTGCGCCATAGCTCCATCTTACTTAAACCACACGTCGAGGTTTTCAAGCTCAAGCTGTTCAAGTTGGGACACCAACAGAGCTTAGTGCAGCCTCTCCTGTCTCGCTAAGTTCCACGTGTTCAAATAATAATTTGATTATATTTAATCCCCCTTTTTACATTTGAAATGTGGGTGTTTTTTTGTCACCCTGTATGTGCTACACACAAACATATGCAAAAAAAAAAAAAAAAAAAGAAGCACATTAACAGAACAAGGCTGTTCATGTGCACATCAGAGCAGTAGTGAGGAGGTGGATTCGAGGTTTGAACGCCTGTTGAAATATTTGAAAACAGTTCTAAGTGCCGGTTTGGTCATCGCACTTTCAAAAGTTGTTTTGGTGAGAAATGCATCAGGATGTGTTTTTCCCCTTTCTGATAGGAAGCTATGGAGGTGACTTCTGTAAAAGTATTGGACGTTTACTGCAGCAAGAAAAACAAGGAGGGATCTGGTTTTATAAAATAAAATATATTTCCCACTGAGCATCTTATTTTAATTATCAGTCGACATGTTATAAAACAATCTTTTTAATACTGTGGATGTTAGATCATACTTTTAAAGATTAAATGACAAATTTTATGGCATCGGTGCACCTACTATTGTCGAACATCCAACCAAAATGCACGAGGACGCTGCACTTGGCAATTTAGTATATGTCTTCATCCAGAATGAATTCTAGACTATGCCTGTGCTGATGTTTTTATTGGGTGGGTTGCTGTCTCAGTGTCATTTAAATGTAGTTGATGGCATAGCTCTGGTAGTTAATTACTATAAATAAATGCACAGAAGGAAATGATTCCAAGGCGGTAATGTGCCGTTAGAAGTCTGCTCTAATGGTGATGTAAAAATGAGCTTCTGTAGAGGACCAATCCGTATGATTTCATTACATTGTGGAGCTGATGTGCAAAAAAAAAAAAAAGGCAGAGTGCACCTGCTTACCATATATTTAGGCGAAATAAAGGTGTGCGTGTATTAATGGAGCTTGCATGACATTGCCTTACGTTTACAGGGTGATGCGGACTTTTAAGTTTGTGTCCATTTTCGATTAATGCTGTGATCGATTATAGGACCAAAAGTTTAAGATGCTTGACCATCACTAAAAGTAGTTCTTCACTAACTGTTGCACAAGTTTGTTGGTACACTAACAAAGATGTCTGTTTTCTGTTCCTGGAACTAAAAGGCCAAAACGCGTTCCGTTATGACAATGCTTCATACACACACACGACCATATAGTTTGCGGAGGTTGGAGTGGAACCCGAGTGGCCTGCACAGAGCCCAGACCTCAGCTACACTCAATACCTTTGAGAAAATTGGCACAAGAACCCTCACTGCACCCCAGCCTACGTATGTGCCTGATCTCACTAATACTGTTCTGACAGGATGATTAAACCCACCCAAATGAGCTTTTTCCACCAAACATGAAACCAGGCAACAACATCATCTAGAACTGTTGCATCAATATCAGAGGTTAACATGTTCCTTAAAGTGGTGGCTTAACTCTGACAGCATCTGGAGAGGGAGCAGTTTCATTAAAACATCACTGAAATAAATATTCAGACATATTGGTTGTTGTACGTGGCTGATGGCTGACTCGGTGCTACACGCCTCATCAGCTGTCCGCTTACGTACGTCTCGATTTTGTGGAATATGTAGAGAAATCTATTCATAATAGGGGGATTGAACTTCATTGCAGGCCCGAACTGTACTTTTTTCTTTGTCCATTTGATTAACACACTTTGTTTTGCTGAGAAGGATATAATTTAAAAACTCGTTAAGAAAATGCTTTGCCATTAAAATTATGATTGTGCTGACTGGACACACTACTTGTCGTTGGCAAGAAACTTTATTCCCCACGTGTGTAAGGTTTTATTGGGTTATACACAGATCAGCCATAACATTAAAAATATAATGAACACTGACAGGTGAAGTGAATAATATTGATTATCTTGTTATAGTGGTACCTGCCAAGGGGTGGGATGTGGAAGACAGGAAGTGAGGTCAGTTGTCAAAGTTGACATGTTGGAAGCAGGAAAAATGACTTGGTATAAGGATTTGATTGACTTTGATGAAGGCCACACCATCATGTCAGATCAACAGGGTCTATTCACTGAACTATTCGGCAGGTTTTGTCAGGTGTCTCTGTTACCCAGTGGTAAGTACCTACTGAAGGTGGTCCAAGGAAGGACAACCAGTGTATTGGCTGCAGTGTCATGTGTGCCCAAAGCCCTTTTGCATTGGCTAGTATGAAGGCTAGTATGTCTGGTCTGATTCTGATAATGAATTCATGCAGTCAGAGTTTGTGCATCTTAACAAGACCACAGCTTTAAAAAATGAAACATGATTGGCTGTTACTTTCCCCCTGGGAAAGACACAGTTGGATCTTGTTTCAGTGATGTTATGAGGTTTCTGCTGTCCCTCACGCTGCAAGTCCAGGCAGAAAAACAGATTTATTCCCCTTCCTAGTTACTGAATGTGTTGGAATGTACATTCTGGATGTCTCTGGCTCATTTTAACCCCCTGGTCACAGAGCAGCGTAACACATTCTGAGGAATGCATCTCGGATGGGATCTGCCCATTTCTGCATGCATGAGAAGACCAACATCCATGATTGGCTAATGCTGTTGTGATGTCAGGGGAGTGTAAGGGCTTGCCATCCGCTTCAAGAAGAGAATAGTCAGCTTCGCCTTCTATGATGTGAACTAAAACTTCATAATAATCGAATCAATAGAGCTGTACAGTAACCTGTGTTGGATAGATTGCCTACACAGCAAGTTTTTACCATATCTGATTTTAAAGTAAAATTCCTCATTTCAATGTGTGTGGTGAGGCTCATACTGAGGAGCCATATGTCAGAAGTCCCTTAGAAATGTAGGTGTGTTTGAGCAACACGAGGCCCGATTTCTGCTGCAGGAAATGTTAAGCATATTCTGTGTAAATATTGAAATGTAGCCAAAGCCTAAGAGGCGTTCACTCTTCCCTACCAGCTGTTTCTGACTAGTTCGGTGTTTTGTGGCTGCAACAATTAAATATCTTCAGCATAAAGTTATTTGGGAATTTTCATAATCGATCTGTCGCTCATTTAAGAAAGACACAATGGTCTTTTAGTAGAATTATTGTTTTGATAGGACTGTGTGACTGAAATGTTTAATTGGCATCGTTTACTAAATGGCTACCTTAATAACAGAACTGCCAGGCTTTGAAACCATCAGCGGATCCACGGAGGCGGATAAAACCTCATTTAGACAGAGTGATCTATGGTGGTACATTAACGTTTTAGTAGGAGCATTTGTTCTGTTTTAAAGCACTGTAACAATTTTTTTTTCTCTCTCTCTCTCTCTCTCTCTTTTCTGATTGTTTAAAATGCTTTCTGTTTATGCCGTACTGGTGCTGGGGTTATTTAGACTGTTTTACCGAAATGTATTTACTGTTTACAATCATCACTAAAATCCGCTGACCAGCAGAAGCTTCCACATCGCATAAACAGCCCATTTAGGCTTGTTTTCTCAGCGTGCATCATAAATATATTTGCCCTTTTAATGTTCAGTGAGGGATTTTTAATTTCTTTTGGGTCCCTAATCCTGATTACAGTGAAGTATTATCATATTGTAAATGATTACGGCTGTGCAATGCTGTAGCTGAAATTATTGCTGATGTTCTCTTATAGTATTAATGTAAAACTTTTCCTTAATGTAAATCCTTCCCTATTTGAAAAGGGTAAAACAAGCTTTGTGTTTTTTTTTTAACCCTTAGGCTATATAAGCTCGTAGTCTTGGCTGTTAAAATGTTAAGATATTTAAATTACTCGTGTTTATTGAAAGCTCTCGGCTTCAGACATGACTTGCTTTACCTGCTCTGTAAACCTGATATCGTATTAATGTGTTTAAATACGGAAAAAATATTGAAATAGTCTGAAGTACTGTTTCTCCTATTTGCACAGAAGCGTCTCAGCGGGCAGTGCTACATCATATTTTACCAGAGCCTACCAATGTGTTCTTTTGCTGTTTAATGATTGCTCGGAAACAGAATTTAGGGACATTCAAGACAAGAAGCAGGTCCTGGATTTGAACTTGTCCTTTGAGCAGGTCCTTGGATTTTTCATGTTTTCCCTGTGCTTGCATTGGTTTTCTCGGTGTTCTCCAGTTTCTTCACACAGTCCAAAGACATGCAGATCTGGTCAACCGGCTACCCTGATGCCCATAGGTGTGAATGGCCGTGACAGAAGACCCTTTGAATTTTGGTTGTTTGCACTGAGCCAAACAAATCTGCCATAAAATTGTGCCATTGTGGGTTTTTATATTGCATTTGGGAGGCGGGACATGTAACACACATGGTCCGAAATCAGCATTTTAGTTTCTCTGCTCTGTTACTTTCACAGGAAAAAGTTTTTCATCTGGTCATAGAACTGCATAGGATGCAATGCCAGCTAAGATCAATAATTAATAACTAATTACTAGTTGCTTATCATTTGCACTTTTTAAATAAATAAATACATACATACCTTTGGAACAAAGTAAAATTTTAATAAAAAAAATTAATTTCATATACTGTTATAAGTAGACTTAACTGTTATTATTATCATTATTATTATAATTATCATTATTAATGTAATTATCGTTATCATTATTATGGTTATTATAGTAGTAATAATTATTATTATTATAATTATCATTATCATTATTACAGTTCTTCTTTTTATCATTGTTGTTATCATTATTATTGTCATTATAATTATTATTATTGTCGTTATCATTATTATTATTATTATAGTTATTGCTATTATCGTTGTTATTATCATATCCTTATCATTATTATCATATCATTATTAACATATCATTATTGTCATTATTATTATTAATATTATTGTTATCATTTTTATTATTATTATTATTATTATTATTATTATTATTATCATTGTTATCATTATTACCAAATCTTTTCATTATTAGTTATATTTTTATTAGGTGGTTTTTGTTGGAAAGTGTCATCTTTTTAACAATGGCCAGAGGCCGGTAGAGACTGACGGTGAGTGGAAAACTGCCACACGCCTTGCGCCGGGGTTAAAAGTTCATCACAGAGTCCTGAGGTGACGCCATCCCTGCTTTACCGCAGTCAGACATGTAAAGCCAAGTGCGTGGCAGTGTTTGTTTTTGTATCTCCGCTACCTGCAGCAGCTGGCCTCATTTGCTCCGTTCACCAACATAAATATTTTGCTTTCAAAGAATACTTGAGAAAACTTTGTTTGAGTTTCATTCATAGCCTGGGAATTTGCATGCTTTTGGTAAGTAATATTAGTATGTCTACGTGTTCAGGTAGGAGCTGAGATCTTACAGCATTCAGTGTCTCCTGCTGTGATGAACAGTGGTGGCAGTGTGGCTTTCTGCGTTTTCACCTCAATAAAGGTGACACCTTCCTTTATAGATTCCATGCTCTGTCTGATCATATGCTTTAAGACTGCAATGAGAGACACATTTAGGTTTTCCCCCCCTTTGCACAGCATGATGGTAGCTGTTTTTAGAGGCTTAAGTACGTCTACAATATCCTCTGCTTCTCCAATATCAGCACCATCACAAGTGTCAATTTCATGGGCCATTCGTCCTACTTCCATACTTGAAAGCTGCCGCCACCGCCGTTTTCTACTCAAGGAAGTGCTCCATCATATCGAAACTGCTGTTCCGTCGTGTGGTGACATTGATGAGCAGTTTATGTAAAGGAGGCTTTAGGATTTTTTTTTTGTTTAGACCTGAACAGAGCAGTGAATATAGAACCTGAGTGGCTTTTTTCTTTAGGTGTGTGCAGCAGGTTTGCGTCTCAGATAGCTACTTCCATATTCTAGGCATTATAATAATGCCATAGTTGGCCCTGTAAAGTGCCCACTCTGATGCATCCGATTTAAAATCTTCAGCTGTGTGGACCCCTGGTAGCCTGTTTAAAAAGCCTATTTCTGATATACTTCATACCACCACCTCCCGTTCTTACAAACTCAGCCCCCAGATACATATGCTTGTCGACATCCTCCAAACAGACATGGCAAGTTCATGCATTTTTCTGTTGGTTAAACATTGTGAACATAGCTGGCACCACAGACTAATAAATAACTTTATTGCTCATTTCCGCATTTCAAATCAAACAAAATTTGTACTGCAATTTATCATCTACTAATGTGTCTGTGCGTACTTAAACTGGGTTAGGGCTGAACAAAAGAAGGGAAGGTTATTTTGGTTTGGTTTTATGCCATGAAAGTTTACTGTTGACGATAAAAATGAGGAGCTTAATCCACCATCACCAGCTGATGTTGATGATTAACCAAATATGCATGTCTAGACTGTGGTAGTAAAATGGAGCACATGAAAACTCCATCCAGAAAATCCCTGGTTACCCTGACTGGTGGTCTCCCCACCCAACCATTTTCATGACTGTGTTCTCAGACCCTGACCTGGTGAAGTAGCATAACGTCTAAAAGTTGCTCTGGATGAGACAGTCTAATTAATAAATTTATGTAAATTGTTAGTCTTGTGTGTAAATGTTTACGCAGTCAGGAGCATGACGCATATACAACAGTTAGAAAGTTTCATGTGTAGATGCTCTTACAAACAGTTTGATGTAATCCATTCCTATCCAGCTTAATATTTGAGCCCTATTATTAAAAATGACCTTAAATCTGATGGTCATCTTTTTGCTTTATTTGAACCAAAATGTGATGGACTCACATGCTTTGAGTTGTAGTTTACTTGAACAACGTTAGGTATTCTTGCAGGTTTAGAATCTATATCAGGACACAGTGTTTATTTTTTCATTAACCATGGCTCTGTAAAACAAATGAGTCGAGGCTGAGAGCACATTGTGTTATTGCTTACTGATGCAGTAGAAGATTCCGTGTAATCAGGATTGCCTTCCTGTCATGCTTTGGTCGAGTATCTGTCACTGGACACTTCCCTTTGAGAGGGAGATGTACCATCCTGTTTAGAAGACAGAGCGCCTCAGGGCTTAGTTTTGAAATTTAGGCAGCTGTTTGTGGATTTTTTTTTTTTTTCTTTTTTCTTCTGACCCAGTTCTTTTCTGTAATATTGTTTGAGTGCTTAGATTCCGATCAATATTCATCACATATTCGAAGCTGGATTGCTGAATCAGATCAAGGTGAAGGTGGCAGACTGGAAAAATATACATACACTACTGTTGCTAGGCTTTAATCTGCTTCGGTAAAGTTTTCAGACTTTACTGAGCTGACATGATAAAACCGATTACCCTTCCACATCACTGAATCTCAGCTGTTTCCTTATTCTTTTAAAATTGTACTGTAAGGCATTTCTGAAATTGAAAATGGTGTGCAACAATAAAAATAAAACTAGCTCACTACGAATGGTGCGACTGATCAACTTTTATTTCCCTCGTCTAACAAATATCTAAATATTATAATGAAAATATTTGCTTTTACAGTAGATCTCATTATTCGCACTTATAGATGTTTTTTGGTAGAATCTTTCTGTACTTGATTGTACTGATATCAGTATTGTGCCCTGTTGAAGTGATGGCTTTAAATCCACTTAGTCTGTACTTCTGATGTAGAGTTTCTTTGAATCATCATGGTAGCAAAAATATTCTGCATTGATCTGCGAAATGTCTTTCTTACTCAGACCTATTAAGTTTTATTGTGAATAAATCTTTACATTGGATTTGATTTTGAAATACTTTTAAGAGCTTTTAAAGCTTCAATAAGAACTGCGCATGTCTATTTCCAAAATATTTCTGCTTGCACAATTTTTAGCATGTAAAGCCGTTAAAGAAAAACTTGTTAACTCGCATATCGAGTCTCCCATAAAGCAAACAGAGAAATTATTAATGAACAAATGTTTACTGCATCAAATATCTGATCCGGCCCCAGACTTTCATTCAAAGTTTAAAAAAGAGTGCCTTTTCACCTTGAAAAATAAGAGAGTCATATTGAGTAGCGTTCTTTGTATTTTTTTGGGATGGTATATTAATATCCTTCATAAAATCCTTTTCTGGGATTTCAGGGTCAGTGATCTTGGCAAACTGAGGGTTTTATTATTATTTTTTTTTTGGCCGCCATTTTGATTTAAGCATTGTCCCGAATTTGCATGGTGCACAATGTCAGTTGCCCCTAGATAGTGACCAATCAGCTCATACTGTTCCTGTGTCTTTATTTACTAAATACTTTGTTTTGCTGCAGTTTACTCTTCAGTGTAATATATGGGTTTTATAATATACCTTTAGCTATGCAGTGCCTATGCTTTGTTAAGTAGCATGCGGTGCTCACCTGACCCACCTCTGTCATGGTTAAAATTATGTAAAAATTTAGTAGTCCCTACAACGTTCCTTCTTGGGGGGGTATTCAGCGACAGTCACCTCGCTTTTATCAAGTAATTGTTTATTCAGTGTTCATTATGCTAGGAGCATTAGAACAAAACATTCAGAAAAGGCCCACTTGAATATACATAATGTAAATATGTGAAGTAGAATTTTGGATCAGACACGGTAATATTCAAAGAGTTGCGTTTGCGTTTGTCAGCCCACTGGAGCTAAAAATGTCATTCATGATGGATGAATGCTGTATGTTGAAGGCAGTCATGTCTGTTCAGAGTCGTCTAAGGCAACAGGAATCTTATACCGCATGTGTTTTGTCTCGGAGAAGCGTTTTGTGCAACATGCTAACGAAGGCTCTGGCTTTGAATGAGTGGGCTGGGTTCTGGGACTCTTGTGACTCCAGAGGGAAGAACCACGATTTTCATTCAATTAGCAAGAACGAGAGATGAAACCGAATGAAAAAACAATATTTTATGATGAAACAGCAGGCGGCTTGCAAAATGCACCATTCTTCTTCTTACAAGACCTGAGGGCTCGATGTTTAATCCTCGTTTATGAATGTTTTCTTCGCCCTACTTGTTGTACTTAACGATGACTCGCTGTCAGTTAGAGAACTCGCCGAGGCTTTTTTCATCATTCAGCTTTTCCTCACAGCCTGGATAAATTAATTAGCGAAGCCCACTGGGTGAGTAAAAGCTCCAGCGTCATGTTTTTGTTGCCTGGAAACCTAAGTGACTAGGCTAAACATGTGGCCATCTGGTTTGTCCGGAGCATCAATACCGGACATGAAAAAGGGACGTGTGGAGTTCAAGAGCTAAAGGAGCGTACCATGTCCTGTTGAGGAACAACTAGTTATCCTTTATTCTTTTTATTTATTAATTCTTATTCATTTTGTGGCAGTTTATCCTAGCCAGTATACCAATAATGTATTTTTATTTTTTATTTTTTTTAAACTCCCCCATAGGAAGTCAGGATCAGGATAGTGCACCTCCCCTAATATTAACCTGAGTTTGCTCATCCCCTTTCATTTTTTCAGTAATCCAGTTTAGCCTGCACTGCGATGGCCGGATGAGCTGTCCAGGGTGTACACTGCCCTCGCCCAGAGTCGGCTGAGATGGGCGCCAGCCTCCCCGCAACCCTAATTAGGATAAAGCAGTTCAGAAAATTAGTTTAGCTTGCATACTCTGGCAAAGCTATAGAATCTTGGGGGACTGATTTAAATATAACCCCCCAGAAAAAAAAAAAGTGTGTCGATCTGTTATTTTAAGCCTGTACTTCACCACAACCTGCCACGGGTTTGTTATCACAACCTGCAGTTGCTGTTTACCTGATGCCTGTTCCCACAAAATGAATTTGCTAAGTGGATTTATTCTGCAAGGCAGAAATGGATATATGTATCTTATCGCCTGACGCGTGGGCATGTTGCTTCTTTACGGGAAATTGCCTACAGCAGGCAGATACTTGCCTGAAAGTGATTGGGACGTGCATTAAGCAGAGGTGGATTATTCGCTTAATAAGCTCTGGAAAGCTCGGCAGCAGCTCGTTATATCTGACCGTGTAGTTTTTGGAATGGTGACGAGGCATAACCTGCAATTTTAAAATCTCATCAGTCATTCATCACTGTTCTCTAGCTGTGGTGCCGTAGGAAGATGGTCTAAAGCTCATCCTGATGAATCAAAAGCATGATCAAGCCTTCCTGGTGTTAATCGTTTATTTTTAGTGTTTCTCACGTGCAGAGGAAGTTGTGGGAACAGTGTTGGAGCTGTACGTTTAAAGAATGAAACGTGCTTGGCCTTGCAGAGGTGAACCGTCTGGATGTTGTACCGTATCTACGTGTGGATGAACTGACGGAGATAACACAATGCAGTTCATCTGAGATGGACTTCAGCTTACGGGGCAACGTTAGAGATTTAAAAAATTTATATTTTGCTTTTTGTTTAGTGCCTCTTTGTTTCTATGCAATGAACAATTGCATATTCATATTAATATTGCATATTTTATTTTATTCTATATATTTTCCTATTTCTATCCTTTTGCTTTTTATATAGATTTTATATTTATCTGACTTTTAGCTTTTTTGTTTTTCTACTTGTTACCTGATAGTTTATTCTTTAAATTTGAATTTGAACAGGATGTGTTTATCATGATTTTATTGTCGATGACGTCTGAGAGTGAGATGAAGAAACCTAGTAAGGAATGGCAGAATCTTCATGGAATATAATGTTGAGAGCTATGAGAAATATCCAGGTCTTTGGATGTATATCTGATACAGTAGAAGAAGAAAACCAAGACTGCAGCTGGATATTTAAAGAATTGTAAAGTTATGTCCTTTTTATTCTCATTTTATTTCCGATTTCTGGCACTACACTGAAAGTGAACGAGCTTGTACTTCTTCAGTGTCTTGAATGAAGTTGCAGATTTTTTGTGCCACATGTGCGTGACTATTTCACATTAAATGGAAAGCATGTCAAGAGCAGCTGCGCAGGTGGAATTTGGTTGCTTGTGTGATTGTTGGCATGCGGGGTCTTTACTTTAGTATATGCCCCATCACACATACAGTATAAAAAAAAACAAAAAACAAACAAACACAAAAAAAAAACCCTTGAATGACTAATTTAAATGAAGTACTCTTAGTCACACTGGAGTTTTGCATCCAGCTCTCTGATGCTAATCAAAAAATGTGAATAAAAGAAAATATTGAGGGATAACGCTTTGTGATGGCGAAGTCTATTAATAAAGATGAGATGCAGAAAAGTTCTAGAAAATTAGTTTTTAAATAGATGATAGCAGTTTTGTAAATGAGCAGATGGACAAAAGTTTGTCGACGCCTGACTATCACATCCATATGTGCTTCTTCCCCAAAGTTGTAAACAAAGCTGTATGTGATGCCTTTTCGTGCTGTAGTATTACATTTTCCCTTCAGTGGAACAAAGAGGCCCAAACCTGTCCCAGCATGACCGGAGTTCATGAAGACATGATCTGCTGTGGAAGAACTCGAGTGGTCTGTACAGAGCCCTGAGTTTAATCTCACTAAACACCTTTGGGTATCAAATTCTTTGTCGAATATGGACTTCACCCCCACACCTGACACAAGTACCTGATCTTCCTCGTGCTCTTGTGACTGGATGAGCAGATATTCCCACAGCCGTATGCCAAAATCTACTGGAAAACTCAAAGAATGAAGTCTATTACGACAGAAAACGTGGGCAATATCTCGAACGGGGTGTATAGAAAGCTCCCATGGGTGTGTGATGGTTGCATGTCCACAAACCTTTCATCACGTATGATGATGATGATGATGATTAGTTTTCATGTGAGCAGAAAATGGTGGTCTGGCTGATATTGGCAGGTTTATTTCATTTGGATAAAGTAAGCAGTGTACTGTTTAACCTCTGATTGAATTTCTTCTGGCCGGTGATGGAGATTGTAGTTTGGGTCTGGTCTGGAGGTCCTGAACATGGTGAAAACGGTGTGTTAGCTTGTGTACCTTTTTGTGAAACAGAGGTTTCAACCAGAATACATCATCTGTTTAAATGTGAACATTTCTGTGCAGTATGTGGTGTTTTCCACTTATCTCAGATTTGTCTGCTGTAAAATTTCAAGGCTTTGTCTTGTCGCTATGTTCTTAATCGGATATTGGATTTGCTGTCTGTTTTTAGAAATTTACAGGTAAGTCCAGTGATGAGGTCTGTTGTTAAATGCCGTTTTGAATGATCACGGAAGAAGTCTGTTTGGGGATTATGAGATTATGTTTCCACTTTTACAGACATCGAGGAAGTGCCATGCCGTCTGTTTTGGCACAATAGCGTTGCTCTGGAAAGTCATATTGTCTTTAGCCAAGTGATTCTCAGACTCTCAGGAGGATTTGAATATGCCGGCTCGAGTCTGTTTATCTACACCCGTTAAGAGAGCGTGTTATTTGAGAGAGCGTCACAGAGACGGACTCTTTCTTTCAGCTCCGTTCACAGCTTCGTTTTCCAAAAAAGCAGATTTCCCTAAAAGTAAATAAATAAATTTCCTTTTGTTACTTAGCGATCTTGACTTTTAAACTCTTAAATAAGATATGGCAGTGTAATGCTCTAAATGTATTTCTGTTGCAGTTGATTTTTAAAATATTTTAAAAATATACTGATCTTGATATTTTTGTGGATGAAAATCCTGTGATGCAGATTTCTTTGTAAAAGAGTAATGTTTTATATTACATTTGTCTGCTTTCCCTCCAAGTCAACATTGAAAATGCTGTGTGATTACCAAGTTCGTACCAGCTTTTTTATTAATAGATGTGAAGCTGAAATATGTTTATTAAGATACCACTGTAGAAACGAAAAGTGACCCAAAGCAAGCCTCAGCAGTGCATTTGTTTAGTTATGTCACCTTAATTTTAATCACTGGGCTACTGTTCCTAGTGTAGAATCGAGTGTATTTTATTAGATAAGGCTATATTCGTTTCCAACTGCAGCCCATAAGGTTTGTGGTGGTCTGGACCACCGGGGACTCTGTTGATGCAGTTACATGGCTTTTACTAGAAGAATCCATTTTAACGATCGAAAGCATAAATTGTACAGGCATGGTTTTGTTGTGAGCTCCTAAAAACAAGACAGGCATTTTAGCATGTGCTAGTTCAGCTTTAATGTGATATTAATAGGAAATTCAGTGCAGGCAGCAAACAGTGGAGTCAGGATCCCAGAATGCAATGCAGAAGTGACTTGGCTCGGCAAGTTACAGATGGCAGTCGACGCTGTGTTGTGTGTATAGGGCTGATATTATAATGGCTATTTTGCATGTGAATAAATTAGGGATTTCAGTAAAGGTTTGGACTGGGCTGATATCAGTTTTTAATAATCATTATTATTGTTACATATAAAATAAAACAATAACTGATATTTGGTGCCAGAATTAATGTTATAAATTTGGTGATTATACTTTGGAAATTGAAAAGAATTCAGTCATTACTTACATCATTAAGTAATAAATAATTAAAAATATTTAATATATAAGTACAGAGAGTGAAAGTATCTTGAAACTATTCACGGTTCTTTATTGTCCTGATATAAAATTATGATAAACCAAATGTAAGATACTTAAAGCTGTTTCTAGACAGATTTTGCTTTATTTCTTTTCTAGGAACAAAAATTGCACAAAAACATGTGGAGCCTTATAGTACATTATGTCAACAAATGGCCGTAGTAATCTTTTCTGTAGTTATTGTGATCTTAGCTTTTTTGCACTGAAGTATCCACATCATGTAAATTGGTGTTGCCTGTATTAAACCTTTAAAAAAAACACAACAAAGAGATAGCTGTAATAAATTATGTGGAAAAAGATAAGAGTTAAAAAGGTCAGTCAGTCTATTTCCTGCTGGTAAGCAGCAGCCGGCCTCTATTTCTTCCAAAAACCTACAGCTGCTTCACAATTAAAGCTTGATGGCTTTGGAGCTGAGGGCTTTATACAGATTAAACATATCGTGCGTTTCAGGAGTTAACTTGTTTGTAACAGCAGTAAGGATGGGATTTTTTCACTGGAAACCCTTTTGTGTTCACTAGAAAGGTTTGAGTTAGATGGATACGCTTGCTGAAGTTAGGATATTTCTTACTGTTATTGGTTGTTGAGGAACCACAAGTCTAATGGATATATCAGACATTTCTGTCGAAATTTTCATGTTTTATCTGAAGTAGTCATTAATCCTTTATTTGTTCCCAGGAGTGTGTGTGTGTGTGTGTGTGTGTGTGTGTGTGTGTGAGCAAGTCTCAGATGTTTTTCCTGCCTCGGGATCAAACACATCATGTAATGTATAGGTAGCAGTATAGAGGAACTCTGATAGTATACTGACACTATTAAAAAATTATTGTACCTCCAAAAGTTTGCATTTTGCTGCGCAATATGTTGGGCAGTCAAGAGCTGTTATTAAAAAAAAAAATTACAAGAGCTGTGATAGTTATTTCAGAAAGCTGTTAACTGTTTCTGCACTAACTGAGACTATATACATTAAGGTTTCCTTTGCAGTCATGTGATATAACTTTCATGTTGTATTAATGAAAAACTCCCTAATTAATGTGTATATAATATAAAATATATAAATATGATGACTATTATTGATTCAGTAAAAATGTGACCTGTGTGTATGTGTTTACCAATAAGTTATTAGTACTGGTTATACTGGCAGTGGTTCAATGGTGTATTCTTACTGGTTCGGTTTTTTTTTAGTAGCCCAGGCTTACTTCATCTGTCTTCTGTATCTCTGAAGCACTGCAGGTACAACATGTTATTAGGGTTTGGTTCTTGAGCTCTCTGTACACTTCCTGTTTGAGAGTGAGTTGCATTGGTTTTACATGTGAACTGATTACCGGGAGTAGAATTATTTCAGGGCCGTACTGTAGCTCGATCATATTGAACTGTGTTTTATACAGTTTTGTCTGTTTCTGAATACACACTATATTACAAGAACTCCGGTGTGCCAGTCTCTCGACAGTTAATAAACACTTATTTCTGAATCAGCCTTTGTGTAGAGTAGGTTATGTCTTTGTTTCAAGAACAAATGATTCAGTCGTCTTAGTGTTGACTCGGTTTTCGTCAGATTTAACAACACTTTCAAATTGTCTTCTTGAACAGTACCCAGTATGTGGGTCACTCCCCATAGCGAAGATAGGAGCCTGGTCTTATATGACTGAAAATAAATGTCCAGGAGCTTTGCCAAGATGGCCGCCAATTGGACAGACTTTTCTAGAGACCATGGTGTGTGTGTGAGAGAGAGAGAAAAAACAGGCCTCAGTGGCAAGTCACTTCTGTCTGATGGTTGTTGTTGAAAGCTGTTCATATCATCTGGTAATAAACCAGAATCCTGTCTACTGTTCTGAAGTATTACATTTTTAAAAAATTTGTTATCTTTTTTTTAATTTTCCTGTATCAGCGTTTAGTTGAAGCACTGCACAATTAATATGTGACATTTTCGTGAAATTAAATGAAACAGCTCTCCTTTTCATATACATTCTTGGTTTGGATTTATTATTTTTTTAATCAGTTTGTTTTTAACCAAATTTTGTCTTGTTTTATCACCTGTATAAGGATGATGAATTGAGGAAAAACTGGATGTTTGTTGTGCCAGCAGTTAGAAACTTGAATTAATAATTGCGATTGAAGCAGTTTCATGTCACTAGATCTCTAAAGCGTCATGACATCATGGTTGCTTCTGCCAGGAAGGGTTGCTTTTTTTTTGTTTTTGTTTTTTTTTGTTTTGTTTTTGTAGTTTGTTTGCCTCTGAGCAGGATTGTACAAAACCTTCCAGGGTGATTTCCATGAAAATAGGATGAAAGGTATACCATGGGCAAAAGGAAGAGCCCATTATATTTTGAAGTGGATTTCATTTACAATCAGATCCATGAACTTTTCACTGTTGCAAACTTTGAGATGTGACACTTGGAATTTTGAGGAAGTCTGCGAGCCTTGGAAAGTGTATCCAAACACAAAGCTGTTGGGGTTGCAGATTTGTGAATCATTGGAGAGCATTGGTTTTAATAGAGGTCTGTGCTCTCAGAAGGCCCTTCTTTTGACCTTGGCCACTGCTTGGTGGAGGAGGTTATGTATTCAACAGCGTCTGTTTGTTTCAATTTTAGCAGGATTACGCAAAAACTACAGGACTGATTTTCACCAAACGTGTCGGATGGATGGTGTGTGGGTGTGGCAAGAACCTGTAACATTTTGAAGCAAATCTGGATCTCAGTTCAGACCCAAGAATTTATTAAAGGCTTTTTAAAAATTTTTCTTTTATTTTTTAAAATAATCAGCAGGATTATGCAAAAGCTTCTGATCTGGATTTAAAAAAAATTTTTATTATCAAACTTGGTGGAGGGGTGTGGCATGTGCCTGGAAAGAACTTCTTAAATTTTGGTGGAGATCCATGCATTTGATTGTGAAATCACAAAAAATCCCTTTTTGACCATGAGTGCAAAATGTGCAACCAAAAGGGGGAGACATTTCTTTATAACTATGCCAAGTTATAAGAAACCATTTGTGGCTCGTTATATGATTCAGGGAATCCTTCTGGGATTCTGTAAGCAGGTAGTGTAGGGATTTATCCCATTTCCATTGTTTTACAACAACTTGCACATGGAACCCTTTCTTAAAGAGTTTAGCATGGATAGGTTGTATTTGAACTCCGTTATGTTGAAGATTATGCTTTGAAGGATGTACTTTTGGCAATTTTTGAGCCGGTAAGCCATTTTCAACTTACTTTGGCTCCTACTCCAAACGCCACATTGCAACTTAATCCATATTATGCTGGAGCGGGTCACAGCTGTTCCTGGCGGAGACACCTAGCACTCTGAGTGCCCTCTTGTTTTAATTCCCATCGTATTACACTAAGGCACCCTGCTCTGATTTACCAATAAAAATCTAAACAAAATAAATTAACCCCACAATTGAGCATTAAAGTAATAGTAATGTTAAGAACTGATTTGTTTGATTGCTCCCATAGTACTTGAAACATTAACACTAGTTCTCAGCCATGTAATTAGCATTTTATTCTGCATGGCTGTCAAACATGACTGAAGAGAAAGAGGTGGCTCTCAGGTGGTTTCATTTCTTCACAAGAGCACAAATTCCAGGTAGCTTAATGATGGGCTTGTATTTTATATTAGACCTGCTTCTGGCATTTGCCTCATTTCCTTCTGGTATGCAATTTGCACCATTTCTGTTACGTGACTACCACTGTAGCCTTTGCATAAGGAGATCACCTTACTTGAGCGTCCACTAGGTCTGTGTTTATATTTTGACTTGACACGTGCCCTCTTGATCTGCTATTGTAGCAACAGTTAAGTAATGTGGAGCATATAGGAAGCGGTTGCATGCTCGGACTGTTTCACATTGGAGTGGTGCTCTCTGCGCTCTCCTGGGGAAATGCTCTTGGCCCTTTTTTTTCCTCAAAGCACTTAATTAGCTCTCATGTAAACAAATGGGGCTACTGGGCTCCTATAGAGGTGAAGCACATCTAATTTGAATGTGTTTTTGTATGATAGTGTGTGTGTAGGTGAATAGGAAGTAGTGTTGTCTTTGTTTTGTTAACAACACTTCTCTTTTGGTACAGAAGTGTTTTGATATTCAAGGCACCCAGCACATTTAACTTGGGGTCTCTCTCTCTCTCTCTCTCTCTCTCTCTCTCTCTCTCTCTCTCTCTCTCTCTCTCTCTCTCTCTTTCTCTCTTTTT
>JAOUQZ010000039.1:21912251-21938161 GCA_028564935.1 Neosilurus hyrtlii
TTTTTGTTTTGTTAACAACACTTCTCTTTTGGTACAGAAGTGTTTTGATATTCAAGGCACCCAGCACATTTATCTTGGGGTCTCTCTCTCTCTCTCTCTCTCTCTCTCTCTCTCTCTCTCTCTCTCTCTCTCTCTCTCTTTCTTTCTCTGTGTTATTTCACTTCCTTTGCTCACATACAGAAAGTTAAGTAGTATTTGTCTGCATCCTTGAAATTGAAAATGGCTGAAGCAGAGGTTTCACTGTATGCCCCTGATGTTTCGTAATTATAAGCACTTCAGTACTTTAATATCTGTAAGGCTTTTTAAAACTTCTGAACTCTACTGCTTAAGTTGCATTATATATTATATCAAACTTGCATAATACACTTTCTCCCACCTGTGCAAAATCTCCCTCTTCCTCCTTGGCTGTCTGGTATAGCCCTATCTGGACAGGCTTAAATTTAAATGGAGTCCTGGGGTAATTTACTTTTTTATTGGTACGCAGTGATTTTTTTAAATTTCTGTCTAGATCTGCCAGGTCATTGTGCTTCTCTATCCTCATCTGTGAAAATTACCGGTGGAAATTATCCACTGTTTTCTTTGAACTCAGTCGTCACTGATAATTTTAGTCCCATCCAGATACACATTCATGATCTTCTATGCAGATGTCACCTCATGTTGGAAAAATAAAGGATTTTTGACGGCTGCTGCGTGAGATATTTAGTCTTATGATGTACATAATGGTGATTCTCAATCTGATATTAAACACATAAGTCATGAAAATGAAAAAGGGATATATATATATATATATATATATATATATATATATTACCTGGGAAAGCACTTTCAGAAGTGAAAGAAAATAAAATCCTTAAGAATATGAGAGCCTGTAGGTTTATATAAAGGTCTAGGTATTTTTTAAATAGTAGTGACTAGTTGTATAACTGTCAGTTCCTTGTATATCTTAAAGATAATTTCTGGGTTAGTCAAGACAAACCACTAGAGGCTGGCACCTGCTGGGGCAAATTTATTGCAGTCTGGATCGTTGAGGAACATAAAAATATAATTGTTTGGCTGGACTCTTGATAAACTAATCCAGTCTGAATAGGGCAGAGCTGTCTGTTTGCTGTATGATTTGTGTTAAGTGTACAGGTCACTGTAGCACAAGAATGTAATCATTTCACAAAAAAGTTCTACCTTAAAATACTGTACTTTCATGTGTTTATGTTAAAAAAACAAAAAAAAGCATAAATATGTTAACATTTTTTATTTCAGGTAATGTCTAACGTTGCCTCGTCTGTAAAGATTGGTTTGGTAAAGAGTTAGTTTAAAGCACCGATTAATATGCAGTCAGTCACCCTAAAGAGGTCTTTAGCATTGCTGGTCATGTGTGCATTTCTCATGTAGTGAAGGAGTTACGCTGTGGGATAGCTAAATTCCACGGTGATATGGACATGGGCCCGTTCCACCCCACACGGAACTGACGGAATTAATCAGGATCACGTACGGAGATCATATGAGTGAAGAGACGGTGATGAAATTCGTGTTTAAATGCCACTTGAGGATAAGACAGAGAATGTTGCTGATAATCACAATGAGAAAGCTTTTCTTATCATAAACTTAAAATTCTTTTGAAAAATTGCTGGTAATGTTGTTTTTTCCCCTCCATAAGTAAATTAGATAATGTAGAGGTAGATGAGATGTCTCTCGGTGGGTTTAAAATCAAAGCTTTTAAATCAGATTTCCTCCTTTTTGTGTAAGCAGATTCTTTAAATGTAAGAGCTTTATTGGTGGTTAAAATACATATAAAAATTATTTTTAATATTAGGAAATATTAACATAATATAAAAATAATGACATTAGATATGTCAGGGTGGTGTTGTGGCTAGCACGTTCGCCTCACTGCCAGAAAGTACGGGTTCAGTTCCCGGGATCGGGGCTTTTCTGTGTGGAGTTTGCTTGTTCTCCCCATTCTCGCATGTGTTTTCTCCGGGCAATCTGGTTTCCTCCCACATTGCAAAAACATGCACAATAAGCTGATTGGTGGTTCCAAATTGCCCCTGGGTGTGAGTGTGAATGGTTGTATGTGTATTGGCCCTGCGATGGTCTGATGAGCTGAACAGGGTGTACCCTGCTTTTGCCCAGAGTCGGCTGAGATGGGCACCAGCCTCCCCGCGACCCTAATTAGGATTAAGCGGCTTATAAAAAGATTTAAATAGGAAGTGTCACATTTTTTGCTCATAGATCGAATTACATTAATGCAAATGCCGTAAAGCCACGAGCTCGAATTTGTCACATCTGCGCTCACGTGCCCACACAGGCAACCCGATAAATAAAGACGGTGTTGAGCAGCTTATTCTCTTACTTAATGTATGAAGGTTTCTGTAAACGTACACATGCAGACATTTTCAGAGCTCTGCTTTTAGGCAATGCTTAAATATTTATATTACATTAATCAGACAGACATGGATCGCTTGCCCCAGAGAAAGTTTGTTTGTTTGTTTTTGTTTATTTATTTATTTATTTATCTATTTATTTATTATGTGTTGTAGCTCCTGATGTTAAATGATTGGATTTCCTCTCTTTCTTTTTTTTGTTGTGAACAGGAGGCTGGTGTTACAATGGAGATTCTTCAGCTTCTAACAAAGCCTTTCACCTGCACTGCACACACCGACTTGTTCCTCCTCTGGAAGGTTTAGTTTTGGGGCTCTGCACTAATCTGGTATGTAATCTGAAATCTTTTTGCATGCTCAGTCATTCGTGTGTCAGGTGGGAGGTGTTTCGTGTAAACATCAAACCTCGGCCGTGCGCGTCTGTTGTATGATTATGCGGTTATTGGTGTGTCAAAATACATACATCCTCGACAATAAGTGCTCGGTGTTTGAGATCACATCCTTTAGAATATGAGTGGAGGAAATACAGACACCAGTATCCAGCATCATCCTTCTCTGAGTTATACATGCAGCTGCACACTAGAGTGTAATATCGAAATTAGAATCTGTACATATTTCAGGTCTATATTTCAGCTGAAAGCTCCCAGCTTCTGTGATTCACTGCTTTACAGATTGTCTCTGAGTAAGCCTCTTTTTTAAACCAGGCTAATGGCGTCATGCTCTCTTTTCCAAAAGGTAAAAAAATTTGTTTTTTTTTTTCTTTTTTTTTTTTTCTTCAAAGAATCTGCATAAGCGCTGTAGGATTAACACTGACTGCATGTTTAACACTCAGTGTCATATTTTGGTAGTAGGACCCTCTTACCTCTACCATATGTGTAGGATCAGCGTGTGGTTGGGTTTTTATGTGAAAAGTAATTCAAAAATGCTTCCTGCACCTTTCATCAGAGATATGGGCTAATTTCTGTATTTTTCTATATATAGATGAACTTCAATACCAAGTGTGAATGAAGACATAATAGATATTATAGGACTGACCGATACGGACCAAAAGCCAAATCTCTATTGTTTTTCGCTGAAGGTCAAAATATGTTTGAAAAGTATATCAGATTTTTTTTCTTATAGACTGATAACAAACAGACCGGTCCAAGTCAAAGCCGCATGTTCCAAATGTCACGGTCACTTTTATCAGACAGCTGTACGTCAGCACAAAAATGACCAACCGGCATATAATAAATAAAACGATTCTTGAATTAAATAAAAATAAAATGTTCTTTTTTTGCAATGTTAACAAAAAAGATACAGAGCAAAATTAACAAAACAACAACTTGCTCTTTAAAAAACACAGTTAGGGATTAAGGGGTTAAGGATTTTTAGCAGCTGTATTAAAAAAACAAAAACCCTGACATTTAGATAGCATATAAAAAGAAAGTAAGTGATGCTACAAAGACTTTTAAAATATGGCCATGACCATGAAAGCTGTAAACATTTTAGTTGTGAATAAACACAGGATTATTTTCCCATCACTGCTTGTGCTTGGGGGGTGATTTCGGTGTTTAAACGGATGGTGCAGCCTTTGTGCATGTCGTGCCATCCAATGAAGTTATATGGCATGTTCCTGTGTATGCACTAATCTTTTTAGGTAGATACACATTTATTGTAGCACTTATTTTAAACAACTGATTGAGTTTTACTATATTCTGATGATGAGATGAGGTTTTGTTTTTTAAACTCTCGGTTACTCTCAGTATATAGTGGACGTGGATGCCGAGTTACATACCTATTCTAAATGAGTCCTACACAAACGTTTGTTCGGAATTTTGTTTTTTAGGTATTCTCTACGGAATGCATTCGTCTGCTGCTCATCTGACACTTTGAATCCAAACCGTTGTCAAATTATTGAACCGTTTGTTTTTCTTTTCGTCTGTTTTTCATTCATTGCCCTGTTTTCATATATAAGTTGATTGGGGGTGGAGTTGGTTGTATGCCGAGAAGGGGGAGGCGAGAGTGGGTGAAATAGGCGAACTGGTGGCTCAAAGAAAAAATTTATCGATATCAGTAGAAATGATTGTGATGTCATATTGCAAAGGTAAGTGTAGCGATATATCGTAAAAACAAGATAAATATCGTCCAGCCTTAGAATATTACATTCTGTTGCATTATCTAAAAATACTACTGCACCTTGCAGCACAATGATGACGGTGCCATATAGTCACCGAGCACTTTATTAGAAACACCACTAGTACGTCCTTCCTGTGTTTTGAAGCCCTCTCCAACCAGCCTCTGTTTCTTTGTACCTGGATTTCACAAGAGATCCGAAACGTTGCTTTGATGTATTGGTTCATGTTGATATGGTTGCATCACTGCATTGTTTTAGATTGTTCAGGTGTACCTACGTGCTGCAGATCTCCTGTTCTACCGCATCCCCAAATGTGTTCTGTTGGATTCAGATCTGGTGACTGGGAAGGCTGAAGGACATTAATCTCCCTGTCATGTTCATGAAACCACTATATTAATTCTTTTTGTGAGCCTGTGCCCACTGCAGCCTCTGCTTTCTGCGCTTGGCTTGTACAAGTAGAACCTGATGTGTTTTGTTATTGTAGCCCAGTCTCCTCACGTTGCAATATTTCTGAAATGCTTTTCTGCTCACCATAAGTGTATAGAGTGATTAGTGCAGTGACTGAGTCACTGTTGCTGCTGAGTCAGCTCGAACCAGTCTGGCCATTTTCATCAACAGCGCATTTCTATCTGCAGAACTACTGCTCATGGGATGTTTTTATTATTGCATCATTCTGAGTAATCGCTAGAGGGAGGGTGTTAAGCAAAAAAAAAAATCCCAGGAGATCAGCAGTCAGAGAAATACATAAGCCGAACCCCTGTCAAAACTCACTCATTTGCCGAACTGCTTAATCCTACGAGGGTCGCAGGGAGACTGGAGCATATCTCGGCTGACACAGGCCGAAGGCGGTACGTCCTGAACAGCACGGTCAAAACTTGCTGATCGATTTTTTTTATTTTTATTCCCCCCCCTTGTTCTGGTGGTTGGTATGAACATTTCCTGGAGCTGTCAGCTCATATCTTCATGATTTTGTGTGGTTTTCTGCAGCCATGTTGGCTGATGAGATCATTGCGTGAATGAGTTGTCGTGCAGGGGTTTTTAAAATGTTCACTGAGTGAACTCCTGGCATGTTTGCGTGTATGCGCTTTAACATCCCAGTCTAGGTTTATTCCCCTTTTGCTGTTTTAATAACCTCCATTCTTGTGGGAAGGCTCTGCATTAGATTTTGGTATTACTGTCGGGATCTGTGATCATTCAGTGATTAGCAAGTTCAGGCACTGATTAGGCGAGTAGTCCAGGGGTGCAGTCAGCGTTCCAGTTCACCCGAAAGCTGTTCAGTGTGATCAGAGCTTTGTTTGGCCATATATTGTATCTGTAAGTGACCTGTTATGTTCTGTAGGTATTTTACTTGTGTGGTTTGAGGGTGAAAGTCCTTACAAAGGGAAGTTCTTCTCAGTGACGCTCTTTATCCCATAATGCAAAATTAAATCCTGCCACGTGCGGTCTCTACACAGCATCAGGGCTCACTGAATGGTTTGATGATGAAGAAGATGATGTAATTCATGTGCTGTGGTCTTCAGTTATTAGATCTCTACTTTGCTGAATACCAGAGGGAGACTTTGGGGTTTCGGCGCACATGGACACCATCAAATTGATGCATTGAAGCTGTTGTGATGGTGCTGTGGTGGTCAGGCACCTTACCAACTCAATTTAAATACTGTAAGTTTCTCACACTATTGTGATCATTTGTCTCTTTTGGGGTCTCACATTGCTTATCTCCCCCTGTCTTCACTCCCCCCGCCTCTCTGACGCAGTACTGACCTGCTTTCTTTTCTTTCTCTTCTTTCTTTCTAATTCATCAGCCTGTTCTTTTTGGCTTTGTGCCCCCAGGCCTGGCTGAATGAATCTAGAATCGTTGGAACAGCGGACTGACTTGTGGGTGTGTACGCAATTATCATAGAAATGATATCGAGGCAGTTCTGGCTCTGCGGTAGATCTGACTTTATACCACGCTGCTGTTAGCTGTCAGAGTCACAGGTGAACTCAGACCTGTGTTTGCATGGCTGGAAGCCTGTGAAGTCAATACAGCATATTGTTATTGCTTGATTTTCATGCTGGTGTGGGCCTGCCACTGAGTGTTTGTCTTGTTTTGCAAAAAAAAAAAAAACAGAGAGAGAGAGATGTGTACTGAATTGTGTATGCTAGGACTGCATGATAAAGCTTAAATGATGAAAGCTAATTAAATTGCAGCCTTACACAACAGGTTTTTTTTTTTTTTTTAACATCAAAACCTTATGCATTGTTTGTCTTTTGCATTGTAATTCTTTATAGCACAGCACTGTTCGGACTCGTCAGTGGTTAGCTAATTAAAATATGCCACTCCGAGGGGAAGTGCTAAATGATCGGAAATTAGTAATCAACAGAAAAGGCCTGTTGTTTAATAAGGAAAAACATTTTCATTGTCCACGTGAGGAAGATTTCTGACATATATGGAAGGAGTTAACAATTATGGAAGTAGAGATTTTTTTCTGGGGGGGGGGGGGGGGGATTGGGGAGACAAGCTGTTTTAGCTGTAGTTTTTAGACGAAACCTCCACAGAATCGAACTGTAAACAGGTAAGAGGGTGAAATGCTTTTCTTTATTACATCTTAAAATGTTTGTGGTACAAGATGAATAAAACACTTTGTAATTCGATTTCGGTTGTGTCACACCACTGTGTGAGTAATTATTTTTCCTTTAGACCTGTTTGAATCTATTCACAACATTGCAGGAAAGTTTGGGGTGAAGCAAGATTCCAGCAACAAATACAGTCAAATCACACAGTATGAGAGAAGATTCCACCTTTTCTCTACTAGAGGAGTGTTCAACATCTGGAGGACTGGCACTGATAAACATGCAGTATGCTTATAGCAAGCAGCAGTAGTCAATCTCTCTCTCTGTCCCTCCTTCTCTCTGCCCCCCCCCTCTTTTTCTCTCCCTCTCTTTCTCACTTTCTCTCTTTCTCTCTCCCTCTCTTACTCAGTCTTTTTTTCTCTCTATCTCTATTGCTCTGTCTCTTTCTTGATCTTTCTCACTCTATTTCTCTCTCCCTCTCTTACTCACTGTCTTTTTCTCTCTCATTCTCGCTCTGTCTGTCTCTCTCTCGCTCTGTCTCTCTCTCTCATTCTCGCTCTGTCTGTCTCTCTGTCTCTCTCTCTCTCTCTCTTATTGAGTGATTGAGTGCTGACCAAATAAGGCTTGTTACAGTGAATAAGACACTTTTTTTTTTTTTTTTTATTCCTTGCATATATTTTCCAGTCTGTAAGCGAAAGAAATTTGCCCCTTAATTGGATCGGATCTTTTACATATTCACAACAACTGAACCCCATTTATAAAATAAATCAAGCACTACTGTAGCTAGATAAAGTGTATTCTCTGTTGGCCAGTGATATTTATTTTCTCCTTTTGTAGTTTGATGAAATTGCTTTTATTTGCAGTCTCAGAATGTAAGAAAGAGAAAATCCAGAGTGCTCTGTGGTCCAGTGGTTAAATTGTATGAAGAGGGAATTTGATGTAATGTTCCAGGCTCCAAAAAAAAAAAACTGTCATTAGCTAATTTTAGCTAAGCTCTCAGATAGTACCAGTGGTTTTGTTAATTCATCCAAACAAAGTTTGTGGTAACAATTAAGATGTGATGGATTGTTCAGTTTTCATACAGTCATAGTTCTGACTTAACTGCTTTATTTTTGAAGCATGTTACAAGTAAATAAGTTCATTGCTTGCTGCTATTTCTAAAGCAGTCTATGTACCAGAACCCCCCTCTGAATCTTAATGAGCTTATGATGAATGCGCTTGTTATACTGAATGCAAGAGCACAACAGTAACAGATACGGCATACTCTAGAATAATTTAGTATGTTTGTTTAAAAAAAAATATAAATGTAATCCAACAAACATTTTATTGCTTTAAGGAGAACAAGAACGACACGTATACTTTAACTGACTGCTAAACATTTACTGATTTCAGGTAACTAAAAGGTCCCCATCTGTTTTACTCGAGCACCAGTGACTTCATTTATTTAGTGTCTGGTGATGTTCTGTCTTAAGTGAATTGTGCACTGTGCTCGGAAACCACTCATGGAAAAATTGCAATTTTAAAATAATTTTTCATGAGATAACCAAGAGAGCTTGACGTAAATTCTGCCTTGTGTCTGTCGTCGTTGGGCTGTTGGGCCATTGGGCCATTTCCTGTTTACTTTGAGTGATGTATTTTGTTTTTATTGTGTATTCTAAGTAAAAAATTCCCTGTTAAAAGTTACTAAATAATATTAATCACAGAACGCGATTTGACTTAATGGCCAAGAGCGCACGTCAGTGCAAAGCCATTTCGTCTCACCTTTCAAGCCCTGTCTGTGCTCGCATTACATGAGGATGAATGTAGCATCATTGAACACTGCAAATTATGGCACTGTGTAAAAATATTACTGCACCTTGAACACCGTGCTGACGTTAACCTAGCTTTCCAAAAGTTTGGGGACACTTAACTTTTTGAACGTCCTGTCTCAGATTGAGTTCTCTTTAACCACTCAAAACAGTCTCCGAGTTCCTGGGAGGATTTTCCACTGTATTTTGGTGCATGCGTGTGTGCGTGTTTTTGTGCTTGCTCAACCACAAGCATCAGTGACGTCAGTCTTGCAGTTGCAGTTCATCTCAAATGTAGTCAGTGGTGTTAGTCAATGCCCTGTGCGGGCCACTCTTCCCTTCCAGCCTGGGCAAGCCCCATCTTTATGGAGCTGGCTTTGTGCATGTAGTAAAAGGTTTGGGCCACCTGGTTTCAGCATATGGAAATTATATTGCTATTATCATAGAACATTTAATATAATTGTGTGCAACAGCTTTGGGGGATAACATATGGGTGTGATGGCCAGGTGTCCACATACCTTTGGCCAGATAGTGTATGGATTAAATGTTCATGAGCCTTACTGCATCTGGAAAGACTACTTTTGCATTATTTACAGTTTGAAAATGTTTGAATTTGTGATTGCCAGTATGTCAGGACCTGATTAGTGGACCTTGTTACTGGTTATGGAGGTACAATTTTTTGCTAAGAACAGAAACAAGACACTTCTACAGAACTGCAGAAGGTCCTGCGGGTGGGTTCTCAGCTGATGTAGAAATTGCATATCCACTGCAGAGATTTTTTTTTTCTCCCCCCCCTGTTAGGCACTCAATACCAGTATTCCAGTTGGCTCCCCAGCTCAGGGCTCAAGAGACTCATCCGCAGCCGCCAGTCTTGTCCAGTGTAGTAAGAGAGAGAAACAGTCGGCAAAACCTTCAAATCCTCAACCAACTGCAGTTTTGAACATGTTTAGCTACAGGTTGTTTAAATTTCCCCTCTGTATGCAGACACGGCATCATCTTTTGGTGAAATTAAAGTGTGTAGTAGCATGTGTGATGTGATGGACATGATACGGAACACATCCACGCGACAATATATAGATATACACACTTTAGATAGATATACACTGAATACATGATGAGCTGCTTGAAAGATCTTTGAGTTGTTCCTTTTCTTTTGAAAATCATTGTGCCCATGCATTTTAAGATTAAGCCAGTTTCCTTGAAGCTTTTTTTGTTTACAGCAAATAATCAATTCTACTGATAGGAGGAATTCGCGATCAGCATTTTTCGCTTTGCATGGGAAGCTAATCATGTGTTTCTTTTCTGGTGACCAACATTTCTCAGCCACTGATTTGCTTCGGTCTAAACGTATATGAGATGACAAGGAACACTATAGTTACACTTTAGTTCAAATAAGTTTTATTTTAACAATATAAACACAGAGAAGAAGCAAATGCATTCCTAATTGGTTTAGAACTGTAATATTACTACTCACTGCACTTTCTCCTTCAGGATCAAACATGTATACAACCAATAAACAAACTTGAAAAAATAAAGTAAGTGCCATTTTGAGGTAGTGTTGACTTTTCTAAATAAATTAAATTTGTAAAGGAAATACAAGATGCTTTTATAATTTGCTTTAAGTGGGTTTTATTTATTTATTTATTAATCTAGCAAGGAAACGCTTGAGGTATGGCATGTTTTCATGTGTAGTGCCGTATAGATAGGGGGTACTCGGCTACGTTTGGCTTGGTGGCTCATATCTGCAGTTGATTTTATGCTGCCATCATGCTAATGAGTTGATGGGCGGGGACGGGCTTTTTTTTCCCCCTTCTTCTTCTTCTTTTGATTCGCAGGTAACGGGGAGCCTATCACGCAACAAGAGCTTGGCAGGAAAAAAAAAATTCTTGGGCAGGTTGCCAGCGTGGCACAGAATCTACAGACCTGCTGAAGAAAAAAGATTATTTAATTTTGCACATCATCGTAATCCAAATATTCCAATTAATCAAAAAATTCTAACTGAGTATTATATGTGAATTACGTTCTGTATCTGTTGTATTATTCTTTCCTTTTGTGTTTCTTTTGTTGAGAGTAAAAAGAGACAGCAGGTCTCTCAATATCCTCATCTGTTATTTCCACTCCAGCAGCTTTCCTTCCTCTTACACCTCTGTGTTCAAACAACGTTTAGGTCACCTGACCCGACACACTCGCTGAGGTCACTCACAGAAAGGGGGCTGTTATTTATTTGCTGGTTTAAATTGTTGGATAGAGAGATGCATTTTAATCATCCATTATTAGTCCTCGCCAAAATGCTTGAGTCACACTGAGCACAGTTTACAATAGAACCTAATGGTAGAAGATGTTCGCTAACACCTACTGTGGTGTGACTCTCTTGTGAACTGGTTTTGGCTCCAAATGTGTTTAAATTTAGGACTGTAAGGCTTTAAAAAGAAGTAATAGCTCAATGAAGTGTTCATTATTGTTTCCGTTTGAATAAATGCTCATTTAAAAAGGGCTTTGTATCTGTTAAATTAAGTTGGCTGAATAAAATAATGGCAGAGTTCAAAAACTGTCTTTCAATTCTTCCTTAAAGGATAATCAGTGACGTCCCTTGATAAAATGGAGGATGTGCTAATCAAAAATGTTAATTCAGCGTTTACCATCCAGCACGTCGTGTGGAATGACTCGACAGCTCGGGCTGTCAGGTGATGCCCGTAAAGTTCAAAATTGATTTTGTGCGCGGTTGCCGTACCTACAGTACCAAAGCCTGTAATCCAGACACCTTGCAGCTGAAACTAGAATTTACGTGGCTAAATTTCTTAGAAAACTTGCACGCAGTGGTTTTGAACGCGTCATTGCCCCATCAATAAGAAGCAGAGACAGCTCTGAAACTACATCTGTCGAAGACGCTATAAATATACCAACAGTGACATTCTCCCTCACCAAGCCATAACGTCTTTCTGTCCCAACACCAGTACATTGTCATTTAACTAGACTACCAAACTCTAAAAACCAATTCCCTTTCAAACGAACAACAAGCCGTATACTGTCAACATCTGGACAAGCTTAAAAAGAAAAATATCACTGGACTCACAACAACACCGTTGCCTTGCCTGGATAATATCCTGGAAACCCAACCTGCTGAATCAGTGAAAGGGGACAGACGAGGATGTACAGACAATGTGCACAACGTATTTTGTATTCATTGGAAGCTAATAGAAGGGTTTCTTTCTTTTTTCACATTTTTTAAATTCGTGTTTCTCAGCAACATGTTTTTTTTTTTTTACTTTTTGCTTAATATCAGATTTTAAATTCTGCTCCTCCTGTGTTGTAGAGCATTGATAAAAATAAATAAATTAAATAATAAAATTATAGAAGGTCAGTGGACGAGGGTGAACTACATTTTAAAGATGTTATCGCCGTTCACATCATCGCAGGCTTCTGCTTCTCCAAGGCCTTCCACACCTTCCTCTCCCTGGTCAGTTGTTCAGATTATGTGAGTTCAGGCCTCTGCTCCCGCAGTCAACCTTGATACCCTCAATTCACCTTTTTGGCTTGTCGTCTCTTTGGACTGTCTCCATTAACATCTCCATGTAGCCTTACTGGTGGAATTCTACGTGTGAGGTCGAAGTACCTGAGACTTTTTGTAGCTACTCTGTCATTTACTGTTTCCTTCATCTCGTGTCTTTCTCTTATGTGGGTGTTAATTTTTTGGTCTGTTCTTGTTATTCCCATCGTTTTCCTGAGACACGTCATTCCAAATGTGGCGTTTTGTTTTCATCGTTCTTCTGTAACGTCCAAGCTTCAGCACCGTAGAGAAGAATGGACGGTATCATGACTTTGTAAAGCGATCACTTGGTTGCACATCTTATTCCTTTTAATGCCCAGATGTTGTTCATCTGAATAAATATGAAAAAGAAATAAAAAATGTCTTATTTTTATATTTGAAGCCACATCCACATGTGTAGTAATATTGCAAATAGCCATGTTGAAATAAATTAGTTGCTTTTGTAGTTTGTCATCACAATAGAATGAACTTATGTTTGGTAGATAAGCATGTTTCAGTTAAACTAGCATAAAGTGTAAAAAACCAATAAGCCCCGCCCCCCCTCTGTATCATTCTGATGTTACTGTCTTTGACGGGAGTATAAAGCCAGCGCTCGGTACGCTGTTAGTAACAGAACATACTTTTGTTTAAGTCCTCAAATGATTGAAATCAGATGCAATACAACTTAAGGTCACTTTTTTTTAAAGAACATATTCACTGGTGTTGCACTCGTTACTACCAGCAAAGAAAACAGGAAATAATATCCACAGACTTTTGTTGCATCTAATAACTGAAGGCCTTTTCATGCAGGCTTTGAATTTATTCACATCCAGCACAGTTTGAACGGTGTCCTTTTATTTGTTTCCTCACTTTACCTTCCTTGTGCAGTACAGCTTCTATCCAGGACTTGTGAATTCTCTTGCTCTGGTCAGAGATTTCCGATATTTGTAGCCTACAGACCTCGCATTGATCTCCACACTTCTCTGGCAGCGTAGCGAGATTTAGAGCGGGCTAGGGTATCTGTTATGGAGGTCTTGTTTATTTATTTATTTATTTCACAGGGCAGAGTGTGAAGGTATCGCGTGGCAGTGTTCCAGTATTAGCTCGTCTAAACATGCTGAACTGGTCTTCAGTCTGCGCCGTCATTCCCTGAACATTGAGAGTTTTGGGAGGTGAAGCACTTAAGAGATCCTAACCCACAGTTCGATCCTGGCAGGTTTTGTTGCCGAGGAGTGGTATTAAATCAAGTCATTCGGACACCCTGTATAATCCTAAAGGCTATTACTGATTGTATGAGTGTTGTAACATCAACATTGTACTGCAAGCCTAATCAGCATGAATTACTACCGCTAGATAAATTAGTGATCTTTTGGCTGTGTTTTAAAGCTGTTTTAATTGATGTTTAAATACTGCTATCTCTAATGAGTTTTTTAATTAGTTGAGGTTGCCAGATTTAATACCCTGGTGTAAGGTTCACGTGAATAATTAGCAAATAATACATTGCATAAAGTGTTCCTTTAACCCAACCTTATCCAGCCAAACAAGTTTACTAATTGCTGAATAGTAATGCAATGTTGTGAGTTAAAATTCTATAAATCAGTGCTAATTCTTTCTGTTAATCCCATCATTAGTAGAAAAGGGAAAAATGCTTGTTTTTGGCAGAGATTTTTGCATAAAACTCGGATTAGGCACATTAGAGACTTCAGCGCACGCTTTTAATTTTGACAACATTATACAAAAAAATGTGTTTATTAATCTTGGATTGTGGGGCTGGTAATGGAGTATAACCAGGAAATGTGTAGTGTTAGAGTGGCTTCGCATGTGTCGTCGTCGTCGTAGTCCCCGGCCCTTCTTGCATAGCTCAAATCTGGTCCTCTGTCTGCGACCGCAGTGCTATAAATCCTCCTGTTGCTCACGTTTATCGGTCAGAAGCAGCGCTGCTTCATTTGCTGAAATGTTTCAGGGAGGCAGGATTTATGATTTCAAGGCCGTAGGATGCATTGGGTGGATGAAGTTAGCCGGGGAGAGTTTAATACACCCTCTGCAGCACAGCAGTACGTGTCTACTTTGTCGGTTCTATGATTCTCTAAGGGAGGCCGTTCTTTCCTCTCTGCCTCCTTATTTCCACTCGTCTATGTAGCTGCCCACTAGAAGCTCTTTTCTACCACCACAAACACTTCCAGTGGTGTCACCACTTCTGATTCAAACGTGATTTTGTGAGAAATGGAGCATTTGCTTATTATCTGCTTTTAGGAATTTGTATTGCTTTATTTGTTTTATGTGTGTGAGCTGCCATTTAGTTGCACTGTCATACATGGGTTCACTCTAGAGGTATGTGACGGTAAACATACACACAGACAGACAGAGTCTGGATACAGATGATGCCTCTTGGTTTGTGTTTATTGCTTAGCAATGCTGAGCTGCAGTGTTCTGTGGAGAAGCACTCCGAGTGATTCAGGATGACTCTGAATATGATCTAATCTAGTGTACTTCTAGTTAATGGCTTTAAATTTGGTCTGTGGCACTCTGGTCCTCTGTGTCTGCTCCACATCCACGATTTGCCTTTGCGCCGTCCTCCACTCGACAGCCTTCTCCCATCACCCCTTTTTCGACCTTGTGTCTTGTATCTTTCTCCTCTCTATCTGATTTGCTTTTCTTCTCTCTGCGGTCTTTTCAGTCAAGTGTTCTCGAATGCTGATGAGCCTCCTCCAAACCAGTTCATCTCTGGAGGGTTTTTGCAAGGTTTAATGCTCTGACCTGACTCTTGAGCTGGTAACCTTTGGTCTGTTCACCTAATATGTGTGTCCTCTGAAGAGAACAAAAGGTCCAAAAAGAAACTGCAGCTCAAAAATACATACATTTTTAAGCATATTTCAAAAAAAAAAAAAAACAACAAAAAAACAGCTTGGTTTGACCTTGCAGCTTGATAATAGAAAGACTGAAACTGGCAGTGAGAGACAGATGGGAATGAGAGTTCCCCTAGATGAGTCGTAATTCCGACCCCAGCAGGTAAGGGTAAAAATGGTTTAGGTGTGAGACTCTTGAAGACTCATCTACGGGCTGCGGTATAGCTAGTGAACATGCTGTTTCACATTTTGCTGGCATGCAAAAAAGCTAATAATTAATGATTTATGTCCTGGGATTTATGCATTAGTGACTTGGAGCAGCTTGTAAAGATGCAGTTATTGTGCCTTACTTGCTGTTTTTTGCATGAGCTTTTTCCTTTCATAAGCCAAAATGCTCCAATGGGACTGTTTTCATTTACCATTTTCCTGTATTCCAAGTGCAAGATGTACATCACAAGTTAGGAAGGAATAAGTCCAATTAATATCTATAATGTTCACCTGGCCAGTGTTTTAGCCGTTTCAGGACTTTTCCCCCTTCAGAAGATATGATTTATTTTATTTTCTTCGTGATATAATTTTTCATGTGTTTTTCTTTTAGTTCGAAAAATAACAGATGTGACAACAGAAGTTTATAAAAGTTTTAGTTGGATTTTATTTCCCTTTTGCTTTCTCAAATGTGAAAATGGAGGTGTGGGCAGGAATTAGGATGAATGAAAATACATGCTTTCAATCCACTTTTTTTTGTAGAGGCTTCTCTAAATTCACCCTTTTCACTGACTTTAATGCCAGGGGAATTGCAAATTGCAGCTCTTTCTTGAATATCTGTGCTGCATAGTTTCAGTCGGATTTCGTGACTACCCTGACCAGGATTCTTTTCTCTTTATTCAGTGTCGTTCGCAGCGTTTCCTTTTTTTCATCACACATTTTCTGTCAGTCATCTAGAAATAAAACATCAGGTCAGAGATTGGTGTGTAAACAGAATTATGAATAACGAAAATGCAATGAGTTTACATGGGCTCATGGTCTGATTTCAGGAAAATTGATAATTATTGTTTTGTAATCTGCAGGACTACACGGTTCCAAAATAAATCAGATACCCTGCCCGGCCAAAATGGGGGAAAAGTTTCACACGATGATATTTTGCTCAACCACCTTTAGTCTTGATTGCAGCATGTAATCTCCATGGCATTGTCGTTTCAGTTGGTCAGGTTGAGGCTCAGCAACATTGTGGCACTAAAAGTAAGTCATGTGATGACCTGAATGACCAGCTTATGTGCTGTAATCAAGGCAATGGTTGGTTACACGCTGTAATCACAGCTTAAGGTGGTTTATCAAAATATTCAAGTCCGCAAGGTTTTTTTTATTTTTGGCTGGGCTGTGTATCTCACACTTTTGTCTTTTTTTTTTTTTTCCTTTTTATTATTATTTTTTAATTGTTTATTGAGTGAGGGGACTTGTTCCTAGAATACACAGTTCAGCCATAACATTAAACCCACCAGCTTAATATAGTGTAGGTCACCCTTTTGGCACTATAGTTACTTTCAGAAGGTGTGTTGGGGTATCTGACACCAAGATATTATCAGTTCTTTACATCCTGTAAGTTCTGAGGAGGGTGGCTGTGTGGATCATTGCTGAGCCTATTCCACAGATGCTCGATTAGATTGAGATCTGGAGGACGTGGACGCCAAAGGTTTATGTTACTCATGTGCATGTTTCCATGCTCCAGAGCTTGTCATCCTGCTGAAAGACATCATACTGCCATTAGAGAATACTGTTGGTGTACTTCAATAGTGGGGAAGGTTTGCAAAAGTGTGTAAGTATGAACTGCGTGTCAAAGTAACATCCTTTGAATGCCAACACCCACAAATTCCCAGCTAAAGAGTGCACAGAGCACTACGCTCCAACCACCGGCTTGCCTCCTCGTAGTGCATCCTGGTTCTGTCCCTCTGTGGGGTAATGTGCACACAGCCAGCTGTCAGCATGATAGAAAATAAACCATGATTCATCAGAACAGGCCGTCTTCTTCCGTTGCTCCATGGTCCACTTCTGATACCCACATGCTCAGTGCAGGGGCTTTCGACAGTGGACAGGAGTTATCGTGGTATTTAGCTGTAATGCAGTGTTTTGACAGCTTTTACTCATAGCCAGCATAAATATTATCCAGCGATTTGCGCTACAGTAGAACAGATGGACTAACCTGCACACCGTACACACCTCAGCAAGCTTTGCCCATTTTTCCTGCTTCCAAAGTATAAGCTTTTGAGAACTGACTGTTTTATTGCTTTCTAGCATATCCCACACATTGTCAGGTGCTGTTATACCAAACCAATCAATGATATTCACTTCACCTGTCAGGGGTTTTAATGTTATGGCTGAATGCTGTATGATGATCCTGATCTTCTGTGAGTCAATTTGACAGTTCTGTCAGAGCTGTCAGGTTGTAATCAGTGGAAAATTTCCGTCGTCATGTTTGAAAGATATACAGACCAAGATTCACTTTCAATTTATCCCAGGCATCACAACAGAGAAAACTTTTCTTCTGAACTGTTTCTGATGGTTTATAGTGATCAGTCTTGCTTGAGCAGTGTGCCGAATATAAACGAGAATCCTTTTCTTTTCCTCAATCACGTTGTGTTTCATCCATCATTATGAACTCTGAATATGGTGCCTGGGTGTTGGGTCAGTGATTCACAAAGAGCACTGAGAGATTTTAATAAATCCCAAACAGCTAGTTAGTGTTAGTGGTTTTAATAAATGACAAGCTCTTGTTAAATGTAGCAAGTCACCTGGATTTTATTCTCACAACTGTTGTGGAATAATGAGGGAGTCTCAGAAATTTGGCAGGAGGGATTATATCTTCCAGATAGGATCATGTCCTAATCCTGCCACAACTGTCTGCACTTTTTATATGTCCAGTCTAGTGAGCAGAATCGGTTTGGAGCATAGCCAGAATGGTTGGTTCTGATCAGAATAATCCCAACGGTAGTGAAAGGCGTAGCACAACCTCTACTGCAAATTGTTACGCCTTGTAACTTGAAGCACACGCACGATTTTGTGACAAGACAGTGCTTCCTCCTCTGATATATGACTTGGGCTACTCTTTTCTAGTACGGAGAAAATGTTTTACTATAAACACTGAAACTGTTGTTGAATGAGCTGTGGTTCATCTCCCCGAAGCCCACTTCCTGGATTATGGCAAATATTTTTCTTTCCCATGGCAGTTATGATGATAGTTTAGGGTCAGTTAGGATACAAATGCCTCTGAAAGTAACTGATTTATGGCTGCGCAGCTGGAATGGTGCAGACACGGGTGGCAGAGGATGAGAGTAAATATTTGACTCTTCTCTCTGAGGGAAGGAAAGAGTGCTGCATGCAGAGGGAGTCAGAATTGTGCATACCGAGCCTTGTGATTGATCTGTTAGTTAGGAATGCATTCCCCTGTTGTGGTCCTGTTCTTCAGAGAAGCTTTGCCTTTTTCTGTGTGTAAAGATTTGTCTAAAACAAGGCATGGCAGACGTTCCAAAACGAGCACACGTGTTTAGATGACCCGGTGCTCGCAGTCACACGCTCTAGTGATCCACGTGGATTCCTGCTTACAGCCGTTTGTCACAGTCAGCATCTAAATATGTTTAAAGCTATGACTGCGTAATAAAATTCATTCTTAAAAAGCACTAACCGAGCCATGTGAGTATGAAAGAATGGAAAGAATGTGCTGGTACCGTGGATGATAACTCTATTCTTGGTTGCATAATCTACTGACTAAGGCATCTAACACATTGCACAGTCCTTGTAATTGGTTATTTAAAAATTTTGACGTACTAATAGCTTGTTGAATATATTTATATATGGCTTGGTAAGGTTGCATCTTCCACTTGGGGGAAAAATCAATTCAGCTACCGTGAATCTCAAATATATTGCTGGATACTTTGATATTTTAAGCTGGTGTGCGTCGGGTATTTAGCCCTTTAAGGACTAGCAAACTTTTATTTACCGGTATTGAGCTCATGGTAACCAAACTGAAAATTCCTTTTGTATTGTATGTATGTGTATGACTGTATATACTGTACAGTTTCCTGCCAAAAAAGTCACACTAGGATTTAAATGAATGAAAAGACTATAGGTTTTGATTAAGGTTTTTAGGTTTGGCTAATTACTATAGTTATGAATGTTTTAGCTGGCAATGTTATTTGTTTTATTAAATGTTAATTTTATTCAACCTCAACTGATGAGTAATTTCTCGTTTCTTAAACTACTGTCGGAATACGCCTCCCAGGGTTGGTAAAGATTCCACTGGATTTCAAAAAGGGCAAATAACTCACCAACATCAAATAAATAAAACAACTTAAAAATGGGTTAAGAACTCTATAAAATATTAAAACCAGAAAGGGTAGTGCTGAACCGTCAACTCTATGAAATACTTCTAGTCGTTTTTTTTTTTTTTTTTTAGGCTAACTATCATCAGATTCCATGTAAACACTGGTTGAAGCTGAATCCTTAAAAATGGACAATAGAGCTGACGGATATGTTTAATGGTCAGAATAAGAGCATCTCCACACCATTTTCTTCTCTGATGGCACGGATATGAAATTCGGGCTCACTCCATAAAATCTTCCCCAGCACATCCCGAACACTTCTAACAGGGTTAAGATCAGGACTCTGTGGTACCAGTTCATGTGTGAAAATGATTCCTCATGCTCCTTGAACCACTCTTTCACTTATTTGAGCCCCAGTTTAATATCCGTGCCTTTGGAAGTAAAAGTCCACGCTTGATGACACGCTGTAAAGGTGCAAGGTGGAGTTGGCATGGTTTGGACTTGTTAGACCAGTACATCCCACAGATGGGGAATTTGGAGTCCAGTTTTCCTCAAGCCTTCCCGAATAGTTTTTGCAGGGTGCATTAGAAAGGATGGGTTGAAAGTGTTGCTGTCTTCATCAAAGGTCACGAATGATTTCTTCACTCAGTAACTGGCTGTGCATCGTGTTTTTGCCAGGGTGCCCCCCCCCTTCTTTATTTCTTTTTTTTTAACCCCCCCAGAGAAACCTGCCTGTCAGCCCTCTTTGATCCTGCCTGCCTCTGATCATGGTGGAAGAGCAAGCCATACACATTAGAAGAAGGGGGGTGGGGTGGGGGGTTTCTGTTTTGGTTATTGGCGTTCTGACAGACAGGCCCGTCACCTGTATAACGCACACTTTTCCCAGGTATTAGATCATCCCAGATTCATGTCTGTTGAGGTAAAAACAAGCAATCTTGCTAGAGATCTTATTTGAATCACTGAAATGCGAATGCCGAGTGTTAAATAAGCGAAAAATACTTTTTTTAAAAATCCAAAACAAAATTCAAATACTCATGTATGTTTTTTCATTTCTGTAGACTGGCAGGCTCAGATCTGATATCTTCCTGAGATGTTATGACTTGCTGCCTGAGCGTGAGAAATGAGTGTGATATAAATTCATGTGGAACAATCAGGCATGTGTTGCTTTTTTTTCTCCAGATCTTTAGTTTTTATTCATATCAGCCAACCTCACTGTCTTTGTTGATCTCTCTCTCGCTCGCTCTTTCTTTCAATCTCTCTCTCTTGCTTTCTTTTAGGCTCTCTCCATCAGCAGCCTCCTTACTGTTCCTCTCTCCTACCCTTCTGTCTCAGTCCAGCTGTTGTGTTAATAGTTTTCCTGCTGCCTGGAGAGCAAAGTAATGAGAATCCTGTTGGATTCAGTCCCCTTAGCTTATGGTAAATGTTTATTTATTAAGGTAATTATTTTTGCAGCGGGCAGATATTTTTACAGCAGTGTTTTAGCTATGTACATCGTATCCACATATTGTGTGTGTGGATTGATTTGTTTTGATGTATGTTTTATGGCCTATTAGTTATTTTTCAGCCATTTTGAGTCCCTTGTTCTGTTTTTCTTCAAATAAAAGGGAAGGTAACCTGCTGATGTGCTATCGTAATTGGAAGTAAAACTAGAGAGTGGGTAGGGTGATATGGCAGCTGTAGAGAGCTGCATCATGGATCTTATCTCAGCTTCAGGTGCTCTGACTTTTACTATAAGCCCTGTCTGTTTTGATAGAGAGCTTCTGAAGGCACTAACCACGTTTAATTGTTTTTAGCTTCCTCACAGGGGTTCAGATGCATTGACAGGAATTTGATAAGCTTTGGTGAATTTAGGCACGTTCAGGAGTGTGTGTGTGAGAGAGAGAGAGATTTGCAGTCTTTCTCACACTGGTTGTTTGCTGTGGCCTTTCTTACGTGCTGATGATACCGGTTTCATTTCCTGTGGTAGAATAATATGGTGGCAGATGGGAGGAGAGGTGAATGTGACTGAGTACATGCTTCTCCAACGATAACCTGAGGAGACTGGCCTCATGACAAAAGAACAGACACACGTTAGCATCAGATCATGACTATTCCCCCGTGTAAGCTGGGTATCTTGGTGTTTCTATGACAGGATTAACAAGAGTGCTGCTTGCAATCACACCATGACTATAGCTATTGTGTCTGCTTGTGTGTATCGTTGCTGGACAGTCAGCTGCGTGTTTGGAAAATTGCAGATATCTTTAAGAACTAAGGATGTAGGACTGTTTAAAATCAGACAAAAATGTCGTCTGATTTATATACCTTTCTCACACACTTGACCTTAACCTAACAGAGAAGTCCTTTAATGTTATGGTGTAAATACAGTACAGTAGCTACCTACATTCCCAAAAAAGGTTTATACCAGTAAGTCACATGTGTCCTGTGCAGTTGTAATGCCGCTCGGCAACAATGCTTCGGGGAGATCACACTATGAATTCATATAATGAGCGCAGGTACATCCTCGTGCAGGGCAGCCCAACATCGATGACCATAGCACACGTCATTCATGGCTGACCAGGGCACAGGGGAGCCCGATGCTCAGAATTTAGTCTGGAGCTACACTGCAACTTGTCAGAGGGATGAAATCAACAAAACATTTAAACCAGGGGTCTCAAACTCGCGTCCCTCAGGCCAATTGCGGCCCGCAGGACGATAGATTGTGGCCCCCCACCTTAATATAAAAGTTTAAGGTTCGTGCGGCTCACGAGTTTGATATGTACCAGCACTTTACAGTGTTGTGGGTGGAACTAAAAGAACCTACCTATCACGGTGGGGTATATGGCTCTCGGAGGCGGGACATCGGCCGGGTTTGATGCAAGCAGAGAAACATTTCTCAATGAGTGAAAGTTACAGCAGTGTTGCCATGAAGAGTTTTCTTCCGTGCCTGGCTGGCTGCTTCGTCTCTATTGGGCTCACGCAGACATTCAGGCCAAAGCGCTGCGTTCACAACACTTCAAAATAAAAGCGTTTTTAAGTTGCTGCCCAGCGTGACATTATACATACATATAAACATACATATATATATATATATATATATATGTCAAGTCATGTCATTTTCTGAACCGCTTAATCCTAATTAGGGTCGCGGGGAGGCTGGCACCCATCTCAGCCTACTCCGGGCGAGGGCAGAGTACACCTCGGACAGCTCACCAGGGCGTCGCATATATACACACACACACACACACACACACACACACACACACACACACACACACACACACACACATATATATATATATACACATACACATACATGCATACATACATACATGCATACATGACACAGGTCAGTGGCACTTAGAGAGTTAATATGAGGTCTCTCTCTCTCTCTCTCTAATAAAATAAATCAAAGTGATGCGCACATGGTTCGATAAAAGAAAAGTAAGGAACTCAATTCAGTCGAATGTAGAGTCTGCAGTCACATAGCGACACCTGTCTGTCGGCAATAACAGTCCCTGGTAACCGGGACCAATTATAGGGTCACACCGATATTTGTGGGTCATTGTTTTTTATTTGCATTGTATTTGCATGGCCTCACACAGTGAACATTGCATATATTTCTATATTATGTAAACAGGAGTCAAAACAAATGATATCAACAGCAGCACGGTGTCGTTTCTGCTTCCTTTTCTTGTAACAACAGCATGGGGGATAACAGTCGCCTTTTTGCGCTTACTATCCCGGTATTTTCTACTATCTACAAATACCATGGTGTTCATGTCATCATGAAACCTGATGCGGCCCAGCCTCACCCAGACTCTGCCTCCAGCGGCCCCTGGGGAAATTGAGTTTGAGACCCCTGATTAACGGAAAACCAATGTACAAGTGAACGGAAAAGAAAGGACTCCAGTGAGAAGTAGCAACTAAAATGTGCACTGCGTACTCTTAAACCGAAATGGAAGTTGGAAAAGGAAGTCCTCCCGTGGGTGTTAAGCATTTCTTAAGCGTGGGTGTTAAGTGGGTGTTTCTGGTTCTATGATGATAATTAATAATGTGAGAACACCTAAGATCATCTATTAAGCTGCTTGTTGAAGATCATATTAGTAGTTTCAGGTAATGTTGTAGCACTGTCTTTTGCAAGGCCCTTAAATGAGAGTTATTTCCATTTTCTATGCATTAATATTAAATATGTCAGAGTAACGGTCTTCTGTTTAATAGAAAGTGATTGAACTGGAAACCCCAAAAGAAGCCCAGGGAAAACAAATATACAACTGTACAAAGCATTTGTGCCATACACTTTACAAAAGCATCTTAATTTTTTTTTAAATGTACAGCCCGATGACACAGTGGGTAGCATTGCTTCTCCACCACTCCAGGTTCCCCACTTCAATACTGCACTGCTGTCTGTGTGGAGATTCCTCTTCCTCCCTGTGGATTATCATGTTCCTCCACTATCTGTTTAGATTTCATGTATTCTCAAAGGGTTACACTGAGCAAAAAGTCAGTAAGTATAAGTTTACCCGCAGCTGCAGTGGCAAAAAAGTATGCCCCCTGGCATTTTTCATATTTTGATGCCTTATTGCCTGTAATCTAAATTGTTTTTTTGGTTTGTTTTTTTACCCTTAAATTTAATTTACTAATAAATTAATAGACCCACACAAAATCATCCAAATTAGTGAAGTGGTGATGCAGAAATGTTTTTTTTACTTTGTATTTATATGCAGCCCCTAAATAAGATTTTGTGATGCCCTTTACCTTCAGAGGCATCTGTGTCACATGATCTCAGTATGTATACCTGTTCTGAAAGGCCCCAGAGTCTGCAACACCACTAATCAAGAGGCTCCATCAAGCAAGTGACCCTATTGTAGACCAAGGAGCTCTCCGAACAGGTCAGGGACAATATCCGAAACCTTCAAAATCCCACGGAGCACCAAGAAATCCATCCCCGGTATGAAAAGAATACAGCACCACAACAAACCTTCTATGAGAGGGCTGTCCCCCATTTGAATAGATATGCAACCTCAGGTTTTTTTGGGGTTTGTTGTGCTGTTCTTGTTTGCTTTACAATAAGAGATATTATACGTCTTCAAGGATGTTGGCTTGTGTAAATAGACTGATAAATTCCTCCAAATATCCATTTTGATTCCAGGTTATAGGTCAGCAGTATAGGAAAAATGCCAAGGGGTTAATACTTTTGGAAGCTACTGTATCTTCCAGGCATTTTCATATTTCTTCTAATTTCTAAAGAGTTACCTCACAGCCAACCTGTGTTGTGTCCTTAACATTGCACTCATGGCGTGTTATTTTATACATCTGGACCTATAGTTTATATTCCACCATGCCTCATCTAATCAAAAATGTGCAATATTGAAAGTTTGGGGAGAAGTTTATAGTTTATGCAAACATAAATTAGCCTGGCACAAGAGCACAACGTGCCAGAGTGAGCACCTGACGAAGAACCATCCCTGTGAAAGCTCTGAGTGAATGTTGTGGAATGAATGATAAATGACGGACGACAGAATATGGGCATAAATGATAAACGAGGCTCATATTTCTACCAGAGCATGCACTAAACTTTGTGGTCTCAGTAAACAACTCAGCTCCTATTTACCTCCATTTAATTTCAGTCTCACAGCAATGGCAGCAAACACATCAGAGCCTTATAGGAAATCTATTCAGATCACTCTGCGTGCTAAAGAAGTTATTGTTCTCTTAAATCAGGGGATTAAACTGGAGCTTGACGAAAGCAACTCTTACCTCATACTTGAAAATTTCTTTGGTGGAAAACGGTGTGAGTCAGTAAATGTAATTTAATAATCTGATTACCTCTGAATAGATGCATTGTTCTATCAGTCCTGATGTGTGAATTTGAGAGCTGTATGGCAATAAAAATGTGCATTTTGGTGGATTAACAACAATTTCCTGTATGTGAACATTTTGTGTCTACAGCTTTAACGTGACTTGTATCTTGTATATTTAACCCTCTTCCTTAAGCATGTTGATCATCATCTGCAGCATGTACGCTTCTCAACATGATATTTATCTAATAGCATTGGATTCTGAGTATCAGACTGTGCTAAAAGTTAGGCTCATCGTATTGTCCAGAACGCCCCCGTGCTCATTAAAAGAAGGCATGGGACTGGAATGAACGTCACTCTGCCACGCACAGGTTCAGAAGTGTGGTGACTCATTGGATTTTTTCCTGCTCTGCTGATTTCCAGCACAAATGTCGCCTGTGCATGCTGGAGTTCTGCACAAAAGCCCTCGCCAAGAAGATTTTTCAATCTATGCCGTCTAGCTGCACAGGTCATTTTAATCCCTTAAAGATTCCCCTTAACTGTCAGATCTGTGTGTGTGTGTGTGTGTGTGTGTGTGTGTGTGTGTGTGTGTGTGTGTGTGTGTGTGTGTGTGTGTGTGT
>JAOUQZ010000039.1:21942950-21967173 GCA_028564935.1 Neosilurus hyrtlii
TTTGTGCGTGTGTATGTGCTTGTGTGTGTGTGTGTGTGTGTGTGTGTGTGTGTGTGTGTGTGTGTGTGTGTGCTTGTGTATGTATAGTATCCTCAGGGGAGTTTCAGATGTGACTGAAGTGTATATTTTTAACTTACCTCAATTATTTTATTAACCAGTGTAGTTTTTACTTGCGTTTGGTGAGTGGTGGCTTGTAAAGATATAACTACATTAAATTTGTTCACCACAGGGGCTTTATTTTTATTATTAATTTTTTAATAGCATCTCCAACTGTCTTTCAAAGCCACCTTTTGGTTTTAAATATATCTTTTTTTGCAATTATTTTTAAGGGGTATCACATCTTTTGTTTTTACCATATAATCTTATGGAACTTCTGTGAAACCTCTGACACTATCTCAAACTCGCAGCCCTTCATCCTAAAGAATGTAGTGTAGAAGTATCTTTCGTGTAATTATCTTCAAAAAACAATAAATAAATCTTTCCTTAGAGAAAACATCTCTATGCTAATGATGATATTCGTGGTATTTTTGAAAAAATGATTGGAATGGTTTTTGTAAAGCAGCGGCCATGTTAGGCTCTAAGAGTAAATTCTTATTGTAGAAACAAAAAATTCATTAGAACACGTATCAGTGTAACGTAAACTTTATTTGAATTACAGCCAACATAAAAAAAAAAATTAGCAATTTGTGACAGTTCTATCGTATAAAATCTCACTCACTTACTCATTTGCCAAGCTGCTTTATCCTACTAGTGTTGCCTGGAAGCTGGAGCCCATCTCATCCAACACTGGGCGAAGGCGGGGCTCACCCTGTACAGCTTGCCAGACCACCGCAGGACCAACACATACAACCATTTACCCTTCCTCTCTCACTTGAGGGCAGTTTGGAACAGCCAGTTAGGCTGATGTGCATGTCTTTGTACTGTGGAAGGAAACCAGAGTACCCGGAGAAAACTCACCCAAGCTTCATGGAGGGCATGCAAACTCCGCATGGAAACGTCCACAAAACCTGAAATTGTGCTTTCGGCTCTTATATGACTGCAGTTTAACCATTTATTGTTCACAGCTTGATTAAAGAGTGGCATTATTCTTATAATCATAATCGGGCCATAAAGTGAACCAATAAAGTACATAACTTCATTCATTTGCTTTTAGTTCCGACAGTACACTTCCTCACTGCTGCCACTGCCAGCAACCCCCATAAGCCCCTGCAGAAACACATGTTCCTTGGAGTGCCTTAAACAGGGAATAAATGCAACCAAATGAAGATGAAAATCACCATCAGGGTGGCGATTAATGCTGTTTACTCTGCCCAACGCCAAGAGGACTGAACCTGTAGTTTTTTAATACCCAACCCCCTGCCATAATCATCGAACAGATCTCTGGCTTATGCTTCCTCCCAAATGGGTCGTGGACAGCAGTCTGTTATAAAGAGAAGCCAGTAATGGAGCTGCAAATGGATTTGTGTAACACAAGCTGGTTTTGGTGCATATGCTCCATTGCAGGTTAAAGGATGAGCTCCAGTGCAGCAGGATGCTGTCTGTATTTACTCGCTGTTAAAGCGTAACTATAGCAGCCCCAGACCTTTTAATCTCCAGCCAGCCCAAATGATTTCCATACAGCTTTTAACGTTCACGTGACACAAACCTGTTTTCACTCCGAAACAAGTATCCCATGTCAAATTCAATCCTTTCTTTCTTCACGGGCTGGTGCATGCATGCTGAATTAGCGGTTATCCATGTTTTCTCATTATCTCTACTTTTCACACATGCTTCAAACTCTTCTACTCAGCCACTCTTACATGTTCTGCTCTATTGTCTCCATATGCTTGTGCTCTAATAAGCCACGCTTGTCTACACGAATGAAGCCCATCGGGGCCATCTGTCCCACACAGCTAATGCCTTAAGTGAATTAGACCGTCTCTACACAGCCCCTGAACAGAGCTCATGATGCCGATCACCTCCATTGATCCGATTGATCAAGGCATGCTGAGAGCACTGTAGTGTAGCTGGTGTGCCTTCCTGTGTGATTTTCTTGGGTAATTTACCCTGAGGGAGAACAGAGGAAGCGGAGACTAGCTGCCTCTCAGCGTTGCACAGATGAGCAACCTGACGATACCCACTACAGTAAATCTGAGTGGATGTGTGTGTGGGGAGGAAACTATGGAGACTGGAGAGGAAAAGGAGGTGGAGAATGAGTTGTCTGGAACAGATGGGATGTATGTGAAGCTTAAAACTTGCCTTTGGAAATTGATGAGGTTTTAAAGAGCTTGGTTTTAGCAGTATCGCTTTTGTTATTAGTCTAAACCATAGTAAGCCAAGTATAATCCCCAAAAAATGTAGACAAACATTTCATGATTAGACAGATGATAAGATAGGGGGGCTTTATTTTTCTGAAGCCCTGAAATCAGTGAATGTGTGGTGTATTGCAGTTACGATTTAAAAAATTTAAATAAAATGAAGAAAAAAAAACTTTCAGTAAGCTCCAATAAAATATTTACATTTGTTGTTAAAAAATAATTACCTTTTTTGCATATATTAAATTATCTCTGAATCCTCTGTAGAATTCTCTCTGAATCGCTTGTTTCTATGGAAATAACTTATTAGGGGTTGGTTCATGTACATGCCCATATATTGCTTTCCATATCAGTTATACTGTTACTTTAACAAATGTGAAATACATTTAGACCAAGCACATTCAGGACTTGCAATCAATCAAAAATTACAGGCAAATTTGTGAAGGATGTATTTAAGCAGCAACATTTGTTTTTAAACAGCTTAAAAAAAAAACATTTAGATTTAGCAGATTTGTGTTGGTTACCCTCAGTGACTGTAATAGAAAGCAAGATGGACAGCAGGTCCTGTCTAAAAACTGACGCCCCCACATGGCTAGTGCTCCCGCTGGCTGGTTGCGGTACAATTTTAGCGCTGCCAATCAAAGACAAAACAGAATGTTTTTCATATTATTACATTTATGGCACACTTGGAATTCCCCCATAGTTATATCTACACTTTTATTTTATCTGCAGATAAAATAAATGCATCAAACCCAGGCTTTTCATTACTTATTGGAACCTTTTTTAATTTCACCACAGAATTAATCATATACAGTTAGCACCAGTCTTAACCATTTCTATTCAACATTTTTGAAACATCCAAAGATTTAATAGGTGCCCTAACCACCTGGCGGAGTAGCTATTTAAGACTTTCACCCATTGAAAACACAAATATAAAATACAAAAACAAAAATTGTTTAGATGGAATTTTCACAGCTTTTTCGAGATACAATAATTTTGTTTTTGTAAATTGGGAAGCAGTGGGAGCCATCACAAACTACAGTCACTGCCCGCCTCCACTGTTGGTGAAGCTGTTGTACCTGTGCCATGCATGACTTCACTAAAAGCTTGACTGTTTTGTCCAAAACATCTTGAGAGGTTCTTATTTGGGCTGACCTTCATCCAGATGTTTTATTTCTCTCATAAAGAAGAACCTCTTACTGGAAATTGCCTTTAAGTGAATCAGAAGGAATAAAAATGAGCAAATGTCGTAAAAAGCATTTTATTTAAGCAGCAGATGTTATCTCATCATTTACTCAAAGAGGAAATAAGATGGTAGAGGTTTGGTCAATCTCCAAATGAGACAGTTTACCCATTTTTTAATTTATTTAAAAAAATATTTTTTTTTAATTATAAATATCTCGATTTGAAGTGCTAGCCCTCTCTGTGCCCAACACTCTCCCAGAATGCCCTTCCTGCATAGATGCCAACGAAATTCATTTTGCTTCCCCATCTGATTGATTAATTGGTGGAGTTAAAAGGTTGTGTTAATGGATTTTCTGTATGCCGTCCAACCTGCTGGCTGTAGAGGCGCAGAGGCGAGCACGTTAAGTGTGGCATTCTCTCTGCGCGGCGCTTTCTCATGGGAACAGCTCCATGTTTGCATACTCGAATAAAGGCAGAATGAAATAGTTGATGCTCTGTAAAATGTTTTGCTAGGGAAGGCGGGGCTGTTGCAGTGTTATGGTTTATTTTTATTATATCTCGGCTGCTGCTGCTGTTTCTGTCGTTTATAATAGATAAATTACCTGTTTTTCATTTGCTTACAATTATTCTGTATTAGTAATTATTCACTGAAGGTGAGGTGCATCGTTGGAATCAGAGTTTGAAAAACGTGCTCTCTCTCCTTAGTGTAGCGTCAGGGACCGTGACAGAGTTTGTGCCCCATTTTAATTCAGATGTTTTATTATTTTCCAAAGGTGAGGAGGATGTTGCTGAATAGTATAATAATGGAGCATGAGATGCACAGAAGCACAAAAAAAGCAATTAAAACAAGTTATTAGTAGTTTATTTTTTTTTTTTTTAAGTGTGACTATGATGACATCACTTGCTTCAGTCACTCAGAGTAATGATTTATAATCCCAAGATAGCAGGCCAATCAGTTTGCATTGCTCAATTGAGGTATATACTAAATTCTAATATATTTTAATTTTATACCAACTGCCTCTCTACGCCCGCAGCTCAACCTCTTGATTCCAGGAGCAAGTTTGTTCCTCAGCAGTAGAGCTGGACTTTGTAATACAGTGGCAATGTGTGGTGCTTGGCATTCTGTCAGTCTGTTATAAGCTGCTAACAGTCTGCCTTTCAACACTGCTCTGGCTGTGAATGTGTTAGGGATTTTATCCATCTGTGGTCAGAGAAGCTACGTATCTGGTATGTCTAGGATGCGCTCATTGTATTGGCTAGCGAGTAGGCTAATTAATCCAACCTGAATTTTATCATTCAAGCTGGACTTGAAAGTTGACTAGTGCAGCATGTGCCAGTCATAATGAGTTTGTGTTCTGGCCCACTAAAGCTTTGGCACTGCAGCAGCATGCTAATGGGCCCTCGTGCATCTCCACTAGTCTAGTGTTGCACCACAGTTAATGCTGAAAAGCCGACCCCTCGTGATGGATGGAGTCTGACAGACAGCTGGCTGGTGGGACTGAGCGGTGACTTCACCACGATGAATTCAAGATCATTTTCGCTTCCAGCAGGGTGGATGCGCCATGCAGGCAGCCGCTCCTACTTTTCGTTTGCGTCACAGTGAATGTGTTTTAACTGAGATACAAAGTGATTGAATTCTGGAGAATTCTTTTTTTTTTCCCCTCCACAGTAAACATGTTTGTGGTTTCTTTGCTCATGGCTTTTTGTTCTTGATTTTAAAATAAGATTTTGTGACATATCCTTCCACGTACAAAACAGCATCCATTTACACAACCATTTAGCACAAATTATTTCACTCATCTCAGCCCCCACCTACGCTCGCTATGTAGGTCAAACGTCTAAAATCTATGGTGTTACCGAGTTGTGGCTGGCGCAGGGTGTAATAGAACACTTTTCTAGATTAGAAAGGTTCAAAGCCAGCCTTGAGGCCTTCAAAAGGGTTTAGAAGGATAAAAGTCCAATTTTATATTACTTTCACAAACAGAAAAGTAGTACAGCTGACAGAAGACTTATTTTTTTTTTTCTTTAAGCTTTAATCACATCAGAACTTAAATTATTATTATTTATTTTTTTTTTTTTTGGCATTTTAAGATGCGTTTCATTAATAAGTCAACCCTAAGTCTTATATCCAGCAAAAAAAGACATGTCTTTCATTAGATCTGGATGAACTGGGAGATGGTGGGTGTTCAGCTGACAAACAAATCCAGAGCTGACATTTGCTCCATTTATTTTTGGATTATGTGCTGGGTAGAGAGCGGTGAGTAGTAAGGTAAAGGTCTATTATATGTCTCTTATGATCTGCCCTTGGCCAGCTGTCTTTGCATGCATGATTCAATTCTGGATGAAGCATCAAGCAAAACTGTAAATAGCACCGCTATTCATGTGTACCACCAGAGATGGAGAGTGAGCTCGGATAAGGGAAGGAAGTGGCTACAGTTCTTTCAGATCTTTATTATAAGATGGAAATCAGTGCAGTTGGAGAATATTGTGTTGCTGCATTAGCAGTATATATTAGTTTTGCTGACTCACTCAGCTTGTTAGGTGATATCTCAGTGAGCTGCGCAAAGTGTTTTTTGGTTGGGGTTTTTTTTCTTCTTTTTTTTCTTTGTTTTTCCAGGCTGGTATTTGTCTTAAAAAAAAAAAACAATTGGACACAAACAAGACACCTAAACGACTGGGTCTGGTGCAGTGCAGATGTCCTTCTCTGGGATGTAGGAGAAAAGAGACTGCATATGAACATTTCTCTCTCTTGTCTTGGCAGGACTGTGCGGGGGCTGGACATTTGTCACTGTCACACTCCGTCCGTTCTCTCCCTCTCAGATGTCACCGTGGAGACAGGAGGAGGCTGCAGGGATAGGCGAGACACGAAGTGTGAGCTGAATCTGCCTTAGTCACTTTGTGCCTCGCCGTGTGTGCGTGCGAGTTTGTTTATTAGTGTGGGAGGGGTTTGTCACACATAATAGACCTAAAGGAAGGGTACATGATGATCCTTTCAGTTTGTGTTTATTTGTGAGAAGTTAAAAGGGGAGAAAAAAAATCAGGAGATGAGTTTGCGAGCATGTGGGTGTATGTAAGCTGACAGTGTGCGATGTTGGTGTTGATTGCGAGCTGCTGAAAAGCTGACGTGGCTCGGTGCCAGCAAAGCTGATGTAGGAGGTTCACAGTAGCCTGAAATCTGGGAAATAAAACCCCAAACTGCTGTGTGTCACACTCCTCTGCCTGTGTCACACTGGAAAAGTGGAGGAGAGCTTAATAGACTTGCTTACCGCAAATGCCAAAGCCATGTCAATGACTTCACTGACTCTGGAACTTATTAAGAGGTGTGGTTCAGGGTTTAATGTAAAGGTGTTGAGTGAAAGGATCAGGTGTCTTACTGTGCAGCACTGCACTATGGAACTTCCAGCTCTTTTTACATTGTCCACATCAGGGCTGGCCAATCACAGACTTCTCATACAGAGTTGTGCGTCAGTATCCCAGGGGTGGTATTGGGAGCAGAGGTGTCACTGAGCTGAAACTACAGAAATGCATGTTTTCTACCCTTAAGCCCTATCTGGGTGGGGCTAGAATTACATGGAGGCTCGCAGTGAGTGGAGTGAGGGCGTCTGTTTCCAGGGATTCTTTCCACAGAACATTGAACACCTCACTTCTTACTGATTTTATTCATTTTTTTTAACCTACCAGTTGATTGGTTTGTTTTTTTTGTACCATCCAGATTGACACGTTGGACATTGTACTGCAAATGCTGCCTTTTGGATTAGAAACTCTGAACCCTGGGCCATGTAATCACTCCGTGCTGCCTGTAGTGGAAGCCTATTAATAGGTGAAAGTATAGAAATCATCCAACAGCATAAACTTGGAGTGACCAGTTACGTGTATAAAGGGTAGTGATGGCTTAGTGGTTAAGGCGATGGGTTACTGATTCGAAGGTCAGCGGTTCAATCCCCATCACCACTGTTGGGCCCTTGATCAAGGCCCTTAGCTCTCAATGGCTCAGTTGTATTAAAATGATGATTGTAAGTCGCTCTGGATAAGAGCGTCTGCCAAATGCTGTAAATATAAAGCTCAGTTATAATTCGAATATGTGCGCAGTATCTTTCAAAACTAGTTTTCTACAAGTAAGTGAATGAGCTACTGTATCTCAGTACATATGGTAATCATCTAATGTTAGTATATATTATACAGTAACAGGGAGATCTCGTTAATCCTCTGTCAGGATTGCAAAGCATTATTCTGAGTGGATTTTTATTATTATTATTTTTTATACTCTATTAATGTGCAAGGGAAATTGCCTCTGCATTTAAGCCCTTCAAAGTGAGCACACACACACTCAGAGCAGTGGGCTGCCACACTTTGGGGGCGCCCAGAGAGCAGTTGGGTGTTAGGTGCATTGCTCAAGGGCACTTCAGCCATGAATGTGGAAGAAGGGAAGGTGAAGCTCACTCCCCCACCACCACACATTTTTTCTTCCGGAATCGAACCAGCGACCTTTTCGGTCCCAAAGCCGCATCACTAACCATTAAGCTACGGCTGCCCCATAAGGCTTAAATTAAAAAAACGGACACTCAGTTTGCCTGGTTCCTTAAAACAGGTGGTTTCGTGGTTGTTGGGCTTTAAAATGAAAAAATTAACCATAAAATTGAGTTCAGGGTTTTTTGGGGGGTTTTCCCCGTTTCTGCGTAGTACATACTAAACACCTTTATGAAGCATGGTTTACTTATGTTTCTGTGTCATATATACTGAACTCAAAATGAGTGTGCTAAACCGACACCGTTGGCACTACAGGGCTTAGTTTATCTTATCTGCCTCTGTCATGGTTAATATTATTTAAATATAACCTATAAAACTTATTTGTTTTATTCTGCATAGTATATGCTTAAACTCTATACATAGGATATGCTAACAAAGGAGACAGAGACACTATTACACAGCTCACCTGCATCTATCATGATTTAAAATAATGTATGAAATAAACCATAATCTTGTTTTAGTGTGTTTTTATTTTTCTCATAGTGTATATACTAAAACTATCAAGCCTCAGGCTCAGAGGATGTCCGCGCATTGAGTAATCCCCTCAGAGCTCCATCTCGGGATTATTCAGCGACATCCGGTTTACCTTCAGCAAATAATTGCAAATTATATGCTGCTCCATTAATAGGAGTTAACAGAATTCACTGTGCCTGAAGCAATCGTCCAGATTCAAAGAGCCTGTTAGAACCTGGTCCCTACCACCTTCATGTAATTAGTGTCTGGTTGTGAGACGCAACTCATTGCAACAAAACATAGAATAAGGTTGAAGCAGGCAGTGTGTGGCACCATAAGACGGATAAGCATTTAACTGAGGTGTTTTTTTTTATTATTTTAGTTTAGTAAGAAGTATCAGTTATGGGGTTTTTTTTTTTTGATTTGTTTTTTTTTTTAACAGCATGACAACCTTATCAATCCTATATTGACTTGGGAATTTTTGGACAGACTATTTGCACAAATTCACATTGGTGCTTAAACACGTGTGTCAGTCCTTACACACTAAGAATGCAGTTCAGTATGATGAAGAAATGTATTTGTATTTGCCTTGTTTGTTGTGAAATTTCTCATTACCTGATCAGTCAAATAAGAGTTCCAGTGGTCATATGTCATACACCAGAACGTCAAGCAGAAGAATCCATAAAACCTCCTTAGTTGCATGTTCACATCGCAGTTTTTTATCGTATCCGGTATGCAGCAGCCTCAGAAGTCATTTAGACTTTTCCAGAAATGCTGAGAGCTTGAATTGTTTCTTCTTTTCAATTGAACTGGGTTTCTGATCTAATCAGTCCATCATATGAAAGTAATACACTGAATATTTTATGGAATAGATGATTTCGATATTTTTAAATCAACATTATTTCTAAGAATTTAGTCTGTATTGTTCATCTCTCATGAAGCACAGACACTGACTCTCTTTATCACTCATTTTATGCTTCCAGACATCAATCAGGACAATGCTTTTTGGTTCTGAAAATAAAGATGATGCCAGGCGTTGTGCATTTACACACATCATAATTGAACTTCCACAAGTTAGATTTACTGCTTCGTATTCTTTTGTATTTATGTGCTACTTTTAGCTATTCATCACGGTGTTTTTCTGAATTAATATCAGCAGATTTCCTCCTGGTTATACCTGCAGGCGTTCTCATTTCATTATGACCGGCAATGCTTGTGCCCAGCAGTGGACACGGACCACAAGCTGCCAAAGCTCACAGGGGAAAATGTCGAGGCTATTCATACAGAGTGAGCTTCGTAGTATTGTAAGAAGACACACTGAGTTCACATGATTGTTGAAGCCCGAATCCCTGCTGTAATCAGTATCCAAAAGCCAGCTCGAGTGCAGATACAGCCACATGCAGTTCAGCCGCGATCGCACAGTCACTCTGGGGACGGAAGTACAAAGGACCGGTTTGTCTCTTAATGTCTTGCTCTGTGTTACGTTCGCATCATGTTCCTGATCTGTTCTGACTTTTTGGCTCTGTTCCTGTATCTCATGCTTGGTCTCTTTTGTTGGGAATAAGTAATGAGCAACAAGGAAATGTGTGTAAGTTGTCAGGAAAGGTTTCCCAGAATTCAACTTCAGTATTGTTGGACATGAAGCCGTGCTGTTCGGCAGTTCTCCAAGCTGCGAGAAAAGGCCCAGGGAGAAGGATATATTCATGCAGTATCAGTTTTTACCAGTTTTGTCATCTGATGAATCATTCGTGATGGCAGTCACACAGCTGAACTGAACTAAAATGCTGAACTTGGCTCTAAGGAAAGGTTGTGATGCTTATCGGCCAGAATCTTCACAAAAAAAAGTTATTTGTGTTTGAAATTTTGCACTTAAGTCACGTTTAACACCTCTTGCATACTTTTTTCACTGCCTGTCTTCATCGACAAGAAAAGACATGAAATAAGACAAGAAAAATGTGAGTAAGAGCTTCTCCTTTCTGCAAGTTGTTGACATGAACTTGCACCCCAGAGTAAAATTAGCACATATGATTCATGTATAGTGAGAATACATCAGATACTGTTTTTGGTTTGTTTGAATGAAGCATTGGTAGTATTAATGTTCATACGGCCGAACCGTTTTCCATGCTGTGGTATTTAAAAGGTGCAATGCTACGTCTTGTACGCTAAGAGGGATGCTAACACGTAGCTCTTACATATCCGTTTGATGCGTCAGGCCCGTGGTTGGGATTACCGTGGATGATCTGTGACCATTCAAGCAGATTTGTGAGGTGCTCTCATGCAATAATATAGATGGGGAAATATGCACTTGCCTGAGAAACGTGAGCATCTGCGCTGCATTTGTCTTAGCCGGTATGTTTACTGGCAGTAACTACGCTGCATACGTGGAAGTTGCTGTTCCATCAACATTTCTAGTAAATCTACAGTAACATCTGGGAATGGGTATGTGTTCACGCTTGCAACGGTTGATTTGATCCGGCACCTGACCCACGGTTAATTTTAAAATGACCAAATGTTTAGCAAATGGAAGGTAAAATAGCTCACCAGCTCTCAGGTATTTCGACGGAAGGGCACAGAGCATTTATGGTGTAATGCTGGTTGACCTCCGGAAGGCATTTAGTGTGAAGTCATTTCGGCTGTGTGAGAGTCAGGCGAGCGAGGTTCTTAAAGCCCGCTGTGTGTAAAAGAAAAACTAAGACGATGTAGATAGATAGTAAACTGAAAGGTGAGTGTGTGAGTTCTGTGATGCCATTGTGTATGCAGGAATGTTTAAGGTCTCTTGCCCCCAGGAAAAGCTGCTAAGTAATTATGCAGAGAAAGTGATGCAGGGCAGTATATGCAGGAAGTAATGGATAAAGGCTTTCGCAGTATGTATGCGAAATTTCGGTTGTGTATGAGGTGAACACATTTGAGCAAGAGGTTGAAGGAGCAAAATCCCGTAAGAGGGAGCTGCCTAAGATTTTGTGGCAAGGTCTATATGTGAAGACAGTAATAGCTCCAGGCCTGCTATTAGGAGAACGATGGAGTGAGGGCAGAGAACAAAGAGAAGGCATTAGTGTATCCTGAGAGGGAGGGAATTTACATGCCGTATCTTGCTGCTTGCTGCCTCTTCACTTATTCAGCTTCATTCACACAGTTGACAACAGTACGTTGGAAAAACACTAGCGTGAAAGGTAATTCTACCCCCCGCCTGGAGCAGGATCAGATTCCTTCCGAAGCAGGAAATTCTCACCATTAGCACATAATAAATAGATATAGCATCGTGCCACTGTAAGAAGCTCCAGTAAACTGGCTTGTTTGTTTCTCATACACGTAAAGGTCATCTGTTGCGTGTCGGAACACCTTAATGAATTTTAACACAGATATTTCATTACATTTACCATTTGAAGCGCTGACAGTTTGCAAGGCAACATCTAGATTCGACTTTGTAGTCCTAATTATTGCTCTTTAGAATTAGTAATATAAGTAAATGTGTATATATATCTATATATATATAAAATTTTCCTCCAGTTATTTATAATAATGCTAAAAATATTTTTATTGAACAAATTCAAACATGTAGTTGATGAATGTTTCTTCAGACATGTTTATTTTGCATTCAATAAATGAGTCTTAGTTGTGAGGACTCCGTTTTGGTTATGATTTTGCTTTTCTCACTGAAATGACAGGCTGCTTCTTTTTTTCTTTTTTTTTGCAGGGGGGTGGTGAAGTGCACTACATCAAATGTGATATTGTTTCTATAGTAACAACTCAATCACGGAGACTTGTATGGTGGACACTTCACATAAATTAAGCCTTACAATGAAAGGATTTTACGAGAAGGGAGAGCTATCATTATGGATATGGTGAAGCTCTCTGTTAATGTATTTAATGTTTTTGGATGGAGTCTCCAGTTTTAGCGCTTTATAACAGCACATTTTTCTTCATAAGACTCCAGAATAAGGGAGTTTGGGGTTTGTATTATTTATGTATTTGTTTATTTTTGATTTTCGAGACTAAAGAATGAGGTTCTTGAGGCAAAGGCTGCTATAGCTGCTGTATTGTAGATGACAAAAAATATTTAGTTAGTGAATGCAAAAATGTTGGGCCATGCTTTTTTTTTTTTTTAAAGATTTGAGACTAATAACAGTACGGACTGAATTATACTTCTGTGTTTATGTCTCTGTAAATGCATTAGGATATTTTGCACTGGGTGACACTTGTACCGCCAGCTCATTTTATATGGCCCACGAGTGCTTTCAAAGTATATGATTATCGTACATTCCTCGCATCAACTATTAACACGAAACATAATTCACCCTCCATCCACTAGGTGGCTTCAAACCTATTTCATGTGTCGTTCATGGCCCAAGTTGGTGTCAAGCCCTGTCAGATAAGAAAAGTAAATAAAGTTAAAGAGGACAAATCATAAATTAAGCTTATATTTTGCCATGCAAGTTTCATGTTTGCCCTTTTTGATTAGATCATCCAGCCCTTGATGACCTCAAAATTTGGTGATGTGGCCATCAGACTGACACCCCTTTGTTTGGAGGGACTGTAGCATAAATGGTGTCAGAGTTTACTGAATTACAGCACAGAAGGCCCAAATACAGTGCTGTTTCTATGTTCTTTTGTAAAGTGTTGGGGTGTGAGACCTCACATGAAAAGATGAGAAGATTTTTTAGTGGGAGAATTGCATGTTAGTGCATCACTGTGTACCACATTTACGCATGACCCCCCTCTTTGTGACAGCACAAAGATGTAACTACTTTTTAATGCAGGAGTATATAGGGACCTCAAATCTGCTTCACATCAGGATACATCACACCACCATGTCATTTTCCGTGGTTATTTCCCTGTAACATTCCCCATCATGTATTACTTACCAGTTAAATGAAAAAATGCTAGGCTGTTATTTAAAAGAAACATGTTACAGGTGGGTTTATACCACCTCTGTGTGAAAGGTATAGCATGGAGATTGAAATGAGTGACAAGGATGAGGTGAACAGGTAGTGATTGAAAACCCCCGGCTCATTAATATCCTGCAGTCGTGAATATCTAGTCTCTGTGTTGACAGTAGATTGAGTCTCTGTGCACGCCTGAGTTGACGAGTTTTAGAATAGCACTGCACAGCTTTTAATAAGATGCAACTCCTCAGTCAAAGTCAAGAGTCTGCTTTCATTTGTGGATGGTTAGACTGTTGATCCGTTTCTCACTACCTCCTCCGTAAGTGGATGACCCCCGTGACGTCTCAAGGTTTTTTACTCGTAATTGTAGACATCGGTTCTTGTTTGGGATGAATAAAGGACGAGGTAAATGGGTGAGGATGTGATTTGCGGGAAGAGGAGTGAGATGATTTTAATGAGCAGATGGAGGAGTGTGTTGAGTGTGTGTGAGAGGCTGTAGGTTAGCTGTATTGAAAATGTGTTGCTGATAGGTTGAAGTTTTGGTGGCTGTGTGTTGCTGCATGATGTTTCATGCATTGATTGTTTTTGTGACCGCTGTTGCTAAGATCATTCTAATATGCAAATGAGCACAAACAACCCGATTTGTGTTCTATGCAAAGGTTTCTCGGAGAGGTTTTTTAGCACCATGGCAAAACAAACGAACCAAAAAAATGTTAGTCCACTAGTAATATGGGTCAGACTTGAACCCTGACCGCATACAAGTTAGCCAGAAATATATTTTAAGGGATTCTGTGATGGCAGTGTTCAGTACAGAGCAATGTTGTACTGTATTAGTCAATATTAATGATCCCTATCCCCTGAATTTCTACTTTATGGTTTATGCTAATAATATTCAAAACCTTTTTTATGTAGGAACTACACTGAACTTCAGAATGAAATAAAATGTAATAAAAGGCACAATACATCTCAAGCAAGTAATAGAGAAATATAATTACAACAGATGTAGCACGTCATAGTTAAAGAAGTGGAACGATCACAGATTACATCTCGACTATGTATAAATGCCAGAGAATATCGCCGTGTTCGTGTCTAGCATCAATAGCCCTGCAATATGATTGTTTAAATTCTCGTGTGGCCCCTGTGATGGCTGCCCTGTTACTAATATTCAGATTCATTTGTTCAGCCAGTGTAATATTGTAACTGCAGAATTATATGCTGTAAAGCCGTCCACTCGTGCAGTGAGACCTGTCACTGGGATGCAGTTATTTTTTTAAAGACGCAGTGTTCTGATTTCAGCTCTTTTTCTCCTATTGCTAGAAAAGACCAAAATAACAGAGCTTTTGAGGCAAGGCTTGGAAATCCAAACCAAGGAAGTGAGCGCCCTCACACACACACACACACACACACACACACACACACACACACACACACACACACACACGCACACACTGCGTGAGAGGATGATAGGTGCTGCTGATGATGAATATCGGCGAACCCTATATCTGCTGTCAACTGCCACTGAAAGAAGATGCGGAGAACATGTGGTGAAAATGAATAACCCTGTGCCTGACAGAGACGGACGCTGGAACTGTGTGTGGGTGTTCCACTGTGTCTGACTGTATCTTCTGTCTTTTAAGTGTGTATGCACTCGCGTGCCATTTAATGAGATTTTTAGCCATTTTCTTTTTGTCTTTTTTCTTTGAAAAGAGCTTAGTTACTCTGCTTTATAAAGCAGAAGAGCTTAAAGAAGCGGAATAGATTTTTTGCACTATTAAAATGCAGCACACACTTTGCCATTAACATTAGCGAGAGCCGTGGCAGAGGGGCTTTAACAGTAAAGCTCTTTTTATGATGTAGCTGCAGGTTTGTGTGTTAGTGCACCCATCAGCAGAGGCACTGACTGATCTCACTCTCCACTTAAAGCATGTCAGTGGCACGTCAACTAAAGAGTAATGGCTGCTTCGTAATGAGAGAACGTGTTCACACTATACCCACTCAATCAATTTGCTTCTAATTAGTGTTAATTTAACGCCAAGAAACTCCTCTGATTCTCTCCATCATTGGCAGGGCTGACTGTTCCTGCTCCCTTCATGGTCATGAGGCTATTAAAACATCTTTATTATGAACACAGTATGAACCGAAAAAGTGCCACTGTAGTGTGTCTGGTGTTGATGTCAAAGGGTCTCGTGCTGGTTCAGTAAATGGTCCAGCCTCGCCACACATGCAGTGAAGCTCAGATAATATTGTCTCACTTAGATAGTAGTCTGTATTTTTTCTTTTTCTGTTTCCAAGCAAGATTAGTTGGGTGGAAATGAAGCAGAACTCACACCTCTGCTAAGATGTTATTAGTGTTATGGTTTGCCATGTGAATGTTTTCATGTTTGCTCAAAGTGCTGCATGAATGGTCAAATAAGAGAATGTGTGGGGGAGTGTGTTTATTAGTAAGTGTTTTTAGCTTTGTGTGTTTATTTTTTAAGGAATAGTGTTTGATTCCACCAGCAAAATAATAATGTGGTTTTCTCTTATTAATTTGGATTCTGAGAAGGTTTGTTCTGAAGCCTGCTGCGTTTGTGTGTGTGTGTGTGTGTGTGTGTGTGTGTGTGTGTGTGTGTGTGTGTGTTATTTTTCTGTCTGTCAGATGTGTTAGTATCCTGCAACCCTAATTAAGAATAAGCGGTTCAGAAAAATGAATGAATGAATGAAGTTAGTACACGTGTGTACACATATTTGCCCTGCATGCTGTAGTTATTACTTGAACTGCGTAATTATTAGCCAGGCTATAATCCCATTACACATCTAATTGGTTACTACTACTTTTAATGACTAGCTTTGTTACCTCCGCCAGGAGAGGATGTGTAAAAAGAAACAATGCACGTGTCACCGAAATCCATTTGTTCCTGGCAGCGGTACCCTAAACTCTAAGTGCCCTTTTAGTATTATTTGTTCTGAATTTGAGTATATTTCTCCTCGAGGGTGTCGCCGGTGTGGGTGCAGAGTTTCATTGTAACCATGCAGAAGCTATACCTTCCACCTGTTATAATCAAATGATCATTACTTTCAGACAAATGTAGGGTGTAGCTCCTACTTTGTGGAAAAACTCCCACGCTAACTATAGGAGGCTTTAAGCGTGCACGCGAATGCGTTTTATGTGTGCACGTGATGATGACCTAATCACCTGTTCCAGAACAGTAGGGACCACAGACATGCATGTATGATATGGGGAACAGCTCAGAATCTGAAATATGTGAGGAGGGTTCTCGTGCACACAGCTCCCATAATTACATGGTTTCCTATTAGAAATCCCCAACATGGCGATGGCATTGCCAGTGTCTCTATTTCAGTGTAGACCACAGAAGTACAGGTGACATTCATGTATTTGGGATAAAAGTAGATAATATTATAGGAATGAGTTCACACTCAGGTTGAGTCACACGTTTCGCGATGGCTTCTGTGAACGGAATGAACAGTGAATCATTCAGCTGTACCTGACTGTCCGCCAATCTTTGACAATCTGTATTTGTCTGTGTGTCAATTCAGCTGTAGTGAAAGATGCCCCCCCCCTCTCCCCATGTCTTGTTCTCTCTCTCTTCTATCAGTTTGAATTATACTCTGTCCTCTAGAATATTTCAATATGTCCACGTTTGCATGTCAGACACGTTACACAATGTCTTTCCTTTTTCAGCGTCCACAATAGTGCAGGTTTTCATTTTTACTCATAATATTTCATTAAAGTAAAGGCTGTACAAAAGTGTATTATGGTAAACATGTATAAGTGCTGCATTTAAACTGATTCATATAATTTTATTTTACAGTACTTTTAACTGGAGACATTTTCACAAAGCAGCTATATAAAATCTGGGTGTTGATTTCAGTCTGAAATTATAAAGCATAAATATTTTAATAGTAATACAAACAAATCCTTTTTACCCCTCAGCCAGTTATGGCTGAAGGGTATTGTCGTTGGGTTGGGCGGCGTGACGACAACTTTGTCCGGGCCATTGCTCGGCTCATGCACATGCCAGCTTTCTGAAATTTTTTATAGGCACTCCCTATAACCTGAACCTGTGCATGGGGTAGCTATTTTGCATATGAGACCTATGACGTTGGCACAGTGACCTTGGAACTTGGCGGGCGGCATCACAGTGACTTTGTCCCGTTCGTTGCTCGGCTCATATGCATGACAGCTTTCTGAAATTTTGCATAGGCACTTCCTATGGCCTGAACCTGTGCGTAGGGTGGCTAATAAAATGTTGATTGTCCAGAACTGTTCGTATGGGGGATGGCTTTTGTCCTCCATGCGCTTGAGGCGTCCTGTCTGAGGCGTACAACGTTCTATAGAACGGCTATTTTTATCATCGGGTAAATTGTAGTCAAAGCTACACTTAGTGGCCACATTCCTTTTAAATACCACTGTATGATAAGGTGATTATATTATAATGGCTCCATTCTTTTCCACTGCGCATTCACGTGGATCTCTGGCTCTGCCACAACTCAAAGGTGCTCTGTTGGATTCTGGTGTCAGGGGAGATTACTGAACTATGTGGAAATGAGCTCATCGTTATGTTCATGAAACCGGTATGAGATGGTTGTGCTTCGTGGCGTGGTGCGTTAACATGCTTGAAATAGCCATTTAAAGATAGGTAGCCATTAAGGGTCAGCAACTGTACTCAGGTAGGTTGTAACAATGTAAAAATGCTAAGTTGATATTAAGGGTTCAACTCAAGTTCAAGAACTACGTTTCCCTTCAATATTACACAACCAGCAGCAGAAAGTTGCCACAAATTTCTTACCTATCTGTATTTTTTAAGAAGAAATCAAGATACAGCAAGTAAGGCAAGGTTTTAAAAAAAGGTTTTCTTCAGCTTTATAGTTTTGGTAAACATGCATATATATCAAATATTTTTACCGGGTTATCATTTATGTCAGCTGGCTGTCCTCTCACTTTCATAATTAAAACTACAAAGGATGGAAAAGAAATTACATGGCCATGAGAAAGCATCACGTGATCTCTTGCAAGTACCAGTTTCTCAAGCAGGAAAGAAATCTAAATTTACTTTACTTCTGCAGGGAATATAAATAGTGTCTGAGTGAATGAGAACCGGTGTGAGTGAGTGAGTGCCACAGTGGATAAGTGATAATGGATTTTAGGAAATCTGATCATGAGTCAGCAGACGATATTATTCACTTACGGATCTCCTGGCAGTGAGGATGCAGTTCCCTGTAAATGAGGAGGGACAGGCTAGAACCCTGGAACCCAGGCAAAAGCTTGCACTGCCAAACCATTTACTAAACTGTTGGGAAAATGTAATCGATACATAATCATAAATGCTACGGTGTCTTATTTTAAGGCTCCCTGGAACTCCTAATGTCTTTATCATCTTCATTTCCAAGAATTTTGCTGCATATACATTTGCCAGAAATAAGCCTGCTCTTGAGTTCCTTCTATTGGAATGGACAGCTATAATAATTTGCCCAATATTACCAAAAGTTTGTGGACACTTGCCCATCGCTCCCTCACATGTGGTTCTTTTACAAACAGTTCCCTTAAAGTTGGAAGCACTTGACTGCACTTCACTGGAACTGCTGGGACTTCATCATAACATTGTCCCTGTCCACAAAGTGTCAGATCTTTGAAACCGTGGTTTGAGATGGTTGGTGTGGAAGAACTCGAATGGCCTGCACAGAGTTCTGACTTCACCTCATCCAACACCATTTAGATGAACTAGTGGTGACTAGGCACCAGGCGTCCTCATCTGACCTCAACATATCAAAGTTTGCATTTATTCATTCATACATTTAATTTAAATACATTTATTCTGATAGCATAGCATTTGATGGTGAATTTTGATCTGTAATTTCACAAGCACAGTCCCTCCAGTGTGTTCTGGGTCGAATTTGACCTGTTGTTACTAGTGCGGTCCAAGCTCTGGCTTCAGACGTACAAAGACCTAATGGCCTGTAGCAACGGGTCTTGTACACCTTACTCCTGGAGCACACCCCACAAGATAGCCACAGTCGAAAGCCTTCTCTAAATCCACAAAGCACATGTGGACACATTGGGCAAACTCCCAGGCCCCCTCCAGGATCCTGTAGAGTGTATAGAGGTGGTTGAGAGTGCTGCGGATCACATCCTCTGGTCCTCCTTTTTAAAAAGGGGAACTACCACCCCGGTTTGCCAATCCAGAGGTACAGCCCCCAATGACCACGCGATGTTACAGAGACGGGTCAACAGTCCTACAACATCCATGCGGCCACAAATCTGATGACAAGACTACTAAGTTGGTCATCGAACTGTGGCCTAGGGTGTCCTGGCACTTATGGACACCCTTATGTTTGAGCATGGTTTTCATGATGGACAAACCATGATAAGTACAGAAGAAGAAACACCATTTGGGTTCAGAGACCACAATCACACCCCACCAGGTCACACTGTTGTTTCCCACATGGGTGTTGAAGTCTCCCAGGACGACAAGGGGGTCCCGCGGATCCCATGCTTGTGGCTGCCATCCAACTAGCAACATACCCAACCCCTATAGCCCTCCCCACAGGTGGTGGGTCCATGGGAGGGCGAACCCATGTCTCCTGGCTGTGGCCGGGCTCCATGAGCAAAAGCCCGAGCACCAGACGTTTGCCTTGGAGCCCCTAACCCAGGCATGGCTACAGTGGGGGACCCCGGTAACCCGCATCCGAAAAAGGCAAACCGAATACTTGTTTTTCTATCCTTAGGGGACTTCTGAATCGTGCTTATTCTGGATCTTCACCTTGAACCTGTTTGCCTTGGGTGACCAGTCCCGGGGTGCAAATGCCAGCTGTACGTGTGTCAGTGCAATATTATTATCGTGCTTTATTTAATGAAACATTTTCTACAAACCCATATCACATGAGAGGTTCTTAGCTTTTCATGTAAACCTCCATGTACACTTATGAAGAATTCGCGGGAGTAAAGTATTGCAGGCTTCTCTCTTTTCTTCCCCGTAGCCTGAATGGCAGTTATTCTGAATTCTATATTCAGTGTGTCATTAAGAATGACTGTGTCATCTTGTGTCTCGTGTGTTGTCTGATAGAGGCTGAGCAAGTATGCTTGTCTCATGGGCTGCTTTCTTGAGTGATGGCCCTGCTTCAGGCCAGTGGGTTTATTCTTCTGTGATGTGACACACGGATCCATATCGCCAAAGCTCTGCCACTCTCGTACCATTCTCCTCTGAAATAAGGCAGCTGTTGTAGAGAGAAAGGTAGGGAAGGACAGAACAGTGACAAAATTAGTGCTGTAAGAATCTCTGTCATTGTGTGCTGGAGAGCAGCCTTCGCTCTGTTTGCTTGAGTAGTGACCATGTACAACAAATTATCCAAATTTGGTAGAGACTGACAACTTGATTACAGTGCAGCTTGTATCAAAACCTTTTTAATAGGTGAGTTGTGTGGCACTAGAAGTGCTGTGTGTGTGTGTGTGTGTGTGTGTGTGTGTGTGTGTGTGTGTGTGTGTGTGTGTGTGAGATGTAGCAGAGCATCAACACATTCCCTGCAGCTTGGAGCGTTCTCAGCAGGAAGCAGCGTGATGTGAGTGGAGCTGCTTTAGAGAAAACCATAACTGCGTGGCAGGTTTGACCCAGTCCGCACGCTCCATTGGAGATGCACACATTCACCTCCTTCTTAGCAACAACGTAGGGAAAACCGTGAGGCCTCCCTCCATTCGCACAAAGAGCTTCAGCACCTGCCTCACATAAAAGGCCCTTTAACTGCTGGGTCACAGCTCTGAGACAGTGTGATGGCTTTGGATGCATGACAGGCGCTAGAGGAAACGTGGTAGATAAGCTTTAAGGCTGGTTTATGCCTAGTCTAAAATGGTTTGAAGCAAATGACATTCTAAAATGTGAGACATGGTCTTTCAGCACAGGAGGATGATGTTGGCTCTTTTGCAGGCGGTGCTACAGGCAAGGGAGGACGCGTGGATAGGCTTAGTTTAAATCATCCATAGACGGAGCTTATTTACATTGATCTGGCTTTATGGATTTTTTTTCTCTTAATAAAAATAAGAAAATAATTTGAGTAGATGATCCTTCTTTGTGTTATTTCCTTTCAAAATTGATTTTCCAAAAAATCAATAAATCATCTCAATTGGTTCTGATCATTTAATTTAATTCGGTTAATTTGGCTTGCATAGGTATTGTGGAGCGCTAGCAGGTAACACTCATAAGCTTTCAATACAATAAATGTATGCATGGAAGGGTAAGCAAGTCCACGGTAATCTTCTACCATGTTTAGCACTCACGAGTTGCCAGAATACAAGAATTTTACATTTTTATGGGACTTGCATTCATGTATAACATACACTACCCAGCCAAATGAAGTCATGCAGTCTGTAATTTTGTTTGATTGCCTTTAGCCTTGATTACAGCATCTAATCACCATGGTGGTGTTGTTTTAGTTGGTTAGGTCGTGGCTCAGCAGCTTTATTTAAAGTGACATGAAGTCAGCTGATGTACTAAATGACCAGGTTATTAAATCAATAGACTTTTTTTTTTTCCCCTGATGGCACTGATCATTTTCACACATGAACTGGCACCACAGGCCTCACCCGACTGAAAGTGTTTGGGATGTGCTGGAGAAGACTTTATTGAGTGGTTAAATTTTTCCATCATTAATTCAAGATATGTGAATGAACCCAACTCTGGATGGAAATAAATGTTGTGAAACGATGCCATGGAGAATTCGTGCTGAATTGAAGGCTAAAGGCAGCCAACAAACTATTATAATGTGGAACCTTTGTGTTTGTTTGTTTGTTTTTTTGGCCATGCAGTGTATCTGGCAAACATACCTTATAAATGAATGAATTATATTTGACAAATGCAAGCCTCATTTAAAAACTTTACCACTCATTACACATTTGTTATCCAGATCAATTTACCACCTGCAGTGATATTTGCTGTTTTTGATTATTGGCTTCAAGCTTAATATTTTTTTGATGATGGGGTTTCATGTAGAATATATATTAATATATATATAGAATTAAAAACCTGTGTACACAGCAATATCTACCTTAATAAAATTCACCTGCGTGACTGGAGTAAGAGACGTTTGTAGAAAATTAGGATAACTCAGTGGAGATTCAAAATTCTCAACTAATGCAGTAAAATTCTCAACTGATGCAGTACATTGAGTAGTGCGATGCACTAAATGTGATTCTGGGCTGCATTCAAATACACTGTTCCATACTATAAGTAAACAAGGAGTACAGAGTAGAGATTTAATCATTATACAACCTACTACACCGCTAACATGCAATCGTAGCACACAACAATGCACTACTCTTAGCTATCCCATCATTCAGCTGGAGCCTCCAAACAATCAAACACAAAAATCCCCTCCAGAAATATAGAAAGACGATGACTAACTACGATGAAGCTTATGTTTTAGGAAGTGTGTAAACATATCTTCTTTTGCACAAATACATTTTTCTACTTTGCACGGCATGTGTTTGTACATCGTGCAATTTTATGGGTATATCTGTAAATATCCGGGTCAGAGGAGGAGTTTGATGGTGTAGAGTACATCAGTAGTATAGGAGTTATGGGTGTTTTCAAGCAAAAACAATAGAGAGGGTATTGGGTAGGGTTACTTAATCTGAGAAAGTCAGGACGTGTCAGTTTTGTTCAAACTACTTATATACTTCTAATTAAATTAGAAGACTCCATAAGAAACAATTTCCTCATGTTGACTTAAAACAGTAAAGTTGACTGTCTGATTCAGAACGGAGGGTAAATCCATCCTTTACTGTGTATACAGAGTTTTATCACACTTGGACAAGGTCTCATACACACTCGCCCACTCATTATCCTTCAGGCAGCCATCATGTCGTACAGATCCACAGAGACACACACACACACACACGCGCACACACACAGTAAAAAGAGAAGCTTCTACCCAGTGCTTCCTCCTTTTCCCTCACTCTTGTTTAACACGCACATGTGATTCAGACACTGTTTCTCTTTGTGGTTGCTTACTTTTCCCTGTTATGTGCTTGATCACCATTCTGAGGGACACACACTAACAGAGAAATTGGTAAGTGTATGTGGTGCCTTCAGTATTAAGATGGATTAGCATTAATCTGTGTGTAAAGCAGCAGGCCTCTGGGAGCCAGTATTTACTGTGCTGTACAGCGTTGGAAAGGGGCAAAACCTCAATGAATATTTTAAGTAATCCTCCCTCCCATGGGCTCTGCTCTGCTGCACCTCTGTAGCCTGTGGCTGTTCTCTCCTTCTGTGCGTAGTTTATACAATGCCTGTTGCAACAGCCGTTGCTGCCTGGCTCACTTTTCTGTCCCTCCTGAAGTTTGCACAGGAAGACTGTCACATACATCTACTACTTTACATCAGTCTATCCCACCTACTTTCTTTGCCTTCCTCACTCTTTTTTTTTTCTTTATTCTTCTTCTTCTTCTTTCCAGACACTGATTATGGGCTAAAACGGGCTTCTCCAGCACTGGTGCCTTAGGGCATGATTTGAGCGGGTCTGACTAAGAAGACAAAGACCTTGTTTAGGTGGCATTAGTTAGAGGGGTACCACCCAAGCTAATGAGGGGCTGTCAGGACAGCGCAAGTCCATGTCGACTTTGAGGGGTCAAATGTCACTTGGACAAGAATTCCTCAGAGGCTAAGAAGCCAGGTGCAGTCTTTCTACTTTCTTGGGTTGGCGCATTGCTCATTATTAACTCTCTCTAGCTCAGAACATTGTCTGCCTGATCCGGGAGGCTAAATTAAGGTGTGCTGCAGTAATGAAAGCTCACAAAGCTATTCTGTGGGTCTCATCTGTTGTGTGTGTGTGTGTGTGTGTGTGTGTGTGTGTGTGTGTGTGTGTGTGTGTGTGTGTGTGTGTGTGTGTGTG
>JAOUQZ010000039.1:21967273-21987202 GCA_028564935.1 Neosilurus hyrtlii
TGTGTGTGTGTGTGTGTGTGTGTGTGTGTGTGTGTGTGTGTGTGTGTGTGTGTGTGTGTGTGTGTGTTTGTGTGTTGCTTGTTCCACTCATCTGAGATATATTGCCGTCTGTGTGTTTGGCCACAGGCACTGTGGCGTGGCAGGGCACATTTTTCAGCACCTGAATGGCCTTGTCGCAGCCACAAACAGATGTGCTCCGGAAACTTCCTCTCCTATTAATCTTAGTCTCCATCATTCCCATACCTGCATCTCTTTACCCTTCCTGCTTGCATCTTGTGTGTGTGTGAGACATTTAAGAGCATAAATGAATGTGAAGTAAATGAACTGGCACCAGAGTACAAAAATATAGTGCCTTGTTTGTTAGCATGAGGTGTTGGTTTGTGAGAGAGTGAGCGAGAGACTGTATGTTGTTTGTCTAGTGTTGTTTGAATGTTAAACTTTGGACTTTGGGTGTTCACCTTTCTGTTGAAATGCACTCCAAATGCCCCCATTTTCTCTGAATGGTTTGTTGTTTTCTCCTTCTTCGTCATATCTGCATGAATTTATTTAATTTATATTTATTATATCCAAGTTAAATATCTGTAATAATAATAATATTTAATATCGTGACATAATGACTTAAGATTATGGTGCATCTTTGCATGGAGTATAACCACCCATATAATCCCACTAATTTAAATTCTTTGCAAAAATGTACGTGAAAAGCTTTGAATACAAGCACCTTGCTTTTCATGAACACCCTCACACGGAAACGAACCACACCATGCAGCAGTGATGCATCATATTTTACCCACAGTGAAAAGGATGCAGTGAAAATATCATTAACTGTTGAATTTGTATTCATGTTGTGGACAGCATGTGCTGTCATAAGAAAATATTTTTACCGAGGAGTATCTGAAGACAGACTAGCACACAGCAGTGACCAAAAAAAAGCAAACCTAAAAGAAACAGTGTGTCAGTGTTGATAAATTGTGCTTAATGGGAACAGTCAGTGCAAGTTTAAAAGTGACATTTCTGTTATGTTGCAGGAGTGTTTAGCATCTTTCAGGGCAGAAACAATTTGAACATTATCATATTTTGACATGCCGGTATTCTGTTTTCAGCTCCTTCAACAAAGTTCTCTCTGAAGCTGGATGTGCACTTATTTACTTAATTCACAAAAAAGTCACATTATTGCTGGCTGGCTGACTTACTTTTCTTTACTAATTTACTTGCAGTACTTATTTACTATTTACTTAATTTTTTATTACTTACTTATTTACTAATTGACTTATTTACTTACTTTTCTTCACTTATTTACTTACTGTGCTTCTTTACTACTTAGCTTAATGTCCTTTACTTATTTACTTAAATGTAGTCTGAACATTTTCAGATGGTGGGGAAAGCATGCATTACGTCCAGTCAAATATATTTTGGACTTTGACGTGTAGTCGCATTGAACATTAGAGTGATTTGGCAAGAACGTTTTAATCAGCAGCACCAGGTGGCTGCATTCTGGCAAAGTAAGCAGTCAACAGGATTGAGTCATTTCTGAAGTATGCCGTTTGTGTTTGATTTGCTCATTTGCAGCGTTTAGACAAGTAATGTTAGCATTTACAGACTAAACCCAATGGGAAAATGCTGTTAGGTAAGAAACTCTTAATGCTTTGCTTTTATTTTGCTTGCTTTATATACATTCTGTAAAAATTATTTTTTAATCCAGCACTCTCTGATATCGCTCTGAGTTTACTTAATTAATTTTAGAATTTACATTTTTAGCTTTCACCACCACGGAAGATAAGCGGAGCTATAGAAATGGGTTCTGTACCTCCGTACGAATTGCTAGTGCAATAACTTTGGAAGGAAATGATATAGGATCCCCAACGTTGGTGTACGAGTACTTCTCAGGGGTGAATAGTAATTGTATATAGGTCACCTTGATCCTGTTATTTTATACTTTTAGCTTCTGGAATTTAAAAAATTAAAACTGCATTTATTTGATTCAGATGTTAAGATATTTTTGAAGGCAGTGGTGCTCAATCCTGTTTCTATGATTTACCTTCCCAAAGACGCTCACTCCAACCCTAATAATGCCCACCTGACCATCCAATCATATAATCAAGACTTAGGAAATGAAGGCTTAAAGCAGTGATTAGATTTGTCAGATGGGCCCCATTAGGGTTGGAGTTAAATTTTTTAGGAAGGTAGATCACCAGGAACAGGATTGGGCACCCCTGTTGTAAGGTGCGTATGTGTAAAATGTATGCCCTGTTTTTGTTTTTTTAATAAACAGCAGCTGTGCTCAATAGTATTGTTTTAAATGTTCTTTATAAAGAAAATGTCCTTTTTTTTCTTTTCTTTTTTTTAAAATTACTATCTACTAAAGCACATCATCCAACACTGCCTTGTCATTGTTTCATATCCAAACTGCACCAGTCAGGAGATTCATTGTTCCCCACAGGATCTCACTAAGGAACCAAGTTATATAGTGGAGCCGCACTGAAATACTTGCAAATCTCTGATCCTCTGTGACCTTTTTTCAGCTTTTAACGCCACTCTTTCTTGACACAGAAGATTGCGAGGTCCTGATTGTAGTCATAAGGAGTATGTCCAAATTTTTGTGTTGATGCTTTTTTCGAGTTAATCAGTGAAGCCAGATGTTACATGCTGCTGGATGAATAGAGCTCTTATCTGCTGGACTGAAGCCTCCAGCAGCCAGTGAAGTCCTTCCTCACTTCCTGCACTGCTATCGTCTCTGCTTGTCCCTGCAAGGACATATAGACTGAAAGTGCCATTAGCCTTATCTCCTGAATGGTCCTTTTATTTTCCCTTCCCTGCAAATTAAATTTGAGGCTGTATCACAAGTTGTGATGGGCAAGGATGGGCATGGTTGTGTGTAGATATTTAACCTTTTCTGACCAAATTTCTTCATAATCATTACGGTGCTGGGCAGTATGACCTTGTTATGATATAAAAAAAAAAATAATACAGCTTTTATTTGAAAATTGAAAAAAGGATTTACATATTAGTATAATGTTATTAATCTACCTTTCACATGTCACAAGAACAATAGCTTGTAGGTGTGACGTGAGACTGTTAAAGTCGTGCCTATTAGCTCGCGAGCTGTTGTCCCACAGCTTACTAATAAAAAAGCCCCAAATCCCATCCATCAAGAATTGCCTTCCCTATCACACGACCTCCACCAACCAGGGAGGGGCGTAAACATGCACATCTCCACTCAGTGACATGAAATGTCTACCACCCCGCCTTTTTTGAACTGCTGCGCATGCGTATTTGCGGGCCCTCTAACACACTTGTAGGGTACGAATGAGCTCACAGACGCCCATGATTGGCTGGTGATCGCTGTGAGTGACAGGGAAGAGAGCATATGCCATCTCTCCCTCCCTTGAAAGCTCTGCCAATTAGCTGGACTCCCGGTCAAGGATATCTGTGGCATCAATGCGGATTCGAACTTGCGATCTTTGGGTTGATAGTCGTGCACCTTGTCAACGCGCCACTCGGGAGCCCTAAAATAATTGTAATGCTGTTGTGTCTGCAGGATTAAAAGCACTCAACTTGATGGAAACTTCAGGAAGGAACTCGACTGAGCCAATCAAGACCCTTGGGTCAGGGATCAGCCATTGTTATGTCTTTGATGAATGCTTGTCTATTTCCAGAGTCTTTTTGCTTCTTTCCCCTCATGTGGTGCTTCATATTTGGCTGTCAGAAGGACGCAGGGATCCGTGTCTTGTCCTTGTCCTTGTTCTCTATTATTTATCTGCTGTGCTAAAAGTTGACAGGTCTTTAGTCCACCAGCAGACGTTACAGAATACTGCACACTACAAGGATCATGATACAACGTGAAGCATTCGGTATCATTGTAACCACAGGACAGAAGCCTCACACGCTGTACTTCCTAGACTTCACAGTGTTACAGGCAGTTTATGGACTGTGGGTTGTACTGCGATGCCCTTGAGCAAGGGATTTATGAAGGCCATCAATTTGATAGCATACTGTTAATCCTTAAAACTTTATTAATCCACGGTTGGGCCGACCATAGACCACTTCTTGCTTTTTTTCCCCAAAGCTAGAATGTTAGTGTGGAAAGCAGCAGATGGGCCATGTTGCAACACCTCTGGAAAAGCCTTAGGTTCGAAGTAACCCTTTCAGTTACATATTGACTGTGATTAGATAAAATGTTGAACTGAGAGTTAGCCTCGCTCCTGCGTCTACGCCGTATTTTAATGTGGAGCTCTGTGGTGGCTCAGAAAGTTAGTGGGTTACTGATCAGAAGGGGAGGGGTTCAAGCCACCAAGCTGCCACTGTTAGACCTTTGAGCAAGACCCTTTGCACTGAATTAGTTTTCTCAATGGGATATAATTGTAAGCTTCTCTGGGTAAGGGTGGCTAGCAAAATAACGTATATGTAAAATGTAATTGTGTTCTATGTGTAAAATATAATATATAAAATGCCTGTAAAATTGAAGCATGTAGGAATAAGTCCAAGAGACATCTTGCCCCTTTTAAAATAGTATTTAAAATTTCCCTTCTATGGTTAGTTAATACATTTTTTTTAGATGATGCAATGGTCAGATCAGTCAAATATAACTTAAGATCCATTTACACATTGATCTCTTGAGTGGGTTTTCTGTGATGAACAAGAGGCTTACGATGTTTTACGATATGTTACAATGATGTGGGGTGAGTTGGTCTGTGGTGGACGTAGAAGGAACAACAGGAGAACAAGATGCAAGCTGTTTGGTTCTGTATGGTTTGAGGTAAATATCTCAAACTTGGGGGGAATTTACATTAACTTTGACCTGTGAATTCATGTGCTTTAGTCTTGTGAGTCAATAGAAGACAAGGGACTGCCGGTTATTTCGTTCAATACAAAATGGAAAAACAGTAATTGTTAAGTAGTGATCATGTCAGAAGAAAATAAATAGCTGTCTTGTTCATTGAAATACTTTCTTGGTTTTTTGTGCTAATATTTTCTTCGTCGCTTCTAAAGACTTTGCGGTTCACTTTTAAGTTTCTGTCTTCTGTCAAAGCTGTCTTTTCCTTTAACACTTGCTTCTCATAACAGCACAAATTTTCTTCATACTTCATTATCATTGTTTTCAGCTGTGCTTTTTCCACACTAATGCTTTCTCTGTGAGTGATGCTTGAGGTCTCTGATAAACCCTCAGCGTTTTGTGAGTGGAAAAACAAGCTAATCTTGGCTCTTCTCCATAACAGTAAAGGATTTCAACTTAAACAGCCTTTTTTTCCTTGTTACTTTCAAGGATTTATTGAGGCGTATAAAATCTATTTGCAGATTTTAGCTTCCTGGCAACAGTGGACAGGGTGGCGCTTGTGTTCTCTGTGGCAGCCAAGAGAGAGAGAAAAAAAAAAACATTCTTCCCAAAAGCAAACAAGCCTAATAAAGGTAGTGATAAACTGGTGGGAAGGGGGAAATTGGATGCTCCCATTGTTTTGATTAAAAATAAAAAATCCCCATGCTTGAAAACCATATTACTTGATTCTGACTCAGAGTGAGCACAGTAGTTCTGTAACTCTTACGGCAAAATGGATTGTAGTCATGAAATAGAGGGATGAGCTCACAGTTGAGATTAGATTTCTGAAAAGCCACTGATTGTCCATCTTAGCACAGAGTTTGAATTGAGCTAAAGTGATGCAGGGTGTTTGTTGGGATTAGGAGATGAGATGAAAACCATTCTGTGCTTTTAAAGGATTGTCTATTGGCTTTAGTGCCTTCACTCTTTTGTCTTGAAGATGATGAAATGCCATTTAAGAGGCTAAGTGGTTCATTGGGTATATAATAGAATTGTAGGTCCTGTGATGGCCAAGCTGACACCCAAATACCAGGCAGGTCTGTCTCCTCCCTCATTTTGCTCAAAGAAATAGATCAAAATGTGCTTTATTTCCACTAGTCTCATTTGCTTTTGGTAGTAGTTTATGCTTGTTGCAATACTGCGGTGATAGCACCCCTATTACCCTCTATTACCCCCACCCCCTGTTTTAGCCCACGTAGCCAGAGCTCAGACTAAAGGCAGCGTTTGGCTAATAACATGTCACTGCGATGGCAACATTTTAAGGGGAATGTCTCCTGTTGCTTTTCCCAGTCCGCTAGTCTTTCCATGACCTCGTGAGAAATGGTCTGATGTAACAGACAGGGCAGCCGCAGGCTTCTGGCCCTGCATGGGCCACAATAAATGGAATCATTTTCTAGTCTTCTGTTCTGTCATTGGACTTGGAGCTGTGCTGCACTTTTTACGTCCCCTGATGTTTCCTGTCTGGTTGTAGTATTAGGCTCGTTCATACTATATAATGACACAGTATCTCTCCAGTGAGGCTTACGACCAGACATAGCCCGAGACTCAGAAACAGCACATCATATACAATAAGAAGCAGAAGGAAAAGAAGAGCAAGAGCAATAAGAAGAAGAAATGCAATACTCAGCTCAAATGCAGTATAACGGTTGTGTAATTTGAAGAAGTTATAATTCACTCTTATTCGAATAGTGTTCATTTGCTTCCATTAAGCTATATGATCACTGGAAAGTCACTTAACAGCATCACTTACCCGATCTAATCTTGCCTGAGTTAGTCTGAAGGCAGATTTACTGAATCACAGATGTTCTTACATGAATTAGAATGTACTAATGAGTATCAGACAGCTTACAGTACGTGAAAAGCTTCAGAGACAAATTCAGACTTGAGTGGTTTGTCTGCGTAGTCACAATGGGATGCAGCTGCTCCACAGCAGACTACTAAAAATGACGTCGCTCATTATCAACATGAGACTCAGCCAACCCTGAATTACCCATGAAATAGTTTGCGGATAAAGTTAAATCTTAACCAGAAATGTGTCCACATGTTTGGTGCCATCATGCTAGTAATAGTAATTCTATAGAATCAACATGAAATTCAGCATGTGATCATAGCAAGTGATTATCCTTAGAGGGGTGTGTGTATGTAAATGGTAAGGTAAAGTCTGTAGGGCTTTTACCACCGAGCCTACTGGCTCATCAGGCCAGCGCTTATCCACAGTTTCCTTAGCGGTGAGCAACTAGGAGTTCATCTCCTCCTGGATAGGATGCTCGTCCATCGCAGGTTCCCTCCCCAGTATTTTTACCTCCCGCCCATCAGGAATTATAGGAATGGGTTCTCTCTGTACGTCACAATTTAGTTTCCAGACATTTACTTGCTATGCACTGAAGCTGGGGCTTTAAAACTTTGTATGCTGGCTCACTACTGTGAATTGGTGAGTTTGTGGGTGTGCGTGACCTTGACCTACTTTTTAAAAACTGTATATTAGGTTTCCGGTTATTTACTTGCCACGTGCTGAACCTGGGGCTTTCAAACTTGCTATGCTTGTTTTATATCGGTATATTATGAAATGGTCCTTTCAGCAGGAGCGTCTGGACCCCTGTGTTCTTTTTATTTTTTAAAGTGACAGAGACACACTTGTGGTTAAGACCTTGCCCAGGAGCTTAGCATGGTGAGGGTCTAATGGGAATTTGAACCCACAACCTCTCAATCATGAGCCCAGCACCCTATCCAGTACACCGTGAGTGCGTACACGCGCTTGTCTGGGTATGCTAACTAAGTAATGCTGGGGAGGTTGAAGGCTTCATGGTGAACTAGCGGACAACGTAAACTGAAAGCGTATTGATTTCAAGCTGTTTGAAGCTTTAATATCTGATTTATAGGCATCACTTGTACTCATTTATCCAATCAGTACGGCACTCCAGTAGCTAAAAGGTGTCAAATTAGACAATCAAGGCCCCTGCGGCTTAACTGATGAACTCTAAACTCGGTATAGGTCTGAATCTAGGCAGCTTCTGTCTGGAGCACAGAAGAGTGGATCAGATCGTGGTGTGAGAGAATGAGACTGATGAAGGAGAGGTTAATAAGGAGAGAGAGAGTGAGAATGGAGAGGATAGCTTTGTTAGTGTTGGTGTCCTCTGACTGCAGATAGCCTCAGTTTTTGTCTCTGTATCAATATTAGGATAAGCACTGGAGGGTGAAACATAGTTCTCAATGGGTTTCAGATGCTTCTCTCTCTCTCTCTCTCTCTCTCTCTCTTTTTTACACTCTCCGTATTTGTGTGTGTGAGAGAGAGAGCTTGGTTGATCGTTGGACTCCTTACATTTTTGTGTGTGTTGTTAGCCTGCTCTCCTTCACTCTGTTCTCAGAGGAAAAATCTACCATCTCCCTGAGCCCTATTAAACTTTAAAACCTCATTCCATGTCAACAAGTACAAAGGACCCTCCTGTGTGTCCTTTGTCATGTTTTCTGGCATCACACCCCCTCTCTCCTCTTTCTCTCTGTCTGTGCCCCTGTCTCGTCTTTCTCTTCAAGACCATGTGTGCTGTAGAACAAAACTACTAGCGCTAATGGAGCCCCAGGACACCACACGCAAGCTGGGTATTGTGCACACTTACCATGGAAGTGCCTTGTTGCTTGAAAGCTTTTCCTTCTCCACCCTGGTCTTCACACATGCTCACACACACTCCCTGTCTTCCTGCTTTTATTGGAACCTTCTGTGCACTACCAGAAAGTGTGGTGATGAGCAAAGTCTGCTCGCTCCCTCACACTCACGCTCTACCGAAATCAATTTCCACACTCTTGGGCCTGTGTGTGTGTGTGTGTGTGTGTGTGTGTGTGTGTGTGTGCGCGTGTGTGTGTGCGCGCACACGCACTCAAGCTACATAAAATGACCTCAATATGTCTAATTGGGAAAAGGGGTGGTGTTAATTCTCAGCTGATACAGTGTGTTGCCCACTTCAGCCCGGTGTGTTTGTCTGTAGGTCACAGTCTAGGAGAGAGCATGACACACACATATATACACACACGCATGCACCTCCCAAACGAAGGAGGGAGTAAATATTGACTGCTTGGTGGCACAGATAGACAGAGTCATCCGTCAAAGCCTAACCCTGCCATCTCTTCTGTCCTCATTACAGATTCCTGGATTTATTGCACATTTTTACACAATTAGAGAAGAAGCTGACGGATTAAGTGACCGCCCAAACTAAGCCCCATCCACAGCAAGAGGTAAGGGTTGTCTTCTTAAATCACTCTTTTGTTTGAGATCATTATATCTAGTGGTGTCAGTCTCCTTGTGTGTGTTCCCTGTTTTGTTTCACTGTGTGCCACTCGTCAGTGTTTTCTCTGAATCTCCATTCAAGGTCTGGCTGTACTCACGGATGACTGAAGGCAATAAGCACGTCCCTAATCTTTCAGACCTGATGAAGCCGTGATGATGAAAATATTTTATGCTCTCAGTGGCTGTTTCAGTGAATTATATGTCTATTGATCTTTCTCGTCATCAGGCAGTAGCGCTATATGTGTAGCTGAGGTCCTGTGTAACTTCATTTCGAGCCGAACTATGTACTTCGTCTCTTATAATGACCAACGTTTAAATAGCTGCCAGGTTTTTTCTTTTTTCCAGTCTTTTTATTTTTTTTATTTTTTTTTTTTTAGTTCAATGAATAAGTGTTCTAGCTGTTATCAGTCAAAAGGCTGTCCACCATTCTGTGGAATTGTACACAATAGTGAGAAGAATAGAAAGCCTCTTTGCTCAGTGCTATTCGGAAATTGTTAGTTACGAGCAGGGGTTTTTAAATTGGAGGTCACATCGTGGTGTGGTACTTTCAACAAAGTGAAGATTATTTTGTCGGCTGTATGCAAGGTTTGCCTCATGCCACCACATGCAACTCATGGTAGACGGTCACCTTGTTTTGATTTATTAATTAAGAAAGTCTTATAAGGGTCAGTGGGTGTATCGGGAGTGTAGGATAGGAATAGGCCCTGCATTCTAAATGCAAAGGAATATATTATTCCCTTCTCTGTCAATCGAGAACCGTGCTGAGCAAATCTGGGTGTATGTGAGCTCGTGCACAGAGGAGGACAGGTAGCACTTTTTCTTTGAGGCTGTTCAGCTACACTGTGACACAGCATGAGTAGCAGAGGAGGAAGCATGTGTTAGCCTTCACCCTCCCTGGTTGGTAGCTGTCATATGATGGAGGAAAGCTTGTCAGGATTGTCACTAAAATTGTCAGAAATTGGGAGTAAAAAAAGTTATATTTAAAATTGCTTTTTGACAGGCAGTAAATTTTGCCCGCACTGAATGTTATGAGGTCCGTTCAGTTCTGTTGACAGTAGTGCTTTTTATTAAAGTACATTTCGGATAATTATTTGTCTGGACCAGCAAAGCGAAATTGGTGTTCTCTACAAGCTCTGAACAATGATGCTGGTTATGTCTTTTACCAGAAATTACTCCGACTCTACGTAATGCCCCTTCATTACACTTATATTCATGGTATTTGGCAGACATCGTTATCCAGAGTGACTTACATTTATAATTTTTATACAGCTGAGCAATTGAGGTTTAAGAGTCCTGGTCAAGGGCCCAATAGAGGCAGCTTAGCGGTACTGGGGCTTAAACCCCGTCCTTCGGCTTAATAATCAACTGCTTCAGTCCACCACTGCTTTAATTCATGCTGTTTTTAATAAACCATGTTTTTATTACGGCTCCTGTGTGTGTTAAAGGTGAAGGCCACAAAGAGACAATCAGCAAACAGTGATGTCTTTGGTTGTGATGAAGTCTTTTTTGAAATTTGTCTGTTAGCTCACATCAGTCCAGTCTTGGCAGGTGTTGTTGGATCGTGGTGTTTGTCAGTTTGCTGTTTTTAGAGCTACTTGTACCTCAAGTCTGCCAATTTGTCAGTGCCAAAACATTTCACTTAAGCAAATTCTTTAATCTGTTGTTTTTTGTAGCCCCTTTGTTCCTGCCCCCTTATCTAGTTGATGAAAAGTCAATAACAGTACAACAAAGTGCACCTCTGGGCTCCCAAGATAAAACGAATCTCAAGCACACACCTTGTGAATGCAGTGCTGTGCATCAGGTCAACATTTGCTCGTACAGTGAATTCACTATATGGCCAAAAGTTTGTAGACATCTAACCATTACACCCTAGTCTGTCCTTGAACATCTCATTTCAAAACCATCTGCAGTGATATGGACTTGGTTCCCTCATTGCTGCTGTAGCAGTCTGCACTTTTCTGTGGAGGCTTTTTACAAAAAGATGTAATGTGGCTGTGGGGATTTGTGCCCTTTCAGAAAGGAGAGCTTTAATTAAGGGAGGGATGTGAAGTCGGCCGAGGAGGCCTGGATGCAGTCGGAATTTCAGTTAATCCCCAAGGTGTTCAGTGGGGTTGGTGTCAGGGCCCTGCACAGGCCACTCTATTTCTTCTGCACCGACTTGACCAACCATGCCGTCCTGGACCTTTATTTGTGTAAGGAGGTGGTGTTATACTGAAGCATTTTTGGGCCCTTTGGTTCCAGTGCTACTACAAAGACAGACATTTTAGGCAACTGTGTGTTTTACAAATTTGCGGCAACAATTTTGCAAGAGCCACATATGGATGCATTCACAAATTTTTGACTGTGTAGTACATACCACATAGGTTGGATCTTTACGACTACAGTCCCTTGATGGGGGAGTCACACCAGCTACTACCTATCAATTATAAACAATTAGCCGCCATTCTTTGAACTTTGACCTACAATGACCTTTTCATTAACTCTCTATAGCAATTGGTCCCAAGTTGCTACTCTGAAAACTAGACGGTGATATGTCAAGCAGTTCTTGAGATATAACTGTGTGTATCCACACACACCCACACACACGCACACACACAGAAAGAGCAAACACTGACAGAAGTGAGAACAATACCAACTACCCTATAGTGGCTGGTGAAAATTATGACTGCTTGGATTGATCTATTCTAAGCCTGCACGGGAAAGGAGGGTCTTGGCAGTGACGTTTGACATGGTAGAATACTGATGTAGAGCTGGAGGATCATTAATGTCATTTATCCATGGGAAATTTCCCTTGGCTTTTGTGGGATGATGACAAGATGGAGCAATGTCAGATTGTCTCATAAATTGACCATGGAAGTGTACAGTGGTTGTGCCAGGTTGTATGAGTCTAGCAGGAGTGCTACTGGGGATTTTTTAACCTTAGGATGCTGTACTGTTTTCCAATTTTGTCATAATTTTTAATGTTTTTTGCTCCTTTTACAGAACATCTGAACAGCATAATAAGAATCTATGGCTTTTTTATGATGTGCATTGTAGGTGTGCTGCCACCTGCTAATTAAAAAATATACTGGGCCACATTAAATGTCCACTACAACCAATTATCCGATAATTCAAGAGAATTAAAAATATATCACTGCAGCTGTTTGAGTGTTATAATTGTTATTAAAAGAGAAAGCTTAAACATAGAAAAAGGTACCTGTGATATTTCAGAGGAATCTACTGTGAACTCAACTTATCATAATATTGGTATTATACTTTTGTATAGTAAAGGTAGAGCCCTGTTCAGAGACCTTAATCATCCAAACTGCGTACCTTCTATTGACGTTATTGAAGTTTTGCTTCTAGCTGCATTGTACTGCTTTTCAATAACATCCTAATTGCCCCAAGGTCTTCTGTGGCCTCTTGTTCCTCTGCTATATTCGAAATACCACGTGACCATCCACATCTAATTGAGTTTTTATGCATTAACTGAAACATGGCGATATGTTGTACTGTGGAACCTTTTGAATTGAAATGCACATATCCGTTTAAATTAATATCTGGTGTGCTAAGTGAGCCCAGTTATTTACTAGCTCGATTTAGACGCCTGGGGTTTTCTGAATACTCCTCTACAGGTCTTATTCTGTGATGTTGGCCTGCACATGAACCTACAGTTTTAGGTGAGACGAGAGCTCACTTGACTGTTAATGTCCATCAACAGCACCGTTAGGTTTTCAAACTTCACTGGGAAGCCTGAATTGCTGTTACAGCTCCAACTGTAGTTCTGACTTTCTTGATTGATGGCTCCTTAACCTATATGAAGAGCTGTCAGAATTACTTTCTCTCTCTATTGTACCCATTGATGTGAGTGACATCCCACCCAGTGATTCTGAGATGCATGAAGGCTCCTTGACACTTTTGACAAGATCCTGAATTCAGTACGTTAGAAAGCTGATGTTCGACATGTGGTCTTATAGCATCTTTCAGACCCTGAGGTATGTGAATGCCAGTGATGGCACTTTGTTGGGAAGAAATATGCATGTATATCTCTTGGTGGTATGTTTGTATGGTGTTCTTCATCTGTGTATATTTAATGTGTGGCTTAGTGTCTCTTGCAGAAGGTTTGATGAAGGCTTCCTTTTCGAAGCGGTGCAATGTTAAATGCCTGCTTCATACCATTGGGGATAAGTGTTGGAACAGCTCTGTTTGGTACATGAGCTAACAGGTGCCTATGGTTGGATAGTGCTCTTATCAACAGTCATAAAAACAAAAGCTATCCTTTACGCTGACAGCAGGAATAAATATGTTCCGTCAAACCCCTGATACACATATTCTCAGCGAAGCAAATTAACAGCAGGTCCATACCTCAAGTCAGAAGCAGTAACATTAAGCACCTCTACGAAAAAAAGACTTCAGATGAACTTAGTTATTTATTTTAAGCATTTATAGATAAAATTAGGCCATACACTAATACATCCATACAGTCATGTTAAGTATGTATCCTGAAATTTGAGTAAGTCGTTTTCCACTTCCACTTAAAAAAATTTTTGTTCTGTTGAATACCCTTGCCTTAGACAGTTGCCCCGTGGGAGCCTCGGGTACTGCCAGTCCTGCCAGGAAAAGGAGTATTTCTCTCCAAACTGTTCCTTCTTTCTTTGTGCTCTAATTAGGCCAGCTCCACATAGGCTTGAGAAAGACAGGCCTTGTACATGTACATAGATTCAGCTTGGGGATATGAGTGGAAGGGAAAAATACAGCGGGCTAGCAGGCACAACAGTCGAACAAGAAATATTGTCAGTTTCGGGAGTAAAATGTGCCTGTTGTGTGGCACATCGGACGATAGGTCTGTTAATGCCGTTTTCCTGTTTTAATCAGATTATGTTTCCTGTTCCCTGCAGACTCCCAGTGAGCAACGAGGCATTCAACAGGGCCTCGCTTCAGCATCCTCATCAGAGTTGGTATGTCATTCTGCCTGACTCTACTGTGTGTCTGTGTGTGTGTGTGTCTCCGCGCGTGTGTGTGTGTGTGTGTGTGTGTGTGTGTGTGTGTGTGTGTGTGTGTGTGCAAGAGGACGAGTTTGTGCTTGTGGGGTCCATCGGGACATTTGTGCTCTTGGTGGAATGACTTGTACGAATGGAGAATCTTGGCAAGCAGAGGTGGTGCAAAAAGGAAGGGCCTTCCAATGACAGAGAATGAAAAGATATCAGGGGAGAAACGGTGCCAAAGAAATTTTAATTGGAGGGAAGAGGCGTAGTTGTTTGAGGGTGGTTAGGAAGCCTGGCCAAGAACACAATACAGAATACAGGGCCTCCTTTATTATATATCCTTTTCCCCTCCCTGCTCATTTTTTCCAACCGTGCTACTGAATGCCTCATGTGTTTCTCATGTTAATTTTTAAAGTTTTTTTTTTTTTTAATACAGCCTGTATGATTGATTTGCCATCACTGTCTCTATAGCCAGAGAAAGGTGTGGGTAGTGCAGGCTATGTAGAAGCCCGGTTTGTGTTGGAGCGTCTCAGTGGAATGTAAGGAGTGAGGGGTTTGAGGACAGACGCCACATTCGACGGGGAGAGGGTGGCTTCGTTGTCTGCTTCCTTTCTGCTGTTGTGATTTTTAAGCATCTCAGCGTGCGGTCGGCTGGAGCCCCTAACCAATTAAAACGCTCCAAACAGTTGCCACAGTGCTGGTGATGGGAGTTTGCAGTTAATGGCTAGTGAAGTGCTGTTTTTATTTTCCACTTTACTCTCTTCCCTTGTACATTGTGTGCATGTTCTTGTGTGAAGTCAAGAATGAAGTCATTCAATTATTTTTTTCACGAAACAGACTCATGTCATTGTGATATGCCACATCAACGACTTTTGACAACAATTGAGACTTGTGATCCGCTCTGTTAAAAGAGGAATTGCTGTGATCCTGGTGTCAGTGTTATAAACAGCTATAAACAGCTCACTCTCTTTACACCAGCCATGATTTGGTTGCAAGCTTGCAGTATGTTTTGTTTAATTTCAGTGAAATTTAATTGTCTCGCTAACACGTAGACTTACTGCAGTAGTTCTGCAGTGACATCTGGAACCGGATGGCTGAACACACAACCGAACAAGGCAGTATTCTACATTTCCACAGTGTGTTAATTGTTTTATCAACTCGGCTTTTTCAGTTATTTACTCGACTACTTTTCCATTAATGTGAGGACTGATTGCTTGGCCGTGACACTGTTTCTCTAGTCACTAATGGCGCTTGTCCTCTGGGCAGTGCAGCTCAGAGCTGCAAATTAACCTGTTGTTGCATTTGTCTCACCCTGCCTGGAGAGTCGTACTTTACTAAATTATTATTATATGTATATATATATATTTAAATCCTTCTCACCCTGGTAAGTCGGTAGGTGGAGATAGAAGTGATGCAAAATTTAACAGCAATCTTTTCATGTTTCTGAAGGATTTAAGAAGCAAGATCACATTTTTATTATTCAGTTTAAAGTCTTTTTATTTTTAGTTGTTTCTTGTCTCTGTTTAGCTTATATTTCATTCCCCTGATGTAGTTAAATCTGCCTTGTTTAATTAAGGTTCAATCCCAGATGAATCGGAAAGACTATAAGAGAAGTTGCAGTTCACATAAGGGGTGTGCCCCCAGCCAAGGTTTATTTTTCTACTAACCATAAGAGTTAATGAACAGAAATGTGCTTAACTGCTCTGAGATGTGTAACAGTGTATTTGATATGGTGTATTCAGATTTCATTTTCCACTGCAGTTAAATGTTCTCTCTGTCAGTGGCGCCGCATGTGTTTGTGTGGGACTGATATTAGTCACAGAAATTATCAACAGAAACAAAGAAATAAACACAAAGCAATTTTCCACTCAGTATTTCAGTCTACAGTCATGCATTAGCAGCTCCGTAGATGGAGTGGAGTAAAATTCAAACCTAACGAACAGGTTAAAAATACTACAAATACTTTAATGCTCACTTTTAGCACAGTTGGATTAACATACATTTTATGTACACAGTGGCATTGGACGCTTAGAATAATCTTCTTTCTACACATTTGCATGTTGTATTTGGATGATTTTTTTAATAGCTTAACAGTGTGATGATGAGCTTAATTAATTTTTTAAAAATAAATGTTTAATCACAGCTGTGTAAGAAATATAAATGTAAATATTTTTAATGTAAATATAATTTTTATAGCTCTTTGAATAACTTGTATTCAGTCACTGACAAAAGTCTAGTCTCACATGTGGACATTCATGTATGGAAGCTGATTAACCGATTTTCATCAACTATGCCTTACATTAATCCTTTAAGTATACAGATTGTTTTGTGAAAGCAACAGGAAATCCTAAATGTATTTATACTTTTTACAGCTAATAAAAGACAAACATATCCATTTTAGGCTGGACAAAAGTCTTGTTGCAATCATGTAACATCAAATTCTGGATCAAAGTTATTAGTATAATTGGTAAAAAAAAAAATCTTGAAAAGTGCTTCATTAACTTGTGTGTGTGTGTGTGTATATATATATATATATATATATATATATATATATATAATACACACTCACACCTAGGGGCAATTTGGAACAGCCAATTAGTCTAATTTGCATGTCTTTGGACGGTGGGAGGAAACCTGAATTTCCAGCAGAAACCTATGCAAACTCCACACAGTAACACACTCTCCAAGCCCGGTACTTGAACCCAGGACCTTCTTTCTCTGAGGTAGAGGCAGTACCCACTAAGCCATTGTGTCGCATTTACATTAGATCAACTGGCTACTGTAAATCGCTCGTATATGAGTGTAAGTGGTGGTTTTATCACTGTTAGCCCTACAATGGACTGTACAGGGTGTTTCCCACCTTTCATAATAATCAGCTAATATTGGCTACAGGTTCCTCTTGACCCCGATGGGTGGGTGGATGGGTGGGTGGGTTGATTCATTCATTTTTCTTGCTGTATTTCTGACAGGGAAGCATTAGCTAGTGAGACATTTCTTTTTCTGGTCACGATTTCTACCTCTAACTTAAACAGTGCTACTCTGAATCAAAATGCTGCTTGACATTGCATGTAAGTTGTATTCTCACTCGCTTAACGTGCATGTAGGGCATGAATCAATATTCGCAATGCTCGAACAGTTTAGCACATATTTGAATAGGTTCATTCTGTATATACTACCTTGTGCCTTTCTAGTGTAGAACAGTGTGATATTCAGCCACAGCAAAGATGTTGTATAGTTCTTATATTTTGCCGTCTACTAGCAAAGGTTAAAGTATTGACCCTCGGCTCAGTTAGTGTGTATTCAGTGCTATTAATACCGATTGGTCATTTCTCATACTCTGTTCATATGTGGAAACGCAGTTGCATCCGTTTTCAAATTCATTATTATAATATTTTAATAAATGTTTTTATTATTCACCTCCGGGAGACTCGTGAACTCAAGTAGAATGCAGACTGCTATTTGGCTTAGTAACAGAGTCGTGCTGCGACATGCTGTGCTGTTTGGTGGCAAAGCCGGGTATTTTGGCTTTGAAATTTTAAGCACCAGGCTAAACTGAACACAGTGCAGTCAGGAGTCTAGATCTTTGCTCTGTGCCATTGAGATTTTCTTATCTTTGTCATCACAGCTTTGTCTTTGGCAAACATAATGTAGGGCGAATACTTGCCAAGCAGCTGTTACAGCACTGTGGAACCCTTTACAGGGTATTGTTGCTTTGATAGAATATTCATTTTAATTGCTATATATATTCAAATGCATGGACGAATTCAGGATGCAATATGTTGTACTTATGTCACAGAATAGTTTAACGCTTTGTTCTGATTTGCCAGAACAGGTGCACATGATGTTTGTTCTGCAGAATGAACTATGTTTTAATGATAGAAATATGAAATGATGGAATAGTAGCGCCTGAGTTTTTCACCTGACTGGGAGCTGGACACCACTCTTTAAATCACTAAAGGGCAAATATAAACAAGTTGGACTTTGAGTGCTACTTTTACATAAAATCCACTAAGGCAGTATAGAATAGCATTTTTGACCGAAATGAATGAAACCCAGTGACATTTTCACACCGGAGCCTACTGCAAAGTGATTGCCCTCAAGATTTTATCAATGTTTGGCAGTTCTAAATTTTTTTTTTTAAGAGACTTTTACTCTAGAGACTTTAATGCAGCAGCATGTAGCAAGTACAATTAGATAACCGAGAGGTGAGATGTTTGTTTTCTCTCTGAAACAAGTTCTCCTTTGGATCTTGAGGTGTAAGAGTTCAGTTTGGTCATCAAAGTGTCTGTTCGAGACCACAGCAGTTGTTGTGGAGGAGTGACATTTGGCAATTTACCCTCACATGGAGATGGTACAGGCGTCGTCAAGGCAATCAGGGTGAGATTGATGCATCTGTTGCGTTAGTGTGCTGTGAACGCCCAGCTTGAAATCAGCGAACACATTCTTAAGCCTGCGTTAACACGTACACATCATGAGACAACACCTATGAAAGGGAACTTGGAACTAAAAAGAAAACTTTGTCAGTTAACATTTAATTAAAAGTGTCGATGGCATTAGTTAGGATTTAAGATCCTAAGAAACGTAGCGCTATTTAATCTTTCATTAAAGTTCCCATGCCTTACATCAAGGCTGTTCAGAAATTAGAAGAAATGAAAGAGGATTCTTAAGAAAGACTAGGACCAGGGCATTAACCTCATGCCTGTTATGGAACAGAAAGTAGTTTACAAGATGCTACAGACATCCAAGTATCTTATTTTATTTTTTCTACATTATGTGATGTTTTGCCAAACTCAACAAGCAGCATCGGTGGGTGGAATCATGTGGTTTGGGCACATGAAATTGGCAGCAGATGTATACGTTTATATAACTCTATATGATCACACAGCATGCCACCTAAAAGAGTGAGTAGTTCTGAGACATGAAATATGAAATGATAACATCTTTCAGTGTAAGGCTGGATAAATGAGAAGCTGTATGCGTGTCTGTGACCTTGTCGACCCCTAGTCTGCTGGGAATAGTAATTCAACTTACAGCCAAGGCAGGAGGGTCAATATGACTGCTGTCTTCAGGCAGACATCACAGAAGGGGAGGGCAGAATGGCATGTTCAGCCAGATGGAGTTTCTTTTTCTTTTTAAGCCTCGGTTTCTTGTTTGCATTGTCCAGTGCTGATATGGGAGCATTCTGTTCACCCAGATATGGTCTTTGCATACAGGTATACGGCACCTTAGACTAGACATGAACTGTAAATAAACACATGGCTTCCGTGGGATGACCCACTACCCACTTTCTACTTCATCTGCAGTAGAAATATTTCCAATTCGTCCACTAAGTATTGCATTTTAGAGGTAAACAGATCACTTGTCTGGCCACCTGGGACAAGCAGATAGTGTGTCTAGTCCAAGGTGTGATGGACATGGTACACACATTAGGCTGCTAGAATAATGGTTTCCAACTCAAGAAAATAAAGAAAATTGTGCCGTACAATTTCTCTTTCCTGGAACAAGAGGTCTTCTAAATCCTATTCCCAAAACAAGGTTTATAAAGTTTGAGCATGTTTGAGGGAAGGCCGTGCACTAATGCTAACATGCTTCTGGTCAGCTGATGCAGTGTGAGTGCTTTTTTTATTTTATTATTATTATTTATTTTTTTTGTAGGGGAGCATACAGCAACCTTGAGGCCCAGTGCCTGTATGACCAGTAGTCTGGTCTGTGAAGGTCAGCGCATTGTCAATCAATAGCCCAAGGTTGCTGCCAGACCTTGCAGATGGGCTGTAGCCTTTGTGCTATGTTACCTCATTAGTGACTGCCAGAGCCGGAGGAAACGTCTCTCTCTCTCTCTCTCTCTCTCTCTCTCTCTCTCTCTCTCTCTCTCT
>JAOUQZ010000039.1:21991016-22005882 GCA_028564935.1 Neosilurus hyrtlii
CTCTCTCTCTCTCTCTCTCTCTCTCTCTCTCTCTCTCTCTCTCTCTCTCTCTCTCTCTCTCTCTCTCACTCACTCACCAGCTTTTTATGGTAATGTACAGTAGTTCTGTCCCTCACTCTGGATTATCTCTCTGCTTGGGGAATGTGATAATGCAGCCACGCGCGTTCAAGCTCCTCTCGTTAGCATCTGCAGTAGAGCTACACTAGAATGTTTTGAACTGAAGATCTGATCTTACCTGTATTAGCAAGGTCATCATAAGAAATCAGACAGGTGGTCAGAAATCATGCACACAGTGGGTGGCCTGCTGCACATGCTTTGCAAACACCGTGGAGTGGCTTATCCGCAAGAAGAACAGAAGAACTCCAGCACCTTTAGTACAAACTCCGCCTGACACCCTCTGTCCAAGCCCTCATATAAAGGCCCGTCAGATGTGCTTTTTCAGCTGGCTTTTATGTTGCTTTCTTCCCTTCCAGATGCTCAGTGCTGATATATTCCTATTTGCCCTTCTGCTCATCTACTTGTAAGCACATATGTGTCCTGAATCTATGACCATTTCCTTCACTCCTGCACTCTGCTGTTGGTCTCCTGTTAGATAAGTTTTCTTTGCCCAGTCATGTGAATTTTGGTGTGCTGGATGTCTGTGTTGATAATACCGCAACTAATCTGCCAGGTAACATTTTTACAAAGGCGGTTATACGTAATGAAATGCCAGTTTCACTGATTAACCATCGATTCAGTTTTAATGAGAGGATAAATTCCTGAGCATGGAGCACATTTGTGTTTAAATCTTTTTTTGCCATCATTCCCTAATAATAAAGACTGCAATCAGAAGAGGTTTACTCTTATCTACTTTTCTTTTGAGGCTGTGGAACGCCATACTTATGCAAATGTCATAAAGCCATGAGCTCAAGTTTGTTAAGTCAGTGCTCACGTGCCCACATAGGCAACCCAGAACACCATGCGTGCACTTGCACTTGTTTCTGTAAACTTGGATATGCAAAAACTTTCAGTGCTCTGATTATACACAGTTAATATTTGTTATAAGAAATACTTGAATTAGTACAAACACCCGACAAATGAACAAGACGATTTCAACTATGAAATGAATTAAAAATGTGTAGAATTTGTTTTTAATAATCTCAGATTTGGTGTGTCGTGATCTCATAGGAAGAGTTATGTCATTTGTACTCTATTCAAGATATCTTAGCTTTCCAAGATGTCTTTTTGTATTGTGGGTAGGGTTTTATTTTTCTCTTCAAACAGTAGTTTGTGCCATGTATTCCATGATATATTTCAAAACTGGAATTGTAACAATTTCTATAGATTTGGTTATACACTTCACCCTCGATTTCCTGGATTATTAGAGGGGATAGGCTGTCCACGAACCTCAAAAATCCGGCAATAATTAATATCCGGGGTCCCTACCCTTTCCCGTGCGTTTACCAAAATCTGTCCGGCAATCACCATCATTCAGCAGCGGTCACAGACTTTTACATCACATTCATTTTAAATGTGGGTTTCGGCTTGTCGTCACTGTTTTCACTTTCACTTAGCTGTCCCATCACTGATGCCACTATCTGTTCATCAGACATTATTTCATGCCCCTCTGCTGCTTAATTTTCGTCCATCCACTTGGACGGGAACGGCCCAGACAGGAGGGACATTTGAAAATCATCATCTTCCATCATCGATTCCCGGTCTCGTCCGAGCATTTGTCCGGCAATACCAAAATTATGTCCGGCACCGGATTTTGTACAGGATATCTGGGAAATAGGGGTACGAGAAATCGATGGGTAAGTGTATTTTTTTTTTTAATCTTCCCCAACACTTGCTTGGCCAAAAGTTACTAGTATCTTATCCCAGCACAGATCTCAATGTACTTCATGTGAAGATGACATTTGACTGGCTTTTATAAACAGCATGGCTTCGTTGAGGAAACTGATAATGTGCATAGGCTTCACTCGCTGTGTCATGCTCGTGTAAGGCAGTAGAGTTCTGTACAAAATGCTGCACTACAATCCTGTGACTGAAGCATTCGTGTATGAGAGCTGTTAGAAAATTTCACGGAGAATGCCGTAGCCTTAAAGTTTTACCCTCTACTTTTTTTTTTAATCAAACTATGATACAAAAGCACAAATGGTTTGAAAGATGAGGTGACTTGATCTGTATGTTGGTTCAAGGGCCGCATCCTTCAACAAGCGAATATGTCAGTGGTATGACTAGGTGGGTTTTTTCTTTTTTCCTACAAGCCACAGCTGTGTAGGTTGCTAGGTGACCAGAGCGATTGTTTTTTTTTTGTTGTTTGTTTGTTTTTTTGTTGTTTTTTTTTTTTTTTTTTTTTTTTGAGGTGAAGAATCAGCTAATGCCATAAATGGGAAATCCTGCCTAGATTAGACTCATTTAACACCGCTTGGTTCATCACTGAACGGTTAGGCCTTGTTGATCACACAATACCTCTTCATTGTTGACTGCCTTCTTGGAAGGATGCAGGTCCTGAATTGGCACACTGCCTTCTTGGTGTGTGAACATTAAGACATGAGTTATGTCATGTTTTTGCTCGTTTTACTGTCTTTATTGATCAGTTATAGAGATCTTTTGTCTTATGAGCTTTGCAATTTCACCTTGACTCTAAGTGAACTTTTCACTGTGACATCAGAATAATTCTGGATCCCGTTGACAAAAAAGACTGAATCTTTATCTACCTGTAGCGCGTTGATATCTGACTGAAAAGCTGCAGAGTGCTTTTATCATTCGACAGCCACGTATTTGAAAATGTATAATTCATAACCCTATAATGAAAGTTTAATAGCTTTTTAGGATTTGATGATGTTGGTGGAGGATTCGGTGTGGTTTTTCTGCCAACGGTAGGATTCGGGTAGACATGAAATACAGTTGTACTGATGGAAAGTGCGAGCTATCTTTTTCTGTGTGTTTGTTTTCTGTCTGCTCAGTGAAGTGAGGCAAGTCTATTTAGCATGACGTGTGTGGGCGGCAGGGCTGAGATGGGCCTTATAGAATTTTTGTGATCAAGGGACTGACCCCTAAGGTGTGGATGAGAATTGCCCTTGTCAGTTTTGCCTTCTTTTTTTTATATTGTTTGTGGTTTTAGGAGGAAACACCTCCTTTACCTTAGTTCATGTAGATGAAGATAAATGTATTTGTAAGCAGTATGTGGCACACACAGACCTGAAAGTTTAAATTTGCATGTAAATTAGAGCATCTTTTAGGAGCTTAGAGGCTTAGTGTAATTCGCAGTGCCTGCGAGGCAATTACATGCTCGTTTTTGTATTTGTTTGGAACCCTGTAGAAATCTTTCACAACAGCAGCAGTCATCATTGCTTTCCTCATTCAGAAGGCAATTAGTGAGGCTTATTTGCCTGGAGTACATCCTGATGAAAGCTGTACGGTGTACCTGACATGCTCAGAGTGTACCCCCCAAAGTCTAGTGCCACTCACACCTGTGGCTCTGCATCAGGTGTCTGTCTCACTCTGGTGTCTCTGTGACGGCTCTGAACCAAGTGTGGTTGAGAACACAGTAACTCAACACGCTTTCACACTTGCTGCTGTTTTCCCTCTGAGTGCCCTTTGTGCTAATTTGAAAAAAGCGCGTCGTGCTTTCTGTTCACGCTGTAACCATGACTACACGGTGACTGCTCCAGCCTTTGTGTTATACTCGTTCTGTTCAAGCAAAGATCACATTTCTCAGTAGTCGATCAGACTCAGGCAAAGAGGAGGATTTCATTCTGCTCTGCTCCAAAGTGAACGCCATACAGTGCACCATTTGTGTTCTCCTCAGGTTGTGATTCGCCGTGTTATTCCTTACTTGATCACATGACCAAGGATGCTGTTGTACAATGCACGTGAAGGGGCGTGTAACGCCATGGTCCGTGGTGTATTATTCTACTGATACCACATCTGTTTGCCAACTAGTGTTTAATGGATGACAACATGCTTTTTAAAGATTGATAGTTTTACTACACAGTCGTGTGTGTGTGTGTGTGTGTGTCTCCCTCTCTCTCTTACTCACTCAGAGCTGTCATTTAACCAAAATCCCAGAACCTGTAATCTCCATCCTGAAGGCGATGCTGGGAAACTCTGATTATTAGGAAGCGCTAAAATGTAATGCAAAATATCTGTTGTCAACACATTATTTAAATATGTTTTTATTCCCCTACAGTTATAGTTAGCATCACCCATTCAAGGCTCATTGTATGAGCATGTACAATAGAGACAATAACTAAAGATTGGCTGTAATCAGAATCAGATGTTCTCTGTCTTGATCGGCGCTGACCACTGATGGTAGATCTGCCTTTAGTGTCACTGGTTTTATGACTTGTACGCTTGTCCCAAATCTTCTTTCTATCCACACATACCCTACCCTCTCCCCTTATCGACAGTGTGTGCACGACTTCAGTCCTATCATGTTCATAACATGCAGAAATAAATGTTTGAATCAGAGGAACGTTTAAGTTACTTCAGCTTCCCTCGTGTGTGCACTTTTTGTTGTTTTGACATTAATTGTGCGGGAGGGAAAGAGAGGAAAGAATACTTTGCAGCTATAGAGACAAAATATAATGTTCATCACTCCATGTCAAGTAACACCTAACACATCAGGCAGCATAATATCAGTCTAGTTTGAAAAAGAGTGTGTTTAATTCAATTTTGTTAAATATACAATCTCAGTACTTCTTTCACCCATCATGAACAAATTCTCAGGAGTACTCCCTGAAGGACCGTCCCTCATGTGCTGCCAGTGTGTGATGTACAAGTTCTCCATAATGGTTAACCTCCTGGAGATCTACCTGATAACACAGGCTTTAGTCTAATTTGTACTTGTAACTAAAAATGTGCATAGTTGTGCAGTCTATTACATAACAATGTATTATGATAGTATCTCAGTGCTGGTAGCTAGTGATGCTACACACTGTTTAGCAGCATTAAATGAAAGGTACTAAAGGTTTTTTCAGGTCAGTTATCAGGTTTTTTCCCGTCGAAGCTGCAGTACAGCGCTGAATCTGAAGTAACTATGTTCAGTGCTAGTAACTGGAGTGTGTGCAATGCGAGACGACATGCGTCCCATGAGTTTTGCTGGTTTGGACTGAGGTGAGAGGTGGTGTGAGTAATGTAGAACTGATGTGTGCTTGGAGCACAAGGCCATTTATAGAGGTCCACAACTCGGCTGGGTCTCCATGTGGCCAGGAACCTAAATCTGTTGTAAGTGATGCATTGATTTAAAAGCGCTGTGTCCATCTCTCTGACTCTGGTCGTTAGTACCAGTGTATATTTGAGGAATTGAGTGTCGCGCACAGCTGAGGGGAAACTTTTCATTTCCTAAACGTTTCTGTGATGCATTTTCCTGCTGTTGGATATTCCCTTCATTTCCACATGTGATACGTGAGGGACTTTCCATCTGGATGGTTATGTAGTTGCTGGAGGTTGGCAGCCACTTAGAAATAAAGGAAGCTTGATAGTTTATTGATTACAGGAAGTATAGGGTTTGTCTCGCATTGAGCAAAGGAAGTGAACATCACATAACAGAAGCAAAATCTGACCCGGCGATGAGAAATGGAGATGCATGGTGACAGGAAGGCTACCTGATTGGCTCTGGAGGCGAATCTCAGTATGAAGGGATGTGCAAGAAAGGAATCCACCATCTTGACAGAGCTCCAGAGTACAGAGTGTAACTTTGGTGTTTGCATCAGTCCCCTAAACTCTGTCTCTAATTGCCGTCATGTCTTATTTAGTTCGGTGGGAGATATCGCTGTGTATGGAGGTCACATATTCTCCTTAGGAAAAGTGACTGTCTTGTTGAATTTCCTTTGCGTTCACTTCTCTGTATATGATTTTTACTTTTATTTCTTTTATGGTTAATGTTTTTCCTTTTCTTTTTACAGACTAACTGGATAAGACACTTGGACTCAGGTGAGTGCCCCCTCCACATATCACATCAAACACACGCGCACATTCTTTGTTGTTGTTTTTCCCCCTCTCCTTCTTTCCACTGCATCTAATTTCCGTTCTTCTTCACGCGCACAGCAGCACTACAAGTATCTGTTTACTAGGAGCTGCCGCTTAATAAGCAGAAGATATGCATGGCCTACTGATCATTTCCTGCTCTGGTTCATATCGAAAATAAATCAGGATTAGCCTACCGCTGGCCGGATGCTTTATTATCATTAGAGAAGTCGTAGTGTTGAAATTAAAAGCTCTTTAATTGAGATGAAAGCTCAAGGCTAACCCCGGAGGCCAGGCTTATATGAATCAACAGCAGTGTAAACTCTAACATTAGGAGAGCAAGATTAATTTTCAAGATCACTGCACACACACCCTACTGAGAAATCATGAAATAAGTTAGTTCTTTAAAGCCGAATGCTATCAGAATGAAATCATAATGAAATATAATATGGACTCTGATTGTTGTAATAACCGACTGGAGGATTTTTTTCCCCCCCTTCTTATTATTTAGCCATGTGTTTGTGCACTTATAGTGCTGGGAAGTGGTCAGTCATTCTAATAATAGGCTAGTAGTTTCTAGTTTCAGGATGCTCTCTTCACTGGGCTGGGTCATCCCGTTGATAAATTAGGTTCTCTAAAAGCCTCCTCTCTGTCTCTTAATCCTTTGCACAGACAGGTAACAGCAGTATTACTCTGCTTCTGTGGTATGTTCAGAGAGATGCATAGTTTCCATTTGCTTTGACCTGGTTGGGGTTTTTTCTCTCGTCTTTTCAAATCTTTTCTGTCTCAACAAAGTGTCTTTGCCTAGACGCATTTGTTTGTCTGTGAGAAAACTGATCTTCGCCGTGATTTACAGTCGGAGGATTGCTGGCGTTGATTATGTGGAAGACATATAGGTGGCTGTAAACTTCTGACAGACTTGTGCCTGACCTCTGTTGACTGACTTTGCTTAACCCTGCCTGTACCCCTTCTACAGCAGGCGTACTTCTAGAAACATTTCTCAGTTTACCAACAGGACTGCAGTGTGCATCTCTCATGGCATTGGGTTTGTGCCCAGCACCAGTCTTGTGCAATAAACATAAACATGGGAGCAGCCTAAGTTGGCCAATTGAATGTCCTCGTTCACTCATTTCTAAGGTCAGAGTTTTCCTGTCCTACCTGTAATGCTATCTTTGTGGAGGGAGGGTGGAAGCACACGGAGGTTATGGTGAGCTATTTTGAGAGTCATGAGAAAGCTCTCCTGACCCGCTGAGAGTACATTGGTGGGCATCAGGAGGGGCACTAATGGAAAATACACGTGGCTACATGGAAGAATCTCGAATCAGGTGATCTGAAGTAGCTCTTATGGCTCTCGCATTGACTGCGTTTTTCAGTGTCTCATTTAAGCATGCTCATCAGAGGCCAAGTACTCCCACACGAAACATGCAAGTACTAGTTCTTTCCATTGTTATTGTAAAAGTTATTAACCCCCCCCCCCCAATTTCCAGTGATGCATACAATCGGCAATTCACACTAGACACCTTAGAATTGAATGCATTGCGCTTATATAACGAGTGACCTCAAGAGTATGTTTCTGTTGTCTTTTTGTCTCACTCGCGCTCTCTCGCTGTCTCTTTCTCTCTGTCTCCTCCCAACAGGATTACTGTTTCCTAGCATGGCCAGGCTGGGTTTCTGCAGGGGGCACTGTTCACCATCCTGCTCCTGTGGCGGTCATCCACAGAGCAACCACTGCTGAGAGCTGCAAAAGCACACCAGCTTTCTTACCAGCAATAAAGAACGCTGCGTCACATCAAATTGTACCTATTTGTATCAGCATAAAAAGGATGAGAGAGCGAGAAGAGAGGCGGCTGATCCTTTAAGGAGCGGGAGAGGCAGAGGACGGTCAAAAGAAGCAAGAGCAAGAAACCCTATCGTAAATCGGGATTGAGTTGTGAAGGAAGCTGACACTCTGCGTTGGATAAAGAGTGTCGGCGTGTTGGTATTCAGCACCCTGACTGACTCAACGCGTTTGCTTCACGGGGTGGCCACAGATAGACTTTACAGCAGGAGGATCGTCATGGGCTATGGGGGCCATGGTGACTTAGCGTAAATGGCTCCTCTTTGCTTAAAGTGTGTACCAGTGTGTGCTGCTAAACCCTTTTCTTCCTTTTTCTATTCCCCCCATATCCCCTCTTCATTTGACTACGAAGGTCTGCTCACCCTGATTACTCCCTGGCTCCTGCTCTCCCTCTGTGGCGATGGGGCTGGTGAAGCTCCTGCGGGGCATCAGGCAACTGGAGCTCCACCGCCTCATCCTGGTGCTCATTATATTTTGCCTGCTGTCTATGGCACTCCTGGCTTACTATGTCAGCAACAGCCCCAAGATAAAGGAGGCACCTCCATTGCCCTTCAGTGACTGTGGTGAAGTTGTCGCGGCAAGGGACGGCCTGCAGCGAGTGCCGCTCTTTCTGCCCCCATTCGTTGGTCGCCAGCGGACTGTTAAAGCAGTAGACAACTCTCGCACAGAACCTGTTGTGCTAGTGTTTGTAGAGAGCATCTACTCACAGCTGGGACAGGAGATCGTGGCCATCCTGGAGTCCAGTCGCTTCCGTTACCACACAGAGATTGCCCCTAGCAAGGGCGACATGCCAACCTTAATGGAACGTGACCGAGGCCGCTACACACTAGTTATCTATGAAAATGTCCTTAAATATGTCAACTTGGATGCGTGGAACCGAGACCTTCTTGACAAATATTGCTCAGAGTTTGGTGTGGGTCTAATCGGCTTTTTCAAAGCCAACGAGAACTCGCTGCTTAGTGCTCAGCTTAAGGGCTTTCCTCTTTTCCTGCACTCTAACTTAGGCCTGCGGGATTACAGAATCAACCCTGCGGCACCGCTGCTTTATGTCACCAAGCCCAACGAAGTGGAACAAGGTCCTCTCCCAGGTGATGACTGGACTGTTTTTCAATCTAACCACAGTACCTATGAACCTGTGCTGCTTGCCAGCACCAAGTCATCAGAGGCCCTAGCCCACCTTGGCCCCCATAGAGTCCTGCATGCCACCGTAGTGCAAGACCTGGGCCTTCATGATGGAATACAAAGAGTTTTGTTTGGCAACAACCTCTCATTCTGGCTGCACAAGCTGATTTTTGTAGACGCAATTGCTTATCTAACTGGAAAGAGACTATGCCTGTCTCTGGAGAGATACATACTCGTGGATGTGGATGACATCTTTGTGGGAAAGGAAGGAACACGTATGAAGGTGTCAGATGTGAAGGTCAGTGTCTGTATTTGCTTTTCAATCCTATTCATATATCATGAAACTAGAGCATTGCCAGAATAGCTATAATGGTTTTTTTTTTTTAATATGTGATGAGTTTATTAAATTATTGCATCTTTCCCCAGCTCAGTTTTTCATACTCATATTTTTCTTCTTCTTTCGATATATGAATCATGGCTTATTACTTATTTCTTATTCATTTTTAAATATTGGATGCTTTACATGGCTTTTAACATCAATTTTCCTGGCATATAAATGTACAGACTAGTTGTAGAGCCTCTACCCCATTAAGCTAATTTCTTCCCACCTAACGTTCCTCATTCTTTAGCAGTTAGTTCTGGTTCGAGGCACATTTCTAAAGTGCTGATAATTGGAATACATTCAACGAATCCCTGTGCTTATTATAGGCTGTCAGTTGGTCAATACATTGCAGTTGCTTAATTTATTTATCTGTGGCTTTTTCATGAACTATATTTCCCTGACTGAATATACTAATAGTCAGTCGATTTAAATTTATTATAATAATGCAGATCTCCAAAAAATGTACTTCTCCTAATACAAGGTTTCAAAGTGAATTTCTTTCAAGACGTCATTGATGACTTAATGCCATGCAGCCATTACGTTATGCCCAAATTTTTTTATATCGTCTGAAAGCGTTATGCTACTGAGATAAGATGTATTTAATGGAAACTCAATATCACCACAGGGTAGCGAGATGCCATTAAACTGGATACGCTTACTTCCGTAAGCATGTTGTAACAGGCAGAAATGTCATGCGCTTTTTCAATGCGATTGGGTTAAAAGCCTTTCTATTCAAATGAGTAATGCATTGCGCGGCAGTAATAGTTACTTTTCCAGTTTACAAAATGAAGACACCTACTGCATATGACACAGAATTTTGTTTATGTTGTTAATAAAAAAGTGTATTTTATCTTATAAAGATAAGGTGCTTACTTTGTTGTGCAGCACTTTGAAAACTCTGTGTTTATTTATATCGTGCTATATAAATAAGATTGGATTGGATTATAGCTTGAAAGAAGTAACAGTTTGGAGGGGAAGATAGTAGAAGTCATCACTCACACGTTCATTCCCATTACGATGATTATATACCGGCATACAACATATCAACACAGGGTTCCTACGTGTACTTAATTTTCACGACACAAAAATCTGAAATCATGCTATACCAATTTCTCTTAAGTATGGTGGTCCGCCATCACACTCATACTGGTGCTGTCGTACTGAATATCCGAAAAATATGATTCATGCTGGTCTGAGTAATATTGCTTAAGTCTACATTAGTGGTAGATCAGTAAGCCAAGTTGCTGATGGCTGTTGGTGGAGAGGTGTGACTGGATCCTCATAGAAAGATTGTATGTGTTAAATAAGGCCTTATGGGCACTAATTTGGGGAAGATGCTTATTAACCTCTCTTTATTGCCATGTCTGTCTAATTACAGATAAGTTGGTTTATTTGTGTCCTGCTGCACTGGTAGTAAGTACCCACAGTAAGGAAAGGGAGAGGTATTTTAATAATTCACAAAAAGGTAAAACGCCGTCTAAGGAAAATCCTTGAGAGGGCTGTTGGCTCTTAACAGTGTAACGTGTAAAAGCACTTGAACTCACCTGCTTTTATGTCGTTTATGCTAAGAGAGACATTGCCTAAAGGTTTTCTTTTCAGACAGGTCATTATACCGTCATGCCTTTTAATGAGAAATAATAAGGTAATTAATTTGGCATTTGCATTGACGACACACTTAAACTGTGAAAGAGGTGGGAGAAGGTTAGAGAGGAAGTTGCTTCAGCTAAAAGGGCTGGCTGCAAGCTTGTATGTACCCTTATATCCCCACTGAGTAGGATGAGAGCTTTCCTGAGTCAATCATCCAGTTAATTATCCCAGTGTCAATTAAGTTTGACTAAGTTGGCACCGCTGTGTTTCATACACAGGGGATGATGCAAAGTTCTTTAGTCATTACGCTGGCTAGAGGGCGTTAATTGACGAGTCCATCCAATTTCTAGATCTCGAGCTGCTGAAAATGCCGGATCAATACAGTTGATGGTCAGAACTGTTACATCTGGCTGAGGAAGATGGTGTTAGAATAACATGGCGGCTTTAATTTCGCAATTTCTCACAAATTTAGACCATTTTGTCAAACATTGGGGCAGCTGTGACCTAATGGTCGGAGAAGCGGGTTTGGAACCAAAAGGTCGCTGGTTTGACAAATGTGTGGCAGCCACAGTAGTGAGCAGCACCTTCCCCTTCCTCCACCTTCATGGCCGAAGTGCTCTTGAGCAAGGCACCTAACCCACAACAGCTCTCCGGGTGCTGCAGTGTGGTTGCCCTTCTGCTCCTACAGCTTACGTGTGTGGTCACTTTGGATGGGGCAAATGCAAAGCCATATTTCTCTTTTCTTAATACAGTTCATCAAAACCATCGTTCGAATTTTTTTGTGCATATATCCAGAATTGCATTTCTGCCTTGCTGCACCTTGGTCCTTTTGAGTCAGTTCCTGCCTCACAGCTGAGTTTATCAGTTTATACATAATAAAAAAAAGGCTGCCAGAGTACATGACATGTGTAATTCACTTTTTTCAGTCGGGTTGTTTCAGGGTCATATCACTTTCTCACTCCAGTTGAACTTACTAGAATTGCGACCAGACTGCAAACAGAGCATGTGAGCATGCTAGGAAATATTCAGCATTGTGGAGTGTTTCTCACCCCTGAAGGTGTAGTGTATATAACATGTGGCTTAGATGACTGAAAGTGATCTTCTGTATTCTAGCTATGTGATGCCGGTGTTTAGTGTCGGGATCTTGTTGCTTGGTTCTCTGATGCAGGCATGATAACAATAAGATTAAGTGTACTGTAAGTTGAAATTTAACAAGCGTCTCTGCTAATGCTTATAATCTCTCTGGCTGCATGGCCGAAGCTGTCTGAGAGGACATTGAACCTCCCAGAAAATTGCACAGTCCTATGATAATGTATTAAACAAATACTAGAAAATGATTCCTATCAAAACTTTGGTAAAGAGACTCAACCTTTATGTTCTGTGTGTGTGTGTGTGTGGAGCTTGGTTATTTACGATCGTACTCTAGAGAATAATTACTGGGCATTAAAGGGGTGAAAGGGATAAAAGAATACGATGTTACACCTGTTGTTGGGTTTCATGCTCCATTTCATTAAACTTTGCTGAAGGGAAATGAGCAGTGTGTGCCCCTGCCACCTGCTCTCTGCTGAAGGAGTGGGCTGTAATCAGTGCTTGAGCAGTGGAGCAGCATAGCATCCACAAACAAGCCTGTCTAATGGAGGCCTAATCGTGTCTGTTTTCACTGTGTGCTATTTCAATGACTCTGTAGCACTAAAGCGGATTTCCACCCACTTGCACACATTTCACACCACACATTGCCCACATTCTGGCTTTTGAGGTCAAACTTTCCTTGCTAAACAAAGTGCTTAAAGCTCAGGTTGGTAACTTTTTAAATGTAGACACAAACTCTTACTATTGTGTTGGTTGAAATGGTCTTAACACCCTGACAACAAGCGATAGATTGAGATTTGAAGGAGGTCCGAAAAATAGTTATCTGTGGCCACTGTATGCCTGTTAAAACGGCGACCAATCACTGCCTCACAGTCCACTGATAAATATCTATTCAAATACTCTGTGCTCGTGCATGAAGCAGTAGTCAGATCGGAGCTCGTGTGTGTGTGTGTGTGTGTGGGTTGGCTTTGCAAGGACCTCCGAGGGCAGGGGAGGGTTTAGCTGAAGCCCTGAAGAGATACTACTTTCAATTTTGCCGTCTTTCCAGATTATCAAGCCCAGTGTTAATCTGTTGTTCATGTTTCATAGCGGTGTTTTCGACTGTACGGACCGGACCGCGGTCGACTGTATGTGTACGTTGCTATGAAATATATTAAGCGCATTGGTAAAGTACACTGTAATTGCTGAACTCTAGTCAGAAATGACCAGTTACAATTTTAGCCTCTTTCAAGACGCAGAAGGCGTGTGTTAATCCAGAAATTTGTTCATGTCCATTGCCCAAGTGCTACGGATTTCATACTTGCAGTGGGTAGGACTGAATTGTGTTCAGCAGAGCATCAAATACAACTAATTAAACTTTATAATTTTTGCAGAACTTTATTCCTCGTGGTCACCTAGGGCCAGGTATCAAAGTGTGAGATATGTGTGGAAGCAGAAAAGGATTTAAGGCTGTTCCTCAGTGCAGTGTTTACAGCATTGACCTGGTGTGCTGACGGCCAGGTAATAGGAGCTCCTGCCTTTCTTAAATGAACAGTGATTGTGTTTAACAATAAATAATGGAATGAAATGCAGCAGGGGATTAATGGTTATGATACTGAAGGGCTTACATGTCCTGCTTGCATCCATAATTATTAGCTACATTTTTAATTTTGTTTCGAGAACTTTGCTTATACCTGCTGAGTGCACAGTCAATAACTGTCAGTTAATCACCACAATTATTTATATCGCAGTTATTTTTCCAGATTAAAACCAAAAATGAATGCACTTTATCATTTAATATCAGAATAGTCCTGCTTTCAAATGTACAAATCTTTAATAAAATCATTTCACACCTATGCTTTGCAAGTTAAATGTATGAAGTTGACGTGTGTTTTGGAAAAATAAGATCCAGTCTCAGGCAGTTTTGTTTAATTGAACAAGCCAACACTTGTGATCATAGTTACTATAAATGGATTGTGCAGGAGAAAGTGTCGGGGCTTATGTTAAAGAGAACAAAGCTTCAGAGAGAAATTGCCCGTTTCTCTAGCCCATAAATATTTTACATGATGAAGATTCTGACTTGCATTTGTATTTCTTGAGACATTTCTGTTATGGAGGATGGGTTCTGACCCCTGGCCCTGGGATTACAGCTTCTCTTTAGTTCCCTTTATCCCTTTTTCCACATAACCCCACCCATTTTCTGTTCCCACTTCCTCCTCCCCCTGCTTACTCATTAACAGGGTTCCTGTTCTCTCTCCTTAAGAGACATACAGATTGTGTTAGGCACTTAATCATGTCTGAAATGAGCTATATGCTGCGGTTGATGCTTCAGTCATTTAAAGGATTGCAGCGCATTTAATAACATAAGTTTACATTTACACTCCATTACGTTTTTCGTTTAAATGTTCTACAAGCTCTAAATTCTTAATGATCTGCTGCACGAGTTTGCAAACTTTATTAAAAGTGTAAGGCATCTGTGTCAAAGTCAAAGGCACTTTTTAAAGCACATATTCAGTGGAGTAATGGCGCTGACATCCCCACCCAGTGCATGCTGATTTTGCTTAGAGCTACGATTGCCAAACAAATTGGAGGATTATACAGACGCACCGTGCAAACACTTGAGGCAGAGCAAACCAACATGCTCAAGGACACTTCGGATCTTAAATCATTGCACAACGGAGCCTCTTATCCTGTTATACAGCCGCAGCTCTCACTCTCAGCATGGCCTGATTTGTGATGCCATCACAGCTATCTCTGTGCATCTGTCTGAGATTTCTGTCATGTATTGGAGCTTGTAGGTATCTCTCCCGGCTGTATCATTTGTACCAGCTTCATTTTTGATCTTTGCTTATCCTCTCTCTCTCTCTCTCTCTCTCTTTCTCTCTCTCTCTCTCTCTCTCTCTCTCTCTCTCTCT
>JAOUQZ010000039.1:22011074-22036861 GCA_028564935.1 Neosilurus hyrtlii
ACACACACACACACACACATATATATATATATATATATATATATATATATATATATATATATATATATATATAAGTTTCTATAGTTTGATATAGGCTTTTTGTTTTCTTTTTGGACAGAAATGTCTCACTTATTCGTTCACTATTTACTACATAGGGTGAAGAACGTACCAGCCTCTGTTTATACACCACTTACTACTGAAGGTTCTGGAAACAAACCATCACATCATCCAGCATTCAGATATATCAAACAACCACAATAATGCCCGCGAATGTCCAGAAATATTTCAAGTGCCTTTCTGTATCGAATTCATGTAAAGTTCATGTAAAGTTAGTTGCTTAAGTGGCAATGAAACATTTACAAGGTTGTCCGCTGTAATCGTTATTGTGACAAATATGTTTTGAGCTGAAATATATTTTATGCATTATTTGACAATGCTATGTATTGTACTTAATACAGTTAGGAAATAGTTGTACACAGGATTGTGATGCGAAATAATATAAGGAAGTATTTACGGATTCAGATGTTAATTTTACTTTGAACCACACAAAAAGGGACACACACACTCAAATCTCAATGTACTATATAATGAATTAGCTTAGATTTTGTATTATTTTAGAGTGAGAAGTTCAGCCATATAGGTGGGGCTCGGAGTTGCACCTCTGCGTTGAGAGGAGCCAATTGAGGAGGCTCGGGCATCCGATAAGAATGCCTCCTGAACGCCTACCTAGTGTGGCGTTTCGGGCTTGTCCAGCTGGGAATAGTCCCCGGTGTCGACCCAGAACACGCTGGAGAGGCTATATCTTTCGGCTGGTTGGGAACGCCTCGGTGTCTCCCTGGATGATCTGGAGGAAGTGGCTGGGGAAAGGGACGTCTGGACCTCACTGCTTAGACTGCTGCCCCCGCGACCCAACCCAGGATCAAACGGAACATGATGATGATTTAAATATCGGAAATGCAGTGATAGTCAAAGCAGGATTTGTATTAGTAAAACTTGAGAGCAGTAGATGGTTGAATCTAACCACATCTTTTAGCTTCTTACTGCTCTTATGTTTTTAACAAGACTTGATTTTGGAATATTTCTGCTCCACTTGCTGTGTTTCTGGGTATGACTCTGTGCAACTGTGTCACATCATTAGAGTTTGAGCTGCTCAGCAAATAAAGACAATTCTTACTAATGAGAGGAGGTTTCACTCTGTTTCTTCATACAGGTGTTGCCCAGGCAGACGTGTGGTCTCTTCACACACACTATCTTTTATAATGAGTACCCTGGAGGCTCTCGTGAACTGGACAAAAGCATCCGTGGAGGAGAGCTCTTCCTCACCGTGCTTCTCAACCCAGTGAGTGTTGTGTGGGTTCTGCATGTCCTTTAAACACACTAATGAGTACTGCTCCTTCTAGTTTCCCAGTTGCTTTGCAGTATGTGATGCCTTGGAGATATTACTCAACAAGTTTTAGCAAGTTTTATTTGAATTCCAGATCAGCATCTTCATGACTCACCTGTCCAACTATGGAAATGACCGCTTGGGCCTGTACACCTTTGAGTCTTTAGTAAAGTTTGTGCAGTGCTGGACCAACTTACGACTTCAGACTCTGCCCCCACTGGAGCTAGCCGAAAAGTACTTCCAAATCTTTCCAGAGGAGCGGGACCCACTGTGGCAGGTTTGAAAGGCACACATTATTAATTAATGCATGTTTTTGTGCTATTAAATGATTTGAAAGAGTTTTTCAATCTACTATGAGGTCTTTATTCAGCCAGGATCTTAGGTTAACATTATTACTTGTCTTGTGTGCTGCTGGGTTCATAATTCAGTCTCTTTAAAACTATTCACAAAACTGCTGAGAGGAGTTTTTAGGAAGGAATTCCTTAATTATAGTATTGCGGTCTTAGATAGCAGTTATAAAATAAAATGAAAGTGTTCCTGATTTATTATTTATAATAGCAGTTATATGATTGTTCACCCGAATGGATTATACAGTGCCTGTGTAGCTGAATGTACTTTTGTGCATCAACGGCTTACAAATATTAAAGCTTTACACACAGTATAGCTTTTTCGGGCTACAGGCCATTGCAGGGCCAATACCCACACAACAATTCACACACACTCTCACACCTAGGGGCAATTTGGAACTCAGCCTAGTGTGCATGTTTTTGGACCATGGGGGAAAACCCATTTTTTACTTAAACAGTACCGAAATTTACTGTTGTTGTTAACTGTATTCAACACAGGAACTTGATTGTGTAGCAGCAGGTCTGAGTTGTTAGTGATGAAATCTGATTTATGAATCCTCTGGTTTCTCCACCTTTTGGGCCATTAGTTACTTTTTGGTAATCCCATCTCTTTTACTATTATTTTACTTGATTTTCTGATCAGCACACCTATTTAACAGTTATTTCTAAATTGACCAGTTTGATTTGGGCCCTTTGTAAACATCGCCTCAATGTTATAGGAAAGTATAAGTACTCTCTGTATAGATGTTTGTTATTAATCACTGCCCATATTTTAATTATTTCAGAACCCCTGTCATGATAAGAGACATAAAGACATCTGGTCTAAAGAGAAGACTTGTGATCGGTTGCCCAAATTTCTTGTTATTGGCCCACAGAAAACAGGTAAGGTGCACCAGTCGTTTTCATCGGATTTTTTTTTTTTTTACTGTGTTGATTTGTATAGAGGAAAAAAGTGTTTCTTTAATTCAGAATTGAATTCATTCGGTTCTTAAACTTTGATCTTGCTGCCAATTTATTGCTGTGTTTACCTCAGGAACCACAGCCTTGCATTCTTTCCTATCCCTGCACCCAGCGATCACTAGCAGCTTCCCCAGCCCTGTTACTTTTGAGGAGATCCAGTTCTTCAATGGTCCCAACTACCACAATGGCATTGACTGGTATTATGCTGTTTTATTTGCTTTACATAGCTCTATGCATATGGTTCTATCCACATGACCTGATGGCCATAGAAGCAGCTAGCGCTGAGTTGGCTATCAAGATGCAAGTGGATGAACTGTAGAAAATATATTGTTTTTTTTTCATACTATACGAGATCACTTCTGCTTAATGGGCTCTGCACCTTGTTGAGTAAATAAACCCAAACAAACCAGCAAACCGATCGTAACATCTGACAGCAACAATTTCTTTGGTGGAAAAAGTCAATAAGAAATAATTCTTTGTGTGTGTGGACTTATCATATACCTTATAATTAAGGTACTTTAATTCTAAATTTAATTCTAGAGTTTTGTTTTGGGTTCTTTTCTATTGCACACACACACAGACAAAGAGATGTTAAGCACGATGACGTAGTGGCGAGCACATCCACAAGATCCTGGGTTCAGGTCCCAGTCTTGGCGAGGGTCTTTCTGTATGGAGTTTGCATGTTCACCCCATACTTGTGTGGGCTTCTTCTGGGTACTCCAGTTTCCTCTCCCAGTCCAAAGACACATTAGGCTAATTGGCTTTTTCTAATTTCTACTAGATGGGAGTGTGAATGATTGTGTGTGTGTCTGTTGGCCCTGCAATGGACAGGTGAGCTGTTCATGGTGTACCTTGCCTTTGCCCAGAGTCGGCTGAGATAGGCTCCAGCCTCCCCTCTACCCTAGTCGGATTAAGCGGTTTGGCAAATGAATGAAAATATTGTTTTCATTTATGACAGCAGGTAGTTTAATAAATTTGAGGATACCTCCTACTAGGCATGGATTTTCTCTCTTTCTCATCTCCTGCCTTTAAAGTATGGTGACGTTGTTGAATTTGACTGTTCATCACATGCAGGTACATGGACTTCTTCCCCTTCCCCTCAAACGTAAGCACAGACTTCATGTTTGAGAAAAGTGCAAACTACTTTGACACAGACGTGGTCCCCAAGAGGGCTGCAGCCTTATTACCCCGGGCCAAGATCATCGCTGTGCTCATCAACCCAGCTGACAGGGCCTACTCCTGGTACCAGGTACAGCACACCATCTCTTTCTCACACTTGGAATGTACGTGAGCTGAAAAATGGCTCATCCCCAAAAAAACTTTGTGGCCTTGAAGTTTTTTTAAATCTCAGTATGCACTGTGAATATCAGTTATGCTCTTTTGCTTTGAGGTGTTTGTGTCATAACATAGGATTGTTTTGGTCTGGAGCTAGAGAGCCACATCAGTTTGTATTCAGCTTGCATTCTTCATTGTCATGGTGTTGCGTCATTCTCAAGTGCACTACTCTTTTATAGTATTGTTATTTAAAGCTCAACACAGGGTTTTGTTTGTGTGTTCATAGCACCAACGGGCTCACCAAGACCCATCTGCTATAAACTACACATTTCATCAGGTGGTGACAGCAGGACCTTCATCCTCTAAAGAGCTCCTGGTGCTGCAGAGCCGTTGCCTAAAACCCGGAGAGTATGCCACTCACCTGGAGCGCTGGCTTCTGCATTTTCAGTCCAAACAGGTTCATTGCAACCACTAATTTTATACATACACACATGAACTGTATGGAAAGATAATATATATGAGTCACATGAATTAGTTAGGAGTGATTATTATCCATATCCATAATTTTGGCTTAATTCTCCTTTTAAGTGGATACACACCTATTACAACTCTTTAGAATTTTGCATAGACATTTAAGTACATATATGTAAGCCATAGATGTATAAAGATCTCGGACTTATTCATAGATTGTTGCTATTTTGTACATGGCATGTTGTATAGGTGCTCCCTCTTCATGCTGTAAAATTACATTTCTATAGATATTAACAGAGGTCACAGCGTGTTATTATTTGAAATCATGAGAAGTTAAAATGCATAGAATTTCAAAGAAATAATTTTAAATTTAAGGCTCTGCAAGTCCAAGACCTGACTGTTCTCAGGGGTGTATGCACCAGTGGAGCGCCCCCTGGTGGCTCCCTGTCTCTTATGATTGTTTATGACATAAAACCTAATTTTCTACTTAAACTGAGCATGACAGATGGTGGACAATGACTGATATTCAAATACGTATAAATTGGTAAAGAAATGTTTGCATAGGATTTATGAATAATAAACTCATTTTGTTATTTTTTTATACTTTTGAAAGACTAATTGTATATAATAGTATTGTATACTTTTGAAAGACTAATTGTATATATATATATTATTTGCCAAAGGTGGATATTACTTATTAAGGGGGACTATTCAGCAATATCCACCAAGCCAGAAGCAAATAATTGTTTTAATATATACTACATGGGAACATGATAAAAACATGCTGCAGTGACATTTAAATTCTAAATTTCCATTAGATTGAGGCATTCTCTTGAGTTTGCAAGGTGGATTATCCTGAGATCAATCTGATGGTGCCATTCCTGTGTAGTATATACTAGAAGTCAGTTATGCATTTCACTGTGGGATTATAACTATGTGTTTACTTAGTCATTGTGTAACTTGCATCTCTTTAATGTCCACAGTTACATATAGCAGATGGAGCTATGCTCCGCTCCAATCCTGCTCTGGTGATGGAGGGCATCCAGAGGTTTCTAGGAGTCACCCCTATTTTTAACTACACCCAGGCTCTTATGTGAGTACGCCTACCTCACTCATGCACACCATTTGTATCTATTGTTACTGTACTCTGGGCAGCTTCAACATGAAATCATCTGATAATTTACGTGAATAACACTAGTGGATGGCTAGATACTTATCAGCACCTACAGTGGGCACATGAGAATGAGTGAAAAACTGAGCAATGGAAGATAACCTGTTCTATTGATCATAATATCTTTTACATCATGTGAATGGCCGGATGTGGGTGCATCACTCACCTGGCGAGTACATGGCGACAGGATGCTCTGTGGTAAGAAGGCAATTCAGTGGATCCAGTGTGATGCTCTTGGGAATGTTCTGCTGGGAAACACTGGGTCCTGGCATTCATGCAGATGTTACTTTGACACATACCACCTACCTAGACCAGTGCAGTGCTTGGTGCAGGCCAAGTGCACTCCTTTATGGCAATGAAACTTCTTAATGGCAATGGCCATGAGTTGAAGAACCTGACAAAAACTTTAAGGTGTAGATTTGACCTTTAAATTCCCCACATCTTAAACCAATTACGTATCTGTGAAATGTTCTAGACAAATATGTCCAATCTATGGACACCTTACCCCACTACTTACAAGACTTAAATGACCCACTGCTAACATCTTGGTGTCAGGTACCCCAGCACACCTTCAGAGGTCTTGTTGAGTAATTAAAGTGTTAAACAGTATTAAGTGGTTTTAATGTTTTGGCTGATCGGCGCATGTTCACTCCTACAGTATTGTCTGAAGGAACTGTAACAGAAATGAATGTCCTAATACCTGGCTGCTCATTCTGTATGTACAGGTTTGATGAGGGTAAAGGTTTCTGGTGCCAGAGAATGGAGGGAAGTCGTCCTAAGTGTCTGGGGAAGAGCAAAGGCAGAAAATATCCAGAAATGGCTCCTGAGGTACTGCAGTGTCCTATTACTTAATTATTACTTAATGCACCAAAAAAATTTACATACACTTATTTAAACTCATCAAAACTCGTTCTTTAAAATTCTTTAACAATGCCACATATTTCGTATTCACAAGCTGGGCATTTTTACAGTCTCTTAGAGCAACCAGTCCCAACTTGTCCCAAATTTAACTTTGTGTATATTTTCAAGACAAGCTGATACTTTTTTGTTCATTTTTTTTTTGAAGGTGCTCCATAATATTTTGTATTTATTCATTTATGAAAATGTACATAATTATAGATTTTGGAACAATAACCCTCATTTTATGTATCCCCATTGCTGTAGAAGTCTATGAAAAGGCACAGCTGTAGTTTTTGCAAGTTGTGTAGCTCATTGTCTTTGTGCATAATGAAAGTGATTTTTCTGACAGTTGTTTCCAGAAGGATCGGCCAAAATTGCATTGACTGTCTCAGTTCTTTGGGTCCAGAAGTTGAACAGTTTGGAAATTTTCCAGAATTAGACTGTTAGGCTTTTCTAATAGGATCAATGACTAACTCAAGGCAGCTGAGGTCTATCTTTGACTATATTTTTAAGCATACCGTTAGACACTGTACCTCTTTGCTCAACACCAGTAAGAAAATCAAAAGAAATTTTATATATATATATATATATATATAATTTTTTTTGACTGTTTTTTAAGCCAAATAACACATTCCCACCTGAGAAGCATAGGGGGTGGTAGCTTTGTTGCAGGGTGGACTAGTGCACTTCACAAAATAGATGGCATCATTAGGAATGAAAATCATGTTGATATATTGAAGTGAAAACTCCAGATCTCACCCAGGAAATTAAAGCTTGGTGAAGAAATGGTTTTTCATGTAGATAGTGACCTCAAGCATACCTCTATCTTCCTGACCTCAGCCGAATGGAAAATTGAATGAAGAACTGAAAATAAGTGTGAGCAAGGAGGCCTACAAATCTCATACAGTCTGTTAACACTAGGTGTCTGGGGCAGTGAGCTAAAATTCTGGTAAGTATTTGTAAGATGTTGTGGGATGCTACCCAGAACTGACCGAAGTCAAACAATTTAAATGTCAGTGTTACCAAGAACAAAGTGTACATAAATGTCTGACTTACTGGAAATGTTGTTAAAGAAAAAGTTTAAATAAATGATTATTATTGTTATAACATTGAATGTTCATATTATTTTAACCTTTCACTTCATTCACATAAAACAGTGGTCCTAACTAACCCAAGACTGAATATGTTCCAGGAATAAATGTGTAAAAACAGGTATTTTTAAGGGGTATGTGAACTTGGTTTTAATTTGTAGTGTCATGAAAAACATCAGTCTGTTGAAAAAGGAGGTAAAATTATGGCAAGGTCTATACGGATTCCTGGTTATCAAATTTCTCAAATTACAAAATATTATGGTTTTAGTAACATGCACTAGCTGGCCAAAAAAATCTTTTTTTTTTTTTATTTAAATGAGCAAATACTTAGGAGTCTTAATTCTGCAGTGATTCATATTTTTTTCATTTGGGAACTTTTAACCCTAACTGATGCGATTAAGTGAGTAGCTTCTTATTTGTGAAACAATGATGTTGGAAATTGTATTCCAAGGTTGTGGAAAAGATGTCACTTTAATTGGGTCAAATTATTGGTCTCCGTCAAGCAAATAAAACAACTGAGACTGCTAAACGTACTGCAGCTGGGTTATGAGTTGTTCAGTGCATTATTAATGATGTGTGTTTATTTTTGTTAGGAAATCTCGAAAACAAATTGAACCCTAGTGATACGTGATTGTTTTGTGTGTATGACAGACCCATGCTTTTCTGACGGAGTATTACCGTGAGCATAACATGGAGCTACTGCAGTTGCTGAACCGACTTGGGCTGGCACTTCCCTCTTGGCTCAGAGAGGAGTTACAGAGCAGTAGTTGGAGCTGAGGGAGTCTTGCTGTACACAAACACACTCAACATACAGGAGCCCTAGGAACGAGAGAGGTATACACTCAGGGCTGAGTCAAACCCTGCTGCTTCTCACAACATTATAGGAACAACCGCACTGTACTGACTGAGCTGCAGTGTGAGACCATGGCTACAGAGGGTATCTGTGGACTGCTACAATGAGCCCGTCCCCTAGGCACGATGGTAACACAGGGTCCTGTTGGTCCTGTTGGACTTGAAAGGATGTGGAAGAATGCTGGTAATCCTTCACTCTGTGAATGCAGCTTTGTTTTTTACTAAATCCAGACCTCTCTCACCAAGAGATGGGGACGCCAAAAGTGTGGATCGCACGAATGAACTCATGAATAATCTGCACTCACACTAGCCTTGCTCATATCTTCAGAGGATTGATTGTAAAACATTGTACATTTTAAAGTGTTGTATATTTTGGGTCTGATGGGATGAACGTGATCTCAGCCATGATGTTAGTGTACAGGACAGAGCTCGGTTTAAGCGGGGCGTGTGAAAAGCGCCAGTCTGCAGCTCCTCTCTTCCCCTCTTACATGGACTATGCACGATGAGGCGCTCAGAACGTATGCAATAAGTTGATGTAAAGTCTATTCTCCGCTAATAATGTTGACAAAAGTGTCTGTCTTAAGTGATTTAAGAGCTCTCAGCAAATCCCCACACAATTTTCAAACTTATTTTTTTAACTTTAATTTCAAGTCTGTGACCATGTGCAGTGTGCAAATGACAATACTGTCCTGTTCTGTGTAAAGGCTCTCTGTGGAGGGAAACTGATGGAGAGGGAGGAGAAGAGCTGCATTATGAACCTGTGGTATGCCCTGCAAAACACCAGTTACTGTCCACTTTCTTTTATTTTTTATTTTGTAAAAAAAACCTTTTAAAACCCCAACGCTGTATCATCTCTAATAAACTCTTAGAGAGGTTGGAAATGCGTCTGTTAATTTATTAATGTGCTTTTTATATTAAGCACCTTGACACAGACTGATGTGGTGCCACATGGAGGCTGTGTGGTTAGTCCTGTCACACGGTGGTTCAAGACTTTGGGCAAACAACAGCAACACAAGTATAATTCTAAATATAAAGCAATTTTAATCTGACAGTATAGGGAACCTAATTATTACACTACTGAACTAAACAGAAACAAACGTATTAAATGACCAATTTTTAGGCATATGACACCCAAAGATCTGAATAGCTTAACATAGATATTTTAATTATTTTTCAGCGCTGGAAATTCTCTTCACTATGTTCAGGACCAAGTCAACACAACACGGTCACAAAATCCCCTTATAGCGTCATGGCAGTGAGAATTAACCAATCATATATTAAATTGTGACCGATTTGTTGCAGATATTATGTAACTGTCCAATTCTGGTTGGACACCAAAAGTAATAGTCTACTGTCTCCCTGTGTCATGTATAATAATAAGCAACACAGGCTAACAAACATACAAATTATAGCCTGTGTCACGAAATGTTATTAGGGAGGGGTAAATCAAGGGATTTTATGAAGAGCACGTTCGATATTATCCTGCAAGTTTTTTTGAGAATGCTGATTTGGGTGTGGAACGGACCCATTTTTTTTATTTTGTATTTTTGCAGATAAGAAACAGATAAAAGGACCTGTGACTGCATTTTCTGTGGTAGTATGAGTGGTAGGAATATAAAATATTGACATGCATGTATATATTCATATACCTACATACTAACAAGGTTCCCACAACAACGTATGTACAAAATTTTACTCTTAAAAGCAAAAATAACGAGAAGTCTTTACTCTGTAAACTTAATCGAACAGTATCACGTGGGTATTATAAATCTCGGTCACATCTGCCATCATTCACTCTCTTAGGAAAGCTATGTAGTAGGTAGTTCAGTTATAACAGTGTTATACTTCTGTCCTGAAAACCTACAAGGATTCCACAACAATCGTTTTCCATTTTGAGTGAACTTGTGAAGAAGTGAACATCGCCGTTACCTCTGCATGTGCTGTGCAAAAAATCATACTTGTCATATTTGACATCAAGGTGAAAATAAGAATATAACCATCAATATTGACTATAAACTTGGTACCCTGCATAACTTTAATAGCCCGAACTCTAGCAATATTTTTTCAGTGATCAGAAAAACCTGAAAAAGTCATTGAAAAGAAGCTGTCCTGTACTAGCGACCTTTTTTTTTTCTTTTTAGCCACCATTTGGAAAAATGCCAAGACCCAATATAAAAATGCACTCTTGTCAGAAACCATAGTCAGAAGTCCGCATTCATGCTCTTTGATACCATTGGCCTAAGAAAACACCCATTTAGTTTTTGTCATTTGCCCTCCTTTAATGTTATAACCATAAAAAGATTACATGCCTGCATCCCTTTTATCTTATGCTTGTTTCTTCTTTTCCTCCTAAAGTAGAAATGTAATGACTTTTACCGTTTCTTATCCATTTTTGCACACAAGTAATAGTTTTTCGCATCAACCAACACTCTAAACCAAGGCTCAAGACCAAACCAACTCACTTTTAGTGGTGTACAGAATAATTTTAAATTATTGGAAGGTTGGAGCCTGTCTTAGCCGACTCCAGGCGAAGGCAAGATGCCCCCTTTGCCACACGCCGGGCCAATCCACACCCACCATTCACACTCCCATCTCAGAAAATGCAAACCCAGGACCTTCTTGCTATTAAGTGGACGTGCTAACCACTACGCCACTGAATAAACCCTTTGTGGTTTGTTTGGATGTATGTTGTCGTGTGATTGGTTATACCTATTAGTTTACTTACTGATTTTTCAGTGCAGAATTAGAGGTGCGTTGTTTGATCACCCACCCATGCCACACCCCTCCCCATCTCACACTTCTACATGAGACCTTTTTTCAGGTAGAAACCTGCATAGCATACAGACTAGAGTTAGAGAGTCCACCCTGGGCAGCTGATCATGTCACCCATATCTAAATCCACACCCGCCGTCACATTACAGCAAGAAGGATCTGGTTTGAATCTCAGCCGAGGGCCTTCCTGTGTGGAGTGGGTTTCCTCTGGGTAATCCGGTTTCCTCCTACAGTCCATGGGCAGTCTGTTTGGTTAACTGGCTTCTCTGATTTTGCCCATGAATGTAAGTGGGAGTGGTTGTTTGTCTCAGTGTTAGCCCTACAGTAGACTGAGTTTTCCCCACTTCTTGCACAAGGTCAAACTGTGATGGATGGATGGCGGAATGCTAATACTGAAGGCACTGCTTGCTGATCCATGGTGATGCTGGCACACTTGCTAAGTCTAGAAAGTTTTTAATTTGTCTGCTAACCTAATGCCTGTAGCTCTGCATTCAAATCATTATCTTTTTTTGCAAAAAGTGCATGGTTAAAAATGAGGCTTGTGATGCACTGTACTGTAGATCACATGGCAGACTTGTGGAAATGTCATGTTCGGTGGTGAAAAGTTAGGCTGTCATTATATCGTATTTTAAATGTATGCTTAAGGTGGTTGCTCATAAATTTTATCATCTTTAGTTTTTTTTCTTGCAAGATGAATTTAGTTTGTAATGAACATCCTGTAGGCACAGGAGCTGAGCACAGGAAGCAGAGCTGAGCACTTCCAGTGTTTATGGAAGAACTGAGAAATGTATTACCATTTTATCAAAATATTCAATTTATCAAAATGCCGGCGTTTTCTGTTCACTTTTTTCTGCCAGTCAGTCAGTCAGTTTCAGACTTTGTTATAGAACAGATATTATTGTTATAGAACAGAAATCCATGGTCAATCCTTTAGACCATAGGTGTCAATCTCAAGGCCTGCAGGCCAAATACGGCCCTACGGTTCATTTTATTGTGGCCTGCGGAAGCCTTGAAAGTATGCCTATCATATATTCTTTGCATCAATTATTACAATAAAATGTAATTCATTATCCATCCACTAGGTGGAGCCAACCTGTTTCAAGTAAACAGCTAGTAATTCATGACTCAGGAAAGATTGTAAACTAGCTTGTCACCTTCAAGCAATGTCAGAAAAGGAAAGCAAATAAAGGAAAAGAGGAGACAAATAATAAGGCCATGCAGAGTTCATGGTTGCCCTTTTTAAAAAGACGTTAAGTGATTATTTGGTCCTCAATGTCCTCAATTTTTTATCTTTTCCTAAATATGTGGTATTTTCAAAGAGAATTTCTCCAAATTATTACCAGCCATGTGAAAGATTCCTGACATGCTATGATGATTTAAAAAAAAAAATTTAATCAAGCCACTGATATTATGTAAAAATAATAATAATTTTCATGAACTGAAGGAAGACAACTCAGAAAATATTTTGTTGGTATTATAACAGAAAAATGATTTTCATCCTTTGTTGCACATGTTATAAGGTGTTGTAGTGAAAACTGAATTTAAAATTTTGGTTTGGCAGAGAGGTGGCCATCTTTAAAATTTTAAATCTTTGACGGCCAATGTTATTTTAGGATTTTTATGAGCTTTTGTACAAATTGCATGCTTGTATCTATTGTATTTGAGCTAGTTCTGCAACAAGCCGCTGCATTAGTGTATGGTCAGGGGAGTGGTTAGCGCTCTCGCCTCACAGCAAGTAGGTTCTGGGTTTGAGCCTCGGGCTAAGCGGCAGCGTTGCTGTGTGGGGTTTGCATGTTCTCATTATTGCGTTGGTTTCCTTTGGGTGCTCCGGTTTCCTTCACATCTCAAACACATGTACACTAGGCTGCTTGACTGCTCCTGATTGCCCACAGCTGTCTGTGTGCATTTGCCCTGCAACGGACTGGCGAGCTACCTCAGGTGCACCCTGCCTTCGTCCCAGAGTCACCTGGGATGGAGTAAAACAATTGGATCTTGAATGATTGAATGTGTATGGTACTTAAAAATTAGTAAATTAATTTATTTATATTGACTGGAGTTACATGAACAGGATCAATGTGTAGAAATAGAATTCTAAGAAGGTATGTGTTGTAATTTGGTGACGGACATTTCCATGTGTTGCCTTCTCTCTGCACATGGTGGCAGTGCAGGCTTGCACAGTGCTCATGCTGACACCCATGTATTATATGTTTCGAGTGTGCGCTGTGAGCTCTCACGAATGAACAGTACCACTAGAACCTTAAGGCTTTACTCGGCCATGGAATCTACTCAGCAATGTTTTATTACTGTCACTAAGTATCTGGTGCTTGAATAATTCTCAACACCACTCTGTTCATGTAACCGGTTCTATAGCCGTTGCTGTGCCAGAGAGAAACCCAGAAGCGAAGTTATTGCTTCTTGAAATGTAAGCTTCCACTGGGGACAAATATAAACCCCTAAATTCTGTCATATCTCACAGTGCTGTCCACTAGGTTACATCTTCCCATCGGATTCCTAATGTGTGCTGTTTTAGAGGGAAAGCTTCCATTGCTGCAGTTCCTTGAGGTGGTGTGTTGCTCAGCAGGAGAGAAATGAATTACTCTGTGTTTTGACCTGCAAAAGATTGATGCCACCTGTAGATGTGCATTTCAATGGAAATTACTGTCAACTCGTATGAAACCCATACGAAATGAATACTTCGTGTGCATGTGTTCGTGTTGGATTCTTTTCAGTATGACCTCCTCTGCTTGTTTCCTTCTTAATCATCTCCCCCTCGTCCCTGTTACATTTCCTCTGGCAGCTCTGGGATGGCTGGTTGTGTTTGCCATCTACTTTAGGCTAATGTAGGAAATGGACTTTGGTTGTTTTTTGTTTTTTTTTTGTTGAATCGATTTCCTCTTGACACCATGGGAGAAGGCTGAGGTGCGGTCGATAACCCCCCCCTCCTGGCCTCACACATTGCGGATGTGCTGCATTTCTCTTACAGGTGGGGTTTCACATTTCACTGTTTTTGTACCACAGTTTGGATTCACAGCACTCAAACCTGCCATCAGTAGAGTTATAGACATAATGTAAGGTTATGGGCGTTTAACACCATTGAAACTTGTATTGCTGCCATCACCAGCCCTGTAACTGTGTTATATCTGCTCATGATTTATAATGTTTAGCCTCTGCTGTCACTGGTTCTCTTAGGGAGTAGAGCTCCTGTTTTGTTTTAGTGAGGGTCTTTGACTAATTAAGGCATTAGGATAAATGAGATTATTAATGAATTTTTTCCCAAACTCCATCTAAATGATGCTTTCTTTGTTCTTAAAATCAGGGATTTTCCTTCATGCATGAGATGAGCAGGGTTCCTCACCACAGACTTTAAGTAATAGTGTGATCCACAATAAGTGATTATTCTTGTATAAAACCCTAAAGATGTTTCGAGTACATTTTTTAACTACAAGGCTGGGCTGAAAAGTTCATAGGCTAGCCATGATGCAAAGGTCAAAAGTCGAGGTTTGACCAAATGTGCTTTATTTTTCAATATGATCTCCTCTGCAGTCTACACACTTTTTCCATCAGTGTTGCAGAGCATGGATCCCCTTGGTATAGAAGCTCTCAAGTTTCATTGTTCTGGCATTACTCCTACTTAGTCAGCCATTGAACTTTTTAGCCTGCCCTTGTAAACACACTGTTTAAATAAAAAAAACCAAAAAAAAACAGCTTGTTAATGAGGGAATGACTGGAGAGTGGTTTAAACTGACACGAAGGCTACAGTATCTCAAGGACCCACTCTTTACAAACGTAGCGAGCAGAAATGCATTTCACAGCCAACCTAAAGGCCTCATCAGGGTCGTTGTGGCTCAGTGGTTAAGGCTTTGGGTTACTGATTTGACGGTTGGGGGGGTTTCAAGCCCCAGTATCACCAAGCTGCCACTGTTGGGCTCTTGAGCAAGGTCCTTAATCCACAACTGCTCAGTTGTATAAAAATAGTAAATGTTAATCGCTTAATGTCTGCCAAATGCCATAAATGTCAATGTAAACATCAGGTTTTACTCCTATCAGCCAAAAACAGGAATCTGAGGCTAATGAGGGGTAAAGGTTCACCAAGAACCCATATTTTCCCCCAGTATTCACCTGTCCAGACTGTCCACATCTTCAAGCTCATGAAAGCTTAATCTCTCTGCCTGGTTTGTATTCTACTTTATTTGTGCATTTCTTTGAATTAAAGTTTCTGTTGAATGAGTTTGTGTGGATAAAAAATGCACAATGCATAAACCAAAATAACTTTCATAAATATTATGTATAGCAATCTGTTCTCCCGGTCTTTATGCTCCTCTGGGACACTTTTCCTGAACCCGTTTCTTGACTTTAATCTTCTCACCATGTTGGTAGATTTTTAATCGTCTTATCTTTCCATAAATCTTCTCACTGTGCTTGTGTGGGTTTCCTCCAGGTACTCCGGTTTCCTCCTACAATACAAAGAAATGCACATTAGGTTAATCGGCTGTTCCAAATTGCCCCTAGGTGTGAAATGGATTGTAAATGGCTGTGTGTGTTGCCCTGTGATGGTCTGGTGAAATGTATTTTTTTCTTCTTTTTTTTTTATATTATTTACTTATTCCATCTTTTTATTCTGTATTACTTCAACAAGGGAAACTTTAACTTCTCCATTTAACCCATCCCAAGTGAGCACACACACAAACAGTGAGCACACACACTTGGAGCAGTGGGCTGCCACACATTGCAGTGCCCAGAGAGCAGTTGGGGGTTAGGTGTCTTGCTCAGTGTGAATTAAATGTGGAGGAAGAGAAGCTGCAGCACACTCCCCCTGCCGCCACATATTTTTCCTGCAGGTTCGGGAATAGAACCCTAGAAACCTTTCGGTCCCAATGCTGCTTCTTTGACGGAGGCTGCCACCTCTTGTGAGAGAGAGAAAGCACGAACACCGTCCCTCACTTCCAGAAATTATGCAATCAAGATTCATGGGGAATTTGCAACGGTCAGCCCAGCCCATGTGCAGCGAGTGAGCCTCGCTCTGGGAAAACCACCTGCATGAAAATGGTATCGCCCCTGCCAGGCAGGGTGCACACTGCTTTCGCCCAGCGTGGGTTGATAGAACCTCCAGCTTCCTCGTAACCCTAAAAGTAGGATTAAGCAGTTTAGAAAATGAGGTAATTCTCCATCTCTAAATAGGAGTAATATACAGTTCCCAAGGTTTTGAGTTTATGCAAATTTGGTCTGAGATACAGAGGCTTGATGTTCCAGTTTACATAGACATAGTGTACACAAGACCAAAATTGAACATCAGCCTTTTGTAAAAGCTAGAAGGTTAGTGGTTGGGAAACCTCTCTTACCTGTGACTTGTATACATGCCTCTACAAATTATTCATTGTGTGTGTGCATGTGTGTGTGTGGCCCCTGTCTGTCTGTGCCCTGTTCCTGTTTGCCCTCTGTCGAGGCGCCTGGTGTGTGTGAGGAATGTAGCAGGCTGCTGTTAGAGAGAGCGGGTTTCTGCCTGGATGTCTGTAAGCGTCGATTCAGTCAGAGTCAGTGTTGATTTCGCTTCACTTGGATCGAGTAAGAGAGGGAATTATGGGCTTTAAATGTTTAGTTGGGATATTTATTTGGACATCCTCAGATGCTATGACCAGATAGAATCTCATTTCACTGTTTTGTTTTTTTTTTTTTCCTGCCTGAGTATTCTCTGGAAGGGTATTACACAGTGGCACACAGGCGGACAGGTTTTTCGGATATGACTATGCTCTGGAACTCAGGTTTGCCCACTTTCTGCATGGCACTTGGCTGCCTCTCGTGCCTGAGAATCACACAACCGCTCAATGCAGAGCACAGGACCTACCAAAAACCACCTGGCACGGCTAAAGTCCCTCCACACATCATCTTTGTGATGGTAGATGATCAGGGCTACAGTGATGTGGGCTACCATGGCTCGGACATTCATACACCAGTACTGGACCAGCTGGCTGCTGAAGGGGTGAAGCTGGAGAACTACTACGTCCAGCCAATCTGCTCACCCTCTCGTAGCCAGCTCATGACCGGAAGGTAAGTACAGTCCTGCCTACTCAACCTGTCTCCCTTTAGTAATTTATTAAATCACTGCAGAAAAGGAGTTAGACCTGAATTTTTTGTATTTGAGCCATATTTTGTGTGTTTTCATATAGTTTTACAGTCGAATCAGCTTTCTCACCTCAGGGGCTGATGTATGAGATGTTTCATTATTTGATTATTTGCAACAAAAATAAAATAAAAAAAAGGCAGAGGATGCAGAACAATTACAAATTTGGGAACAGTATTAAGTTACCAAAATGCAGCAGGAACTCCTCGTATTTGCTGGAGATGACATATTGGATTATATAGTCTTCATATACAGTATATAAAGTTTTATAGCAAATGCTGCAGTTCCATTAAAACGCTTCCTTGGATGTGGCAGGTATCAAATCCACACGGGCCTTCAGCACTCCATCATCCGCTCACGCCAGCCCCTGTGTCTACCCCTCAATGTGCCCACACTTCCTGAAAGACTTCGTCAGGCTGGATACAGCACCCACATGGTGGGAAAGTGGCACCTGGGATTCTGCCAGCCTGAGTGTCTGCCCACTAGCCGAGGCTTTCAGAGCTTCCTGGGTTCGCTGACTGGTAGTGGGGACCATTTTAACTTCCAGAGCTGTGATGGCGCGGAAACCTGTGGCTTTGACCTGCACGACGGTGAACGGCCAGCTTGGGAGTTGAGCGGGAACTACTCCACTTGGCTATATGCGCAAAGGTGATGCTCAACACTTCATCTGACTTGCTTGATCAATTTTGTTGTTTTTAACGATCAGTGATTTGTCTTCATAGAACTATAGCAAAGCTCCTGGATGCACCCCCTTAGGCATGGAACATGACTTGGATGCTTGTCCCGTGTTCCTGCCTGAGATGATGCTGATTGGCTGTTATGCACCACTAACTTGCATGACAACGTACAGAGACATTTAAAATATTTTTTTTATTCATAAGGAAACAGAAACCCAAAAAATAGAGGCTCATACCCCACTGCTCGGACTCGCACAGAATAAAGAACATTAATCTAACATTAACTTTTTAAACAAATGATTAAACTAACAAGACGGAAATCGGCTAGTAAAAGGAGGTGAAAAGTGTTGATTGCTGTTAACGAGGTAGGCGTGGCCTAATGATTAGAGAAGGACCAAAATGTTGCTGGTTCAATTCCCAAGCCTGAAGGAAATTTGTGTGGCGGAAGGGGGAGAAAGCTGCACCCTCCCTTCCTCTACCTTCACTTATGAAGTACCCTTGAGCAAGGCACCTAACCCCCACTGCTCCCTGGGCACTGCAGTGTAGCTGCCCACTGCCCTGTGTGTGTGTGTGTGTGTGTGTGTGTGTTTGTGTGTGTGCTCACTGGATGGGTTAAATGCAGACAAATTTTCCTTGTTGGATTAATACAGTATATCACAATCCTTAGCCAGGAAACACGGGGAGAGTTTATTTATTTATTTACTCCAGGGGATTAGTTGATTCAGCCCTTACAGGAGCCGGTTACTCTTCAAACACCTCTCGGACACCGATGAATAGAGATCTCTTTAGGGCGCTCCACTTTTAGGCAGTGTTTAAATCTATGTTAGTGTGCTGGTAGTGTTATCTTAATAAATGTAATTCTTAGTGATGCTCTAGTGAACTCTCTGCAGGTTTAAAGGTGATCTCTCTGGTTTGTGACTAAACAGAGTGAAGAATAACACTGTACTATACTACATGAAAACTGTCTCTGAAATGTCTACTGTTCATGTGCTATAAATGTATGTAACAGAATAACTGTATGAATGCAATAATTTGATCATCATGTTTATGACTGGTAACAGAAAAACTGAGTAAACATGACTCACTCAATAATCAGGTTTCTTTCTAAATATGATGTATGTCTTTAACTGTTGCTTTGCGACTTGCTAATTAACCCACACAAGAAGAACATTATTAACTTCTAACCTCATTTTAAATCATGGACATTGTTTTGATTTATGGCGGCACGGTGGTGTAGTGGTTAGCACGTCCACTTCACAGCAAGAAGGCCACGAGCTTGGCGGGGACGTTTCTTTGTGGAGTTTGCATGTTCTGCCTGTGCTCCATGAATTTCCTCCGAGCACTTCGATTTGCTCCCACAGCCCGAAGACATGCACATTAGGCTAACTGGCTGTTCCAAATTGCACCTGTGTGTGAATGGTTGTGTGTGCAGGCCTTACGATGTTCTGGTGAGCAATTCGGGTGGTACTCGCCCAGTGTCGGCTGAGATAGGTTTCAGCCTCCCCGTGGCCCTAATAGTAGAAATTCACTTACTGCTTTAATTTGAATTATCGCCAAACTCAGACCCCACTGTATGTTTAGTGCCCATATGCTCAGATAATTTTCATGTATGTTATGGATTTTAAAGCATGACATGTCATTTTTAACCAATGGCTCATTTGCATATTTCTCAGGGTGAAAACAATCCTGAGGACTCATGACCGGCGGAAGCCTCTGTTCCTGTACGTCGCACTCCAGGCTGCTCACACTCCTTTACAGGCTCCTGCTCATCTTCTCCGGCGTTATGCTTCTCTTGGGAATCAGCCGCGGCGCCATTATGCTGCCATGCTGAGTGGTGTTGACGAAGCTGTGGGCGAGATTGTGGCAGAGATGCGTAATCAAGGCTACTACCACAACTCCGTGCTCATCTACTCCTCAGATAACGGAGGCCAACCTCTGTCAGGGGGCTGCAATTGGCCCCTGCGTGGAGGCAAAGGTTCATATTGGGAGGGAGGAGTGCGAGCGGTGGGCTTCGTTCACAGCCCTCTGCTGAAGAAGATGAAGAGGAAGATCAGTCATGCTTTAATACATGTCTCAGATTGGTACCCGACCTTGCTGTATCTGGCAGGATCTCCTGAGCCAGACTCTCGTCGCTTAGATGGGTGTAATGTGTGGGGAGCCATCAGTCAGGGTCTAGCTTGCCCTCGGACTGAAATCTTGTTTAACATTGACCCTGTTTCGCGGCGGCATTCACGGCACGATCACAGGCTGTTTATGGTAAACGGCTTTGGGATCTGGGACACAGGAGTGCGTGCAGCAATCCGAGTGGGTGACTGGAAGCTCCTGACAGGGAACGTGGGAGATGGAGACTGGTTCCCCCCACAGATCCTGCCTGGAGCTCCACAGCAGTGGCAGGAAATGGAGAAGAGACAAGACCAGCGTGGGAAGTCTGTGTGGCTCTTCAACATCAGCGCTGACCCGTTTGAGAGGCGTGATCTGACACAAGCCAGGCCTGAGGTGGTAAAGCTTCTGCTCTCACGGATCGCGGAGTATAACCTCACTGCTGTGCCTCCCAGAAACCCACCAGATGATCCCATGGCTGACCCCCAGCTCCATGGAGGCGTTTGGAGGCCATGGCTGGTGAAGAAAGAAGGAGATGGTGGAGACGGAAGAAGAGCGGCAGATAGACACAGTTGGAAGCTTAGATTCAAAAGCTGCAAAGTGTGCAAATTGAGAGCTCTGTTTAGGAAGGTAGGCACACGCCTACAGAGAGCAGCGTTGTACTTTTAGGCAAAAAAAAAAAAAAAAGGATGGATCAAGAGAGAGGAAGGCAAAAAGCTGGCACTCTTTCCGGCTCTTGCTTTGCCACTGTTTTATTCCAGTTACTGTTGTGTGTGTGTGTGTGTGTGTGTACACCTAGCTCACAGGGATGTGTAAGAGTCTGTTTGTGTCTCGATGGCTCATCCTCCTGCTCCCTAAAGTACGTCAGATCTAACATTAGAAAACCTGACAGGTGTATATCTTTACCTGTTACACATTAGTCAAGGCATTTGTGAGCTAAGAGGATGTTTATTTTGTCATCTTTTTTGTGATGTGGGTGAATTGACCATTTTGGCATTGGTTCATTTCGTGAGTGATTTGCACAAGTCAAGGATCCACAAGGGATCCTCTCATAAACTGAGATTTGAGACAAAGAGAAAGTTATGGCAGAATCCTGCAGTATGTCATCATTTTTTATTTCTAAAATAATAAAATATTTCTGCTATTATACTTTGAATTATAATAGACTGCTAGCAAATTAGAACCGCCTGCTAGTATAGTAGAAGCGTTTCCTCATAAAAAAAAAAAAAATGCAGTTAGTGGAATGCTTGGATAGGAGAAAGTCCAAAAACATCACAAGTCTTTTCCTTAAGTTTTCTCTCCCACTCTATACTTGCCTCGGCACTCAGCACTCCTCCTCACGCCTCTCTAATTCACCCTCCTTTTCTTTTGCTGTCTCTGACTGTAGGCTGATAAAACCTACCTTAGCTCGAATAATGCAGAGCCTATTGACTTTTTCTCCACTATCATCACCTTTTTCTTTTGGTTATGTGAGTAGATCAGGTCAGAGAATGAGATATGAGCTCTGTTACACAACAGTGAGAGAAGAAGAAGAAGAGGAGGATGGAGAAGAGCTCACTTGAGTAAGACGCTGTATCGTTAGGTATGAATCAGTAATGGAGCCTGTACTTATCATAAACCATGTGTATTTCCAATTCATGTTAAACTCAGGCATTGTGTCTTATGTAACATAATACTGTTTTAATATATTTTATGCATCTGATGGTAGGTTTTGCGTTTCTGGGTAAATGAATTCCTCAAAACATTTTAAATATAGTTATGTAATGATGTAACTGGATATATTCAGTCTTTGAAGCAGGATTTTTTTTTCTACTTATTGTAACAGGGTGTCTTAAAGCACACGTCTGTAAGGGGGTGTTAGTGACGGGATGCTTCTGTCTGAGTCCTACATTGAGATGAACCAATCCTGCATGGAGAAAACCAGCTCATGGTGCTGTAAACCCTGCAGATGGCCCTCACCTTCTCTGACCTCATCACAAAGCGGTCATGGAGTAATGATGTAAAACCCTTCAGACATTTTTGGCATTTTCTTATGGAATGAAAAATAAAATGAAGCAAAGCAATGTGTTTACAGAACATGGCAAATACATGGATGGAGACATTTTTTAAAACTATATAATAGTATTTATTAATAATAATAATAATAATTATAATAATAGTAACGTCAGTTCCCAAGCACCAGCACAGTTTATTTGGGAAATAAAATCATGTTTTTCTTATATAAAATAATACTATACAAACAATGCTATAATATTTTATAACTGAAAATGATAAAATCAATAAACTGCTTTCAAAAAGTACACTGTTTTCTTATATACAATGACAAAAAAAAATTTCCTGCATTCTAATACTCTGTTGGGGAAGCCTTTAACCTTGATTACATCACATAATCACCATGGCATTATTTCATAATCATCAAACATTTGCTTCCATCCAGACTTGGGTTAATTGTTTTTTACCTGCATCTTGAACTGATGAGGGAAAACTGAACCACTCCATGAAGTCTTCTCCAGCACATCCCGAAAACGTCCAACAGGGTTAAGGTCAGGACTCTGGGGTGCCAATACATATGTGAAAATGATTCCTCCTGCTCCCTGAACCCCTCTTTCACTATTTCAACCCCAAATTTATATCCGTGCCATCAGGGAAGAAAAAGTCCATTGATGTGATAACCTGCTCATTCAGGTCATCAGCAGACGTCATTTTATTGCCACATTAGTGTTGCTGAGCCTCGACCGACCAACTGGAGCGACGATGCCATGGTAATTTTGCTGTAACTAAGGCTAAAAGCAGCCCAACAAAATCTTAGTATGCACAATTATTTAATGATTAATTACTACAAGCTACCTTTAACTAGTATTTATTAATGGAGGACGATTATACTAAATAGCAGGTTTGTATTTTGAGTATGTTTGAACCTTTTCTAAAAAAATGGGTAAACATGCTTGAATAAATTTAGCATTGCATACAATAATTCACAATTATTCACCAAAGTTCTATGCAATTCAGAGACACCCATCGAGCCTGGGGTATATAACTGTTTTAATATATACTACACAGGAACATAAGCATAAACACACAAAAATGTAATTTTTATGGTTTAATTATACATGATTAAAATCAGGACCGTAGCAGGTGAGCTCCGCATGCAAGGCTGGCATCAATCTCAGCCGACTCTGGGTGAAGGCGGGGTCACCCTGGACAGCTCGCCAGGCCATTGTAGAAAAGCCCAATTTTATAATTTTTTATTATTGATTCAAAATATTGATGGATACGTTGGCTTGAGGAAGAATATGAAGAATTAGTTGATGGCTTTTCACCAATCAGAAATGAGAACATATTTTGAATGAATAATAATGTCTTTCCATCCATAGATTGAGAGCCAATCAGATTGCACTGTTCTTGCTTACTATACACAATAGGAGAAACAATTTTTGTTTGAACAACAATGAATTCTCATTTAAAACATTTTATTTTTTATAATTTTCTTAAAAAATTATTTCCTAAGAAAATGTATGCAAATTATCATTTTAAAAAATCATCAACCAAACAGTTCACAGCACCTCTGTTGTCTGAATCCATGCCCTGTTTCCATGCATGTAACGTTCCTTTAACGTCTAATATCATGGTGAGCAAAAAAAGGACTTTTATCAGAAAAGACAGATGGTTGTTCACTTGGAAAAATCTGGTAACTGGTTAATATTCTTATGTCCAAATGGAAGTCCTTCTTTGTTAATATGCAGTGCTAATTACAAAAATAATAAATAAATAAGTCAAATCTTTGCGCATCTCTGGATTTGATCCTCACTGCAGATCTGTGGAGGAAGGAAGTCTACATGCACAAAAGCATGGAATGTAAAGGATATTGAAATGCTCTGCATGGAGGAAGATTGCTGAGTGTGATTTGTGTAATTTTTTTAAGTGCCTTGTAATTGTATTACTGTTCTTCTTCCCAGAAAGCCACTGCTAATGTTACGAGAGTATCATTTGCTCCATGTAGAAACTCATGAATGAATGGCAGTGCAAACCTATCTACCTCATCCCACTTATCACCTCCTGTCCAAAATACAATCCAATCCAAACATCTGCACACTTCTTCCGTCCACTATCATACCGAACTTATTCTCCAGTCAATACCTCAAACTGATTGAGCATGGGTCGATTGCTAGCAGGAAATCAAACCCCGTAATGAGATGCTTCATGTGAAACGTATTGGATAACACTCTTACAGGTCAGACCGTGGAGACCGCGCATACTGAGTTTCCAACAGATGAATCATCCTGGAATGCTTGTAGAATTTGGCACTTATCCTCTCCAGCCACTCCTAATGCATTACCCTAAAAGCATTATGTGCACAATGAGAACTTAAAAAGCAGTTGTGGAGAGTGGTGTCTGCTTCAGCAGGAAACAACACAACACAAACATGATGCGGTAAATAGCCAAACAAGTGGAACATGTATTTTAGTAACCATAATGACCAGCTAAATATTTTAGTCGGCATTTTTAAACAAGATTTGACGAAGTTCTCTATTTGTGGTGAGAAAAAAATTGCTGTTCACGAGAATCTCGAAGAATCACCCAACACCGACCAAACAGGTCGAAGAAACTGAGGGTCGATTCATTTGTTCTAGTCATGTTTTCAGGTTTGATCACTTTATGACCCCATGTACTGGCATGACACGACTCTTTATGTTGATGTATTTCTTTCTGAAAACAGGAAGTCGCATGTTGAAATTCCTCACTGATTTACACAACAGTTATTAAGTGTTTCAGATACTTCACTACTGAAAGCCCCGAAAATCAGCTAAATATGAATAACAGAGTTTCATTCATTCATTCATTCATTTGAAGAATTAAGGTTTAAACTCACTCTCACTCACTGGCTAAACTGCTTTATCCTGTTAAGAGTTGCAGGGAGCTTAGTTGACGCTGGACGAAGGCAAGGTACACCCTAGACAGCTCGCCAGATCATAACAGGACCAACACACCCACCTAGAGGTGATTTGGAACAGTCAATTAGCCTAATGTTCATGTCTTTGGACTGTAGGAGGAAACCGGAGTACCCGGAAGAACCCAAGCAAGCACATGGAGAACATAAATAGACTCCACACAGAAACTACACCAGACCAAAACCAGGACCTTCTTGCGGTGAGGTGGATGTTCTAACCATTACTCCACCATACCACCCCAGACCTGACAAACTTTAATGATTTTTTTTTTATGAGATCACCTTCAACATTGTTTATTTTATTTAGATGCGCTATCATATGAATATCCGGAGCAATAAAGGACAAGTACAGGAAGTTCTGAAACACCACCTTTGATTCCAGATATAAAGGAACAGCCATGTTCATATAATTTAGAGTTTCTGAACTGCTTGCTTCAGCCTATTTCTTCTAACGTTGCCGAGTACCTTTAACCTCTGAAGACCCCACTGTCCTCATATGGGGACATCATATTTCCTCCCAATTCTACTACGTGTATATCCTTGTAAGATCTTCATATTATGAGAACCACTGGTGTTATTGTACTGTTAAAGTTCTTCCTGGTTGAAGATGTTGATCAAGTTAAGCAGTAATCTGGTTATAAGAAGGGCGGCACGGTGGCGTAGTGGTTAGCACGTCCGCCTCACAGCAAGAAGGTCCTGGGTTCGATTCCCAGCTCGGGTG
>JAOUQZ010000039.1:22041348-22074726 GCA_028564935.1 Neosilurus hyrtlii
TTTGCGCTCACTCTCTCTCTCGCTCTCTCTCTCTCTCTCTCTCTCTCTCTCTCTCTCTCTCTCTCTCTCTCTCTTGTGTTTTATTTTAAAACCCTGTTTGCTGTTGTTGTGTGCATCACTTGTATTACTTGCTTGTGAATGAAGTTTTGCAGGGTTTTTTCCCCTCATGTTTGTAGGTGGATAGCTGTGTATGAGGAGAAGATAAGGGGGCTTTTCTGCAGATAAGCTACAGCTAAGTTAGCCATAAAGCGGAAAATATCCCGAGCTCGTGCTGCAGTTAGGATCCATATGTGTGGTCTTGTAGACACATCTGCGGCTTTCTTGCTTGCTTTCTTTCTTTCTGAATACTGAAACATGTCGATTTATAGAAAGGACACAGAGACACCTCTGGGAGAGAGAGAGAGAGAGAAAGATGTCAAATGAATGCAAGGGAGAGAGAGAGATGTGTGATGAATGTAAGGGACTAAGAGAGAGAGAGAGAGAGAGATGTCTGATTAATGCAGGGACTGAAAGAGAGAGATGCCTGATGAATGCAAGGAACTGAGAGAGATGTTGGATGAATGCAAGGAACAGAGAGAGAGAGAGAGAGAGATGTCAGATGAATGCAGGGACTGAGAGAGCGAGAGATGTCGGATGAATGCAGGGACAGAGAGAGAGAGAGATGTCGGATAAATGCAGGGACAGAGAGAGAGAGATGTCGGATGAATGCAGGGACAGAGAGAGAGAGATGTCGGATGAATGCAGGGACAGAGAGAGAGAGATATCTGATGAATGCAGGGACTGAGAGAGAGAGAGATATCTGATGAATGCAGGGACTGAGAGAGAGAGAGAGATATCTGATGAATGCAGGGACTGAGAGAGAGAGAGAGATATGTCGGATGAATGCAGGGACTGAGAGAGAGAAAGATGTTGGATGAATGCAAGGAACAGAGAGAGAGAGAGATGCCTGATGAATGCAGGGACTGAGAGAGAGATGTCTGATAAATGCAGGGACAGAGAGAGAGAGAGAGAGAGAGAGAGAGTGCGCGCGCGGGTGGAGTAGGCCACTGCTGCCCACTCAGCCTGGACTCCTCCACCTCTGCATTCATTTCAGTGAGCATCAGTGCAGTACTCAGCTCTGCATGGCTTCCCTACTGCACCACGCTTCGCTCTCATCCTAAATGTTGAGTTCTGCATAAAGGATCGAGACTAGAACAGTGTGTCTGTATTGCTAAGTGCAGGGGATCACTATCAAGCCATTTTCTTACGTCCGCTAAGGAGGTTATGGTGTTGTTGGTGTTGGATTTTTTGTTTGTTTGGGTGGAATATGGCCTAAGTAATACTTTAATAGTTAGATTTTGGTGGTGATGCAGACGACCTTCAAATTCAAATTTATTTGTCATGTACAAAATCATACACAAAACAATATGTAGTGAAATGCTTGTTAAGACAGTCATTAATTTGAAGAATAAAAACTATCAATCTGAAGAAGAAATATAACAATAGCAATAACTATCAATGCTCTGATGATGATCTGGCGATTCTTTAAAGAATTTATTACTATTGCGAGATAAGGATGATATTAATGGTTTTTAACTTTCATAAGTAAAGACTGCAATGCTTTGGTAAAAGAATTATAGTACAACGTTCACAAACAGAACTGTGATCAGAATCCGGTTCTGGATCTGATGATCAGGAATAATAAAACATACAGGGTGGCCCGATAAAACCTCAAACATTTTAAAGGTGAATGGAAAAAAAATCATTAAATATAATCAGATTATTTTTTGCACACGTGAAACCTCATTCAGTACAAATTTTACTTATCATGCTTTAAAGATGACATCCTCCAAACAGAGGCCATCATTGCATACACACCCTTAGAGGCAATTTCTGGAACGGCAGATATCTCCTGCTGAATAGTAACCTTAAAGGCTTTAAGACTTTGGGGTCGATGAGTATATACATGATTTAAGGTAGCCCTACGGAAAAATTGCATAGGGCGAGTTCAGGGGAACGGGATGCCACCCAACATCATGCAAGGAGATCACCTGATCCTGAAACATTTCTCTCAGCGCTTCCGGTGATTTTTGAGCTGAGTGTGCCGTCGCGCCGTCTCACTGAAACCACATATCGAGTTCGTCAAGCCCAAGGTTGTGGCCTTAAAATTTTTTCAAACAGATCAATGTAATAGTCAAACGTTATGGTAACGGTTACACCCCTCTCTTCAAATAAATAACTTAATTACCTTTAACTTTTTTTTTTAATTTACCTTTGAAATGTGTTTTTGTGGGTTACCCTGTATAAGGCTTGTTGAGCAAAGATTTGTAAAGATATGTAGCACAGATTAAATTAAGAAAGGAGACAAGCTGCATTGACAGTCCAAGTGCTTCTAGTTTATTATTGACTTCTTATGGTTATTAGCTTGTTATAACTGCTCACTTGAATTTAATAGGTTTAATCCAAATGTCCATAAATCAAAACATAAGTGCGCTTATAAATACTCTCAAGTTGGAACGCCTTGTTTCTTTCACTGAACAATTCAGGAACTAAATACATTTTAAAAAATCTTTCCTTTTACTAATAAATTACCAAATAACAAGTTATTATCTAAATAACAAGTTTATTATTTTAATCACTGGGTTAAATATTGAAATAAACCAGTACTGGTGCAGTCCATGAGATCTGCTTTCCAGTAAAATAGGGTTCTTGACTTCAAAATGTTGGAGGACTACCAGAACAAGTCCCGTGAAATTTACTATGCAACTCATTCCCTTCTAGAAGTATTGTAACAGCAAGGCCTATTTTATTGTTCCTGCTATTTGCCAAAGACTTCGGGGTTTGAGACCTGAAGATGATTATGGTACGATTGAGCAGAATTTCAATATTCCTGATATTTATATCTACATGTGTCATGGAACGTAAAGCATGGCAGCTTTGGTTATTAGCAATTTTTAGGGGAGCAAAGTATTGGATCACATTATTTTTAAGTAAATAACGCTTAATATTTGGTTGCATATCCCCTGCTTGTACAACTGCGTTAACTCTGAACACCACTGACATCAACCGTTGTGTTTTTCTTTTTTGACACTTTTCCAGGCTTGTACTGCAGCTTCTTTCAGTTGTGGTTGGTTTCAGAGGTTTCTCACTTTAGTTTTTTCCCCAGGAGTTGAAATGCATGCTCAGCTGGATTAAGTTTGGGTCCGCTGATGGACCTTGATCGGTTTAAAACCTTCAGTTGCTTTCTGCTGAGATCCTTTTTTGTATTGGAAGTGTGTTTTGGGTCATTATCATTTTGCTTGATGAATTTCATAATTTCTAATTAGATTGTAAGTAAACACAAATATAACACACAAACTGCCAGACTGAATGTTTCTGTAGATTTCTGAATTCATTGTTCTCTTACTGTCATGAGTTGCATTATCAGTGTAGATTAGCGAGTCTGTTACAAAAGAGTCTTTACTCTGTCTCCACCCAGACTCGACTGATGAGCTTGTATGTTTCAGATCATGAGCAGATCTTTTTTCCTCGACATACTTTTGCATTTTTGTTACTTTGGTAAAGGTTAATGTTGATTGTGTGGCTTTTGTGGATCATTATTCTGCAAGTTCCAGTCTGGTTTTCTGAGTATTACTTTTGGCTGATGGTTGGCTTGTACCTTGTCGTATGGCCTCTGTATTTCTTCTCTCTAAAAGCTATTTTATACTTCTCCATATAATCTACACTGTACCTTGATATACAGCCTCCTCATGTAAGTTGTTGCAGATTACTACAAGTGATTGGTTTACCTGGTAGCATTTCCTGATAGGTATTTTTGGCTGCTCTTTCTTCTCAGCGAAAATCCGAAAGCAACTATCATGACTGTGTTGATATATTAAGCATGAACTTTATATAACAGCTCTATATCGGCTGTTGTTCGTTGTAATGGCCAGTTTAAACCTGCATCTAATCTCGAGGAACACTAGTTATACCGCAGTGCTTTGAGCCGCTCATGCTGATGAACACAGGCAAATTAAAAGGTTTCAGAAATGCTGTGATGCTTCACTCTGTGTATAATTAACCTCGTGAGGTTTCTTTTGACCTTCAGTATGATTGTTTCAAAGCAACGTTTTGCCTGTGGTATTCCCTTTTCCCTGTGTGCTATTCTACAGTGAAACACAGAGCTAGCATTTTTTTTCAATCTAAGTTGGTGTGTAAAATCCAAAAGGGTGGAAACTATATTGTTCTTTTTTTTTTTTTTTTTTGGTTCCCATTTTTCTCCCTAATTTAGACGTATCCAGTTCCCACCCATTAAGTGTTGCCTTCTTTATGACATGACCGCAACAAACCAGGGAGGGGCGTAAACATGCACATGCCCCCTTCGTGACATGCCATGCTAGCCACACTCCTATTTTTAAACTGCGTACATGCGTATTTGGGGCGGTCTAACTTTCTGAGGGAAAGCGCTATCCGCCCCCTCGTACAAATGAGCTCTCAGATGCCCATGCTTGGCTGGTGATTGCTTTGACTGACAGGGAATTGAGCGTATGACATCCTTCCCTACCATGAGAGCTCGGCCAGACTACTGGTCATGGATGGCTGTGACATCAATCTGGATCTGAACTTTCAATCTCCGGATTGATAGTCACGAACTATGTCGATGCTAGATAACACTGGATTACTATTGTCTTTGCTGATACTGAGTGCCATTTTTTTTTTTTTTAATAATCTTTTTACAGCCTAACCCCTTTTTAAGAACTTAAATTGACAGCATGCATCATCACTTTTTCTAACTTTTATTTAGTGGAAAATTATCCTGTGTTATCGTAAATAAATGGCACTGGGATACAGGTCAAACCTTCAAAATGAGGTGCAGTAATATTTCTTTTCCAAATAAAAAAGATGCAACAGGTATTAAGAGCAGAAAAATGTCATCTTGCCTGACATGTTTCTTCTGTAGTCCTGATCTGCATGCTTGTTCAGCTCCACGCCTACTCTTCCATGTGACTGCTGTAGCGTTCATAGTAACCAGTCAAAGGAGCGGTGACGTCAGCCTCTGTCCCTGCCTCCAAAGTCTCCAAACTGAACTTGATGAGTAAGTGTTGTGCAGAAATGGTTCCTCGCAGGGACGGTTTTCTTCCCACAGGTACTATTACTCCTAGTATTACGTGCAGTGTGTGACATGAACCGATGGGCATGAATGTAAATTTCTGATATCTTAATCTGATGTTTGGTCCAGGTGGTCTGTTCACGGTCATGGCCAGTAAAGCTGAAAGCCAGCTAATTGATTTTTTTGTAAAATCTGTAAATCATGTTTAATGTGAGAGTGTATCCTAAAGGACACGCATGCCTCATGTGTAAGTATAAATACTACACTCTGCATGAGCACAGATGTGGAACCTACAGTGTAGATACTCTGCAGAATCTGTTATACCTTCAATGCTTACTTTAAGGAGGTTGTTTCTTCACCACTCTTACAGTTTTCTGTCATCAGCTGCTAGTCTATTTCTTGGCTGACTTGTTGCAGTCATGCTTAGATGTGCTCAATGCTTGTGCAATGGTTCTGATTGATTTTACCTTTCACTCACAGGTGAAACCTAGGCCTGAAATCATGACAAGATATTCAGAGCTTTTAATTGTTTTAGCCAGGGGTCCAGTCTTATCTAGAAAGAACTGATGTGGATGTGGGTGTTTATTCCAACCAAGTGGAAGCAATACCTGAACTGAAAGCCACTCTGTCAGTTAAGCGGCCTTAACACTATAATGAATTGAAGAAATGAACATAAACGAATTGCAAAAGTCTGTATACACACACGCGATTCTTGACGAGTTGAATGCTGCGGGCTGGACAAAACAAACTGACAACAAATGAAACAAAAATCAAAGCAAAATTAATGTTTACACAGATGGATCACATTTTTGATCCATTGATGTTATGGATTATTTCTGGGTTATGCATTAATGTTTCACAGATTGGAAACAAATGTTTTAACAGATGGATAACGAGCTGTGCATGCGCTCTCCGTATGATACGCCAATATAAAACCAAACACCTCATGTTTGTACGCAGGTACAGGGGTGGAATTTAGCAAAACTAAGCTACTGGCCAACAGGACTAGTGAAATTATGAAATTACTAGTCCTCCTTTATATTTACTGGTCAGGAACACTGTATCTTCTTTGCCTGTTGGATTTGTCAGGTCGCCAGCAGGATGATTAGCTTTGCACCTGAAAAAGCAGCTGCACCTCAAGAAGGCTCAAGATCCAGATCTCCCAGTCCAAACTTTTCACAGAAACGTTTCTCCTTGTCCATCCAATGTCTCCACATTTTCAATGGTACCACCATTGAGGAGCTTCCAGTCCAGGGCCTATAAGAAAGAATTCATCCTCAGGAGTGTGGATGATAAGGGCTCACTTGGGTTGGACAAGTAAGACCGTTCCGGTAACCAGCTTACTCCAGACGAACAAGGCGTTCTCTTAGTGCATACAGTGCTTTCTTGCTGCGCTTCTCGCTGGCATACATGAACATTTTTTATGCATGCACAATTTCCAAAAATTTTCCATATGCTTGGCCAATTCATCATAGTGTGAAGGCCACTTTAGATGTTCCAGTGTTTCTGATTATTTGAAAAACATGCCATGTTCTAAGTTATTTGACACATGTAGATGTGAATATCAGGAAATGAAAGAGGCTGAAATTCTGATCTGTCATCTATTCAGTGATTCTATTTTCCCAAAAAAAAACAAAAAACAAAACAAACAAAAAAAATATATGTATATATTCTTTTTTTAAAAATTTTTACCGATAAAATAATGATAGATAACAATACTGCCGGGTAAAGAAAGCACTAACAGACAAATGTGTGCAACAGACCTGCTACTTCGAGCTTATTCTCGCTGGTGTATGGCTGTGTGATATAATGATACAGAACCGACTCATGTTGGATGTTTAGGAATAGGTATTGGGACCATTTTTTATTCTGTATGTAAAGCTGTTGTTGAACTCTTTCTCATATTTTTCAGTCAAGAGTCAAGAAAGCTAAAGAAGCACATGCTTGCTGTCGTCCTTCCCGGTTGGTGGTCCTGTGATTGGGAGGCAGTACTTTTTTTGTAAATTAGGTTCTAACCGAGCGTTTTGTTGATAAATTAAAAACTGCACTATTATTTATTTTTGAGAATGAGATGTTGGTGGACAACTCATCAATTGTTTCTTGATGACTATAAATTAGTATTAGTCTTTTACCAAATTTTAATCTTATCTTACATAAGAGCATTGTATACAATTACATTTTCTGACACAGAGCAGAAATTATTTTTGAGTGAAACTTTGTGCATAACACAAGAAGGGTGGGGGGATATTGTCGATAAATATTTTTCATTGTGCTGGGAGCATTAATAAACTTAGCCAACTAAATATCGTCAGTATCACAGGTTAACAGAAATATCAGTTTCCTGTAGAAATGCAATAATAGCTGCAGAACGATTACTGCCATGAATAAATCACTAAAAACTTAGAACTATCTTAATAAATATAAGGACTATATAAGGACTATTATGTTACGATTTCATTGCCAGTAGTAGTGAACTAGCTACAGGCATGCAGCCCAAACTGGATGCAAGAATGCTATAGTGCCCCAGGGTTCCTGGTGTCTGTTTATCTCTGACATGAAAATGTTAGAAAATATTGCAGTATAAATTTTTAGGTTGTTGGAACGGTGGCGTAGTGGTTAGCACGCTGCCTCACTGCATGAAGGTCCTGGGTTTGCTCAGACGTTTATGAGGAGTTTGCATGACCTTGATACTTGCGTGGGTTCCCTCTGGGTACTCTGGTTTCCTCCCACACTCCAAAGTCATGCACATCAGGCAATTTGGCTGTTCCAAAATGCTTCTAGATGTGAATGTGAGTGTGAATGATTGAGTGTGTGTGTTGGCCTTTGATGGACTGGCGAGCTGTTCAGTGTCTTTCGCCCAGTGTCGGCTAAGATAGGCTCCAGCCTCCCCACAAATCAAGTAGTAGGATTCGGTGGTTCAGCAAATGGGTGATGAGTCAGAGATATTTTTTAGGTCATTCGAGCCACGTATTCTCCACATGTATTCTCCAGATGAAGTAGACAGAGATTACAGAAAAATGGACGAACTATTCCTTTAGTGTTTACTGGGTTGAGATAAGTGACTGATGTTACAATGAGTTAAATGTCCGAGGGTTTTACTTTGAGATTCTTCCTGCATATAAGATCCACACTTTTTGATGCAGTGTCTAACTTTGTTTTATTTATAACAGGGGTGCCTTTTCCGTCGTTCGGCGCTGTGTGAAGAAATCAACTGGGCAGGAATATGCTGCTAAAATTATCAACACAAAGAAGTTGACGGCGAGAGGTAAGATATGACTAATAGACTTTCGTCCTCGTCACCTTTGACCACACCTAATGCCATCTTTGACTGTCTCATTTTCAGAAACTTTTTTTTGATGGTGTGCCATTAGCAGCTGACATCTAGACTGTAACTTGCTCCCAATGTGGTCTTCACTTGCAGCCACAGGCATTTCACAAAGAGCTGTTTCTGCCATTTTACAGTAAGAGGGATAGCGAACTATTCCCAGCTCCTAAATATAATATGTAAGGGTTTATATCTTTTTTTTTGTTGGTCAGGATCACTGTCTTTACAGTTCTCGTTTAGTTACTAGGGCAAAGAGTGAGAGCAGGGAAAAGTAAACTTGGTGTTAATTTGCATATCGTTTTCTGATCACAAACGAAGCTCGGTGGATTTTGCTCTTCTCATTGTAAGGTACAGTTCATAGTGAGGCTGTTTTCTGCTTAGGCTAAGACAGTGGCATAAGTAAAGGGCAGTGGTGGCTCAGTAGTTAGGGCTCTGGCTTACTCATCCAAAGGTAGGAGGTTCAAGCCCCAGAAGTACTTAGCTGCCTCGTTTGGGCCCTTGAGTAAGGCCCTTACCTGTAAATTGCTCAGTGGTGTGATAATGATAAATGTCACTCGAGATAAGGGCATCTGCCAAATGGCATTATTGTAAATGTTAATGTAAACACAGAGACGTGAAAATTGTGCATTTTGATGGTGTCTTCATTTGTATTTTTTGGCATTGGGTAATAAATGTTTTTCAGCCTCGTCATCGCAAAAGAGTAGCTTCCCTCCGCCTTGTGCTTATGCACCTAATGACAGTTCAGAGTACCTACCCTTTTTGGAGTCGTTAGGGGGGGTGTTAGAGATTGCTCCCCCTGGGGGCTCCCTCATCATCCTGGGAGACTTCAGCCCGCATGTGGGCAATGACAGTGTGACCTGGAAGGGTGTGATTGGTAGGTACACTCTCTCCGATAAGAACCCGAATGGTGTTTCGTTGTTCAATCGCAGTTCGATGATCGACTTTGTATAGTCATGTCATCAGACTTGCAGCCGCATGTTCTGGATACTCGGGTGAATAGAGGAGCTGAGCTGTCAAACAATTAACACCTGGTGGTGAGCTGGCTTCAATGGCGGGGGAGGCCGCCTTCCATACCTGGCAGGCCCAAACTTGTAGTTGAGGTCTCCTGGGAAGGTTTGGCGGAGTCTGCTGTCAGAAGGGCCTTTAACTCCCACCTCTGGCAGAGCTACAACCACATTCCAAGGGGGCAGGGGACATGGAGTCAGAATGGGCCATGTTTCATGCCTCCATTATTGAGGCGGCAGCCCATAGCTGTGGCCAGAAGGTCATTGGTGCCTGTTATGGTGGTAACCACCGAACCAGGTGGTGGACACCTGAGGTGAGGGGGGGCTGTCCAGCTGAAGAAGGAAGCCTATCGGGTCTTTTTGGCCTGTGGGACTCCCGAGGCAGCAGACAGGTACCGGCAGGCCAAACGATCTATATTTGGCCAAACTATCTATAACTATCCATCTGGAAAGCGACTATGGGTTGGCCTCGGAAAGGTTCTGGACCACCATCCGATTCCTCAGGAGGGGGAAGCACTACTCCACAAATACTGTTTACAGTGGAAGTGGGAAGCTGCTCACCTTGACTGGGAATGTTGTTTTGAGGTAGAAGGAATACTTTGAGGGAGCACCTCCTCAATCCCACCAACACACCCTTTGTGGAGGAGGAAAACCCTGGGGGTTCAGGTGGGGGTCTGGCCATTACTGGGGCTGAGATAGTCAAAAAACTCCTCGGTGGCCAGGCTCCAGGGGTGGATAAGAGGTGGCATAGGAGTTTGCCCAATCTGTCCACATGTGCTTTGTGGATTTAGAGAAGGCTTTCTACCGTATCCCTCGGGCTATCTTCTAGGGTGTGTTCCTGGGAGTACGGTGTACCGGACCCGTTGCTACGGGCCATCAAATCTCTGTACTACCAGAGCCGGAGCTTGGTCCACATTGGTAACAACAGGTTGAATATGTTTCCGGTGAGGGTTGGAGTCCACCAAGGCTGTCCTTTGTCACCAGTTCTGTTCATAATTTTTATGGACAGAATTTTTAGGCGCAGCCAAGGCGTTGAAGGGTTGTGGTTTGGTGGCCATAGGATCTCGTCTCTGCTTTTTGCGGAAGACATTGTCCTTTTGGCTTCATCAAGCCGGGACCTCCAGCTTTCTTTGGTGTGATTTGCAGCTGAGTGCGAAGCAGCTGGGTTGAGAATCAGCACCTCCAAGTCTGAGGCCATGGTTCTCAGCCAGAAAAGTATGGAATGCACCCTCTGGGTCTGGATGAAGTCCTGCCCCAAGTGGAGGAGTTTAAGTATCTCTGGGTCTTGTTTATGAGTGAGGGAAGAATGGAATGAGAGATCGACGGGCGGATTGGTGCAGCCTCTGCTGTAAAGCAGGGTTTATACCGATACGTCGTGGTGAAGAGGGAGCTGAGCCGAAAGGCAATTTACGTTCCTACCTTCACTTATGGTCACGAGCTTTGAATAGTTTTGAACAAGATTGCAGATACAGGTGGCTGAAATGATCTTCCTTCACAGGGTGGAGATGCTCTCTTACAGATAGGGAGAGAAGCTCAGCCATTCGGGAGGAGCTCTGAGTTGAACCACTGCTCCTCCACGGTGAGAGGAGCCAGTTGAGTCTGATTAGAATGCCTCCCGAACACCTACCTGGTCTTGTGTTTCGGGCATGTAAAACCGGGAAGAGACCCCGGGGTTGATCCAGAATACGCTGGAGGGACTATGTTTCTCGGCTGGTCTGGGAACGCCTCGGTGTGCCCCCGAAAGAGCTGGAGGAAGAGGCTTGGGAGAGGGATGTCTGGACCTCACTGCATAGGCTGCTGCTCCCGCGACCCGACCCCGGATTAAGTGAAAGATGATGATGAGCTTCGTCATCCGTTGTGATCTGTTGTAATGTGGAACCTTGTCTAAGGAAAATGAAGAATCACGTTATTTTTTATTCTTGTACCCATAGAAAAAAAGCTGTAAGCAACCTGTTTTGTTGGTTTTTTGAGTTCACTAACTACAGCACTTTTATACACTATATACATGTATTTGACCCTTTTACAAGATAAACACTTGTGTATGTTTATGTATTATAATTACTATTTATTGAAGTAGCTACTTAGTACTAGTATTTGTCTGTTGTGTATTTTCTAGTGTTTTACTGAGAGAGTTAAAAATTACACTAGAACCTATAAATCCAAATCCCTGCCAAGCAGAAATGTTTGAGATGCCAACCTTTGTTTCAGCGTATCAGTGATTGATGTAATTCTGGGTTTATTTCCTTTTAGAAAAGTCTCCTGATTTGTAAGTGCGTCATTATTGTTACAGTACTTCTTGAGATTGAGTTTCTCAAAAGCATTCAATTTGTTTTAGTGATAGATGTCAAGATGTAAAGACTGTTTAACCAGAGTATTCTCAATAAAAACTGATTTACTTATTGTTACTTTAATCATGGGTGGCATGGTTGCGTAGTGGTTAGCACGTCCGCCTCACAGCAAGAAGGTCCTGCATTTCTGTTCAGAGTTTTTATGTTCTTCCTGTTCTTTCCTCCTGGTTTCTCCCACAGTCCAAAGGCATGCCCAGTAGGATAATTGGCTGTTTCAAATTGCCCCTAGGCATGAGTGAGAATGTTTTTGTGTGTTTGCCCTGTGATGGATTGGCCAGCTCTTTAGGGTGTACCCCAGAGTCGGCTGAGGTACGCTCCAGTCTCACTGCGAGCCTAGTATGATTAAGTGCTTTGGCAAATGAATAAATTATACTTTATTAATGTTTTTTTCCTTCTTCCCCCATTTTTTTCTTTTCTTTTCTTTTTTTTTAAATCAATCAGCCAGTGATCATAACCAGTCAGTGATAGGTTTTCATCCTAATAGGTGTCTGGTCAGTCTAAATTTCACCTGCTTATATGAGCTGATTATCCACTTGTCCTAAATCTGTTCCTATCCACACATCCCTGCCCATGCTAACAGTGCATGTATACACTCCCTCCTCGCACACTTATAACATAGGAATAAGAGCATGCTGGTGTTACTTTCAAAATGTGTGAAAAAAATTCAAGCGTGCATGCTTTAAAAGTTAGTTAAGGTAATTTTGGTTTTGTAATGTTTTCTAAACTGTAATGAGTCTTGGTGTTAGACTGGTTTAATTAATGCCAAGCAGTACTGATATAGTTACCTGAAACTAGATGAAGAGATTGGTTTGTTTTTTTCCTATTTGTTTCATCCTGCTACATGACTAGTTTGGCTTCATTGTTGACTATATCATCCGGGCTAATTAAGCTCCAAGTAATGAAGGACTGGATATATGAGCCTCCTGTCACAGGAAAAACAAAAGCTTCAGCTCTATTTCTGGAAAGTGGACACTCCGTGTACCTGACCCTCTGGATATCAAGTTAATGATGTATCGTTGTGCACTTGACCCTATATTACGTTTTTAGAATATTGAACAGTTTCACTTTTTCCTGTGTGTTCATATTATTTAAGCAGTAAACACGCAAGAATATACAAGTGGGTGCTGATATTGGTCCTAATGTACATATTGTATATAATATTTTACATGTTTTTATATATAGATAGATGGATGGATAGAGAGAAAGAGAGGTTGATAGAGAGAACAATAAAATTACTAATAATACAGACATTCAATAAATGATTGAGTTTAAGATGCATCTGCCCTCTTCCACATACAAGAACTGACAGGCAAACTATAATAGCTTTCTTTCAACAATAGCTTATGCCACTCTTTAATAAAAGACAGATTTGTAGAGTGCACAACTAATAGTTGTTCTGTGCACTGATTTTCCCCTTTGAGCTGTGGATCTCTGCAGCTTCACCAGAGTTATCATGGGTCTCTTGCATGCTTCTCTGATCAGTGCTCTCCTCGCTCAGCCTGGCAGTTTAGGTGAACGGCCATGTCTTGGTAGGTTTGCAGTTGGTGCTATACTATTACTATATTTTTGGACAGCAGATTGAGCAGTGTTCTGTAAGATGTTAAAAGCTTGGGATTTGTTCATAACCTAACCCTGCTTTAAACTTCTCCACGACTTTATCCCTGACTTGTCTTGTGTGTTCCTTGGGCTTCATGCTGCTCTTTGTTCACTAATGTTCTCTAAGAAATTTGTGAGGCCTTCACAGAACAGATGTATTTATACTGAGATTAGATTACACACAGGGGGACACGATTTTCAAATTCTATTTAGGGGTATTAGAGTTAAGGGGGCTGAATACAAATTCATGCCACACTTTTCAGATTTTTAAAAAAATATGTATAGTTTTCCTTCCACCTTACGATTATGTGCCAGTTCATGTTGGTCTATCACATAAAATCCAAAATAAAAACCATTTACATTTGTGGTTGTAAAGTGATTGAACACCGTAGTGCAATCATAACTAATGTTCAATATTTGTTTGCAAAGCCTTAAGTCACCAGACAGAGGTCTTACTTCCCTGATAATGCTTTCCCAGGCCTTCACTGTAGCTCTGTTCAGTTCAATTGCAGAACATTAAAATTTTTTTCCCTTAAAGTCTTTCAAGTATGTGTCGAGTCATTATCCATTAGCACTTAGAGTTGTCCAATGGGTTTTGAAGCATCTGGCTGAATCTGAGCAGTTCCTTCCTTCCTCCACATTCTTCTCTTCCCATTATTCTAGTGCAAGGGAGTTTTTTATCTCATCAGTTAATAGGATATAGTTCTAGAACTAGACATATCTGGGGAATTCGAATCTGTTCTCGGTCCTTGCCAGTGGTTGACATCTTGTAATAAACCCTCTATAGTTGTGTATTGACTTTGATATATTCCCATACTGGACGTCTGTTGTGAAGTTGTTTTCTTTTTTCAACAGGAAAATAATTCATCTGACATCCACTTTAGTTGTTGTCTTAGTTACTTTACTAGCAGCGGCTCATTGGCTTCATACTGAGTTTAAACAGTAACAAACATTATACAAATGCTCCACATGAAATCAACTCAAAATATTATAGCTCCTTACTTGTAAGTAAAGTTATGATGGAACAGCTTACCTGACTATGGATCAGCTGAGTAACCAATCGCCTAAATTCTTTTTGGTACTTTTGGTTAATTCTGACCCCAGTATACAGCAGTAGACAGCTAAAATAAAAGCTTTATTAACATTCAATATTTATGGACAATGAATGGCATGTTTTTGTGTGCACTGAATTACTTTATATGGTATCCTTTTCCTTCTGCTGCCGTTAGACAGACAGAATACCCAAACATTGCTGGACTGTGTTTTCACAAGCGGGCTGAAAATGCCAAAGGACTAGGGCTGATTGTTCTGCTCATAGTGCTCATAGGTGAATTATAACAGGCTTGTTTTGTGTCCTGGTCCCCATGGATGCGCCAGAAACAAAGTAATTATTTAACAGATAAATTCCCAAAAATAAGAAGACATTTAAATAGGTCCATTTTGCCAGTGTTGGCTGAGGTTTTTCTTAAGCATCCTGGCAACTGTGTTTTCTTCTCCGATTCTTCATCAGATTGTCTGGGCTTAAATTAAAAAGTGTCCGTCATGTTCACTTGGTGGGATCCATTCAAATGCCAGGCTTCCATTGCTCTAAATCTTGCCTCTAGCCCATGGCTTTAATCAAAGCTAAGCTTGGCCTTGCTCATGCCAGCATTTTTCACACAGAGATTGCAATCAGCTGTCTCTGATCTTCCATTCACTCCGTCAGCTGTTAAAAGGGCAGAGCAGTGATTGTCGCCAGTGCCATATTTATTTATTCAAGAGTGGGAAGACCATGAAACCCACGTGTAGTCCATTGCTCAATTTATAGTTCTTTTCACACTAGCTTTATTTTACTTTAAAGATTTTGATGCAGAGATGCGCAAGTGAATATTAAAAGGATGTTTTTAAATGTGTGCACACAATTTGTTGCTGTTTACAAGCCAAAAGGAGAAGAATGTAGCCTTATTGCACAGTTGAAGAGCTGTGCAATGTTTACTGTCACATCAAATGTCTGTTCAATCTTCTTGGCGCTTATTAGTTTAATAGTTAATAGTAATAATGCACACAGCTTTGTGTCTGCAGCTCTGGAAGTCTTTTGCATTAAGCCCAAGATTATACACACCAAGTTATGTAACTACCTTTACATATTCTATTCTAAGTAAAGCGCTCGTGCCCACAAAAACCACAGATACTGGAGTGTGGCTGTTGCATCATTTCTGCCTTCTCTCTTCCTTTTTTCTTGAGCAAGTTGCCATAGTTTTCTTATTTTTCTTGTTATTGAAGGACCTTCGCTGTTGTATAGTTGAGAGCATGGTGCCGTTTATGATTCAGACACACACACATGCTCATACACACACCACCTGATGATGTCTGAAGGCGCCCCAAGCGGTATTCCTGACTAATTGACACCCGTAGACTGTCTCAACTCAAAACTGTAAAGAGGGTTAGATTCTGTTCCTCTCTCTGTTTTCCTGTTCATGTCATTCCACACCCCCCCCACGTTCATGTTCTTTCAATTACTTACTCTGATTGCTTTCATCTTTCTTTCTACTCAGGTGCTGCTTTGTGCGCCTGCTCGATTATCATACCAACGGAGGGCTTCTTTGCTTGTTGCTGGAGGCCAGTTGGTGGAAGACTGATAAATGTAGCAGCAGAGCTGCCGTGGTGAATGTTTAATGGAACAAACTGTGCATTTTTAACGAGTTCAACAAAGAAGTTTGTGTGCAAATGTATTTAGCTCTGGGTAAAGACCTCATGGTGAAGGGAGCATGTGACAGTTTTGATGCAATGGATGCATTACAGTATCAAGCAAGGTGTACATCACACACTTTTATTGGGATAATACTTTAATTGTACTTCAAATAAATACTTTGAGCTATTTGTTAAAGTTATAACATTTATTGTTTTTACAGTGATTTGCAAGTTGGGGAGGAAAAAAACAACAATAATAATGGTAATATTGGACTGTTTTGTATGGATTTGGGGTTTGGGGGGTGTACGAAAATGTAATATAATTCTAGATGGGAATCTAGTATTTGTACAGTGTTGTGTTTTCTAGTTATACAAATGGTATGTAGCACAACATCGCTCCCTCTCTAATAACTACTCCCTGCTCCTTTGTTCTGTTGAAAGCATTTGTGCGTTTCACAACTAGGTTATTGTGTGGTGGGAAACAGCTTGAAACACTAGGAAGTGATTACCTACCCTCCTAATTTGGTTCAGGTAGTGTTTCATTTGCTTTGCACACCGCCTAAGGATACTCAAAAGATGACTTTTCTGTACATGGGACACCATCAGACAGTATGCTAGAGTAACCAAAAATAAAACCCTCAATTCTAAAACATTAGTCTTTTGCATACACATTTGGAAAATAGCAACCAGTTTTCCTTTGAACTGATCATGTCACTCCCTGTTTGCCTGGAGGTTGGTGTTCTTTAGAGTGCGTCTGTTAGAAGAATTCTTAATACTTTGGAACTGTAGGTTGTATTTTAATAGCTTCCCACAAACCTGAAACAGATACTCAAGAGCACACGAGTGTTTGATTACCTGGCTCAAGAACAATGGCCAGTTTATTCAGAGCAAAAATAAACTGATTTAGGAACCAGCTGGGACATTTTGACTAGCTGATTGCATTTGCTTACTTTAACCATCTTGCGTTAGAACCCGGTTATTCATTAGATTGTAATTAAAAGAAAATCTCTTGGTGTGTCTGTATGTAAAATATTGTTTGAACAACTTGTGGACAATGTCTCTGGATATGCCGAAGTGAATGAGTTTCGGTGCCTTGCAGCAGTAGCCACATCAGGCCTCAGTAGCCTCCACTATCAGTTTAATGTTTAAAAGTCAATTTAATGCCACAGATTCACGTTCATCTTCTTTGTGTTGCGCTGTCTTGGGGTGCCCACACTCGCTTCACTCTGCAGCCGTTGTCTTTGTAATTTGAGAACTGCTGAATAACACAGAGCGAAGAGCTTTTGAGGTAGGGTTTGCCATCATGGTGGGTTTCAACCCAGGGGAGGGGCTTTAACGTAAAAAAAATAAACAAAACGAGAGGTCATATTAAGGCTTTTCACACGGCTGGTGACAAATTGCTTGCCTCTGTGGCTCTCCATTTCTCTGCTTCCTGTATGAAAGGTCAGGATTGCCTCACTCAGCATTTTTTTATACAACAGTAAAAAAGAAAAAGTAAAAAAGCTTGAATCTTTCATGAGGTAGCCATGGTGACAGCAGTGTTAAGCTCTTTATTTATTTATTTATCTATTTGTTTGTTTATTTTTGGTCTGTGCAGATTACGCTGTTATTTTATATGCAAATATAAATGTGCAGCACATGATTAAAGACACGTGTGAGGATAGAACAGAAATGTATAAGAAACAAGACTTACCTTGTTGTGGTCATGGCAAGCTATAATTTTGCAAGCAAAATGGAGATGCTAAAATGGAGCACCAGAAAAGTCCAAGCAATCTATCCCTTGGTCTGTCCATTCGTTGTCCATATCGATTATCCCTTAGGCTCACAGGGGAAGTCAGAGCCAGATCCAGCTGAAGCAGACTTGGAGTGAGGCAAGAGAAAAGCCATATTTGAATTCATGTATAAGGACGAGAGTAGTTAGTGTTCTCCTCTGCGTGTGTTTAGCTGCTTGTGTGTTTAAAAAGATGCATCAGAGAAAACACTGGTTAGATGGCATATGAGCAGATATTGAAGGGGATGAGTGAGAGCCAGCTAAAGGCTCAGAATCGGTACCGATAGAAATTATGAGAATATTAGATAAAATCTGGAAATTAATAAAATGAAGACATTAATTTGGAGGCGGTTTCTCAGTCAAGCCTATTTGGTGAACCTGAACCTCCTAGCGCTCCACCTATGTATCTGACATTGTGCCTATTTCTTGTAGATAATTGATGCAATGGAGAGACTAATGCCTGGATTCAGGGAAATATTGCTTCAGAATTGGCATAATGTTCTTCTCTGGCAGTCTCTGATATCTAGAAAATCTCGCTGGCCTGCAATGATCTACATTGATTTGTTCCATGCATGATCTATATAAGTAACAAGATGTCTGAAAAGTCTTTAGACTCATTCATTGGCCTCTTTAATAGGAACATATTTTAGAACATTTAAAAATTTTTCCACTTTACAGATTTTGGTGAACTTTGTCGCATTGTAGCCTCAGATTACTATTCATGTCTGACCAGAGTAAAGGCTGATGTTTCTTCTGATGTTGTTAGATGTTTGTTGGTTTTGAGATGCGTTTCAGCTCACCGCAGTTGTAAAGACTGGATTATTGACTCCCTTTTAGTTCAGTCCAGTCTTTGTTTTCTCTGACCGATCTCATCAGCAAGCTGTTTCTGCCCACAGAGCTTCCACTCATTTGATGGCTATGGGAATGGGCGGCGTCCGTCTGTCTGTCACACTTTGGTTTCCATACAATAACTTAGGAATGCTTGATTGAATTATAATAAAATTTTGTATGCGAGTTTGTCTTACAGGTACTTCGCCTGGGATTGGTGCACACCAAAATCCGTGCATAATTAATGAGCCCTCTGGACAGTTTGGATTTTGGTTTAAGGAAGATATAGATCAAGTTTAAAATACACATTCCTGGGTGGTGGGAACTTTGGACCCCTGCGGTCTATTTTGTATTTTTGTACCATTTTGTGTATCTGAAATACAGTCTTTGACCACCAGCACACACAGTTGTGTTGAAAGAAGGAAAATGCTGTCTCAGGAGGGTTTTTAATAAGACATCAAGGCATCGATTCGAAACTGGCTGATTGATTGATTAAACTATTGTTTCCTGTCTTTTAAGATGCCTTCAAACTGCTCCCAGTTGAAGGCAACATTGTTGTGTCCTTGGTGCTGCCTGTTACCCAAAAACTGTGCTGTAGCTTCTTTAAACAAGAGGGGAGAAAGGTAGCAGTCCAAGGTTCACAGAAAAGTGGCCTAAAGTCATGAGTTATGAGTCGGCTCTCTATTATGGCAACAAAGCAGAAAGACAGAAGGCAGCAACCTTCTGTTTTAAACACATCCCATGACAACGTCACTCAGATCATTCTGTTTGCATTCTAATGTTTAATGTAAACATTACTTGTTGCACGTGGACTGTATGTGCATGATTTTAGGCATTGTACTGTTGTCATGATTGGCTGATTGAATAATAGATTGAGTAAGGGTATGGGTATTTGTATTAAAGTGGTCATTAAGTGTATACTGCTTCACAATCTCCATTTATAAGAGTATTTGAGGAGTACTATAAAGTAATCACTTGGACAATTTGAACATTGTTAGCTCAAAGCTTTATTTTTTTCATGAGGAAGTTTCTTAAACACTGGCTCACCTGTGCCCTGAACGAGGAGGTATCGCACACGCACCTAGTTGTGCTGTTTTCAGTATGTTGATAAACTTCCCAAGTCTTGCTCAGACCAAGCAGGACAATGTGACGAGAGTAATTTAAACTCAAAACTTTTCATGGTTAATTGCTTCTGCTTTGAGTTTTGTTTGCACAGCAGGTTCTGCTGTCATGAAAGTGCAGGGTCGTTTACGAAAGGGCCATTCTGTGTTGTGTGACGTGGATATGACAGTGCCATGTGCTATCAAGGGTAAACATTATTCAGAGAGCTGAGTCACTGTTTGCCAGGCCCTGCATTGTTTATTTGTAACTCGCAGAACTGTAATTTTCTGAGGCATGAAGTGGTGAAAGCAATGGTGTCCATAAGCTGTAATCAGGCTTTAAGAACCGTGGCAGGATTCAGAGGCTGATGTGCAGTTTATATTTACGAACATTGCCGTGTTAGTCTCTAGGCTTGTCTCAGAGATTCTCAAAATGGAGAGCACTGGGCTCATCAAAACCAAATGGCATGGTTTATCAGAGCTTAAGCATCCCAGGATTCTGTGTCTATTTACTGAGTTGAATCATCAACAAAATATCAGGCTAGTGTTAAAAACACGGTGGAGAGCATGTACTATCTGTCATTCCTAAAAAGTACACATAGTGGCTTGGCAGAGGTGTGTGGCCCTGAGATCACCATGACAGTAATATCTCTTCCCCCTTCTCTTTGTGTCATTGTGGGGATTTGTAGGACCTGTTTTGTTTTAACTGCTGTGAATCCTCATGCATCTAAAGCACATAACAGGATAATCCCAGACTGATCATAGAGAGACGTAGTAACACTGACTACCAGCCAACCATCTGGCTCTAGACAGGCTTTAGCTCGTAGTCTTAGCCACACACATGCTACCTCACAAAATCCTTCACCATTTTCTTCAGGTTGTCTTTAAATAATAATGTAGTGTAAAAGCACTGTATATTACAGTCTGTTTTACAGGTTGTCTGTTGTACACAGTGTTGGCTCATATGTGTGATGATATATGTACATATGAATTGAATTTGATCAACCAAAACGTCATATTTTTTGTTTTATTAAGAACATCAGCAGGCAGCAGATTTTGAGTTGTCCTGCAAAGGTCTATGTAATATGATTTTGACTTTGTAACCTGACTCTTATTTTCAGTGTGATACTGAGCTTTGAATAGCAGTCACAGTCACTGTACCAATGCCATTTTGGCCACCATTTTGTTCTCATAATGTGTTCAAGTTAGAAAATAAGGATACTACTTGAGCTTATCAATAATTTGAATTTGCTGTTTTAAATCTGATCTAAATTAACGGTGAGCAGTTTAGAAATTTGAGGCATTTAGTCTGTCTTTGTCCAACTAATCTGGGTATTACACACATTAAAAAAGTTTACAAGAGAAATGCTGCTTTATGAATTTCAACACTTCACTCAACCTGTCGCCTTGATTCCACGTTCCTATGTCTGCCTTAGACTAACCCCTACAGAACTGATAATTAGCAAGGATCACTAGAATCTAATGACTTCTCATTAACTAAAACATATGAAGGTTAACACAAATTTTTGTCTTTAAACTAACACTAAGTTTGAAATAGTAATTTAGAGAAATTTAGAGCCAGATTCCGCCAGGTTAAGAATAGTATGATTCATAAAACGTAATATTCCAAAATATTTGTATAATATCTTTTTTTGTTTAATATGCCCATTTTCATGTTTGGACTGTTGTAAAATTTGGATTGTGTAGAAGTGTTAGTTGGTACAATATTTAAAGCTGTATTAAAATTCCAGTTTTTGGGCTCCCGAGTGGCACAACGACAAGGAGCTTGACTATCAACCCGGAGATCGTAAGTTTGAATCCGGGCTGATGCCACAGTCGTCCGTGACCGGGAGTTTATGGGAGTTAATCGGCCAAGCTCTCACATGGGTAGGAGGGATGGCATAAGCTCACTTCCCTGTCACATTGGCCAATCACGGACATTTGTGAGCTCATTCGTATGAAGGGGTGGATGGCGCTTTCCCTCTGAGTTTGTTAGACCGCCCTCATATATACGCATGCGCGGCAGTTTGAAAAGAGGTGGGTGGTAACACTGCATGTCACGGAGACAGCATGTGCATGCTTATGCCCCTCCCTGGTTTCCAGGTGGAAATTGAACACAACTGGATAACACATAGTTAAGAGTGTAGAAGATAACACCTGTATTTTGTTTCTGGTTTCTCATGAGAACACAATTTTCAGATTTTCGCCAACCACTTTTTAGTTTTTGGGGTTGCTTTGATAGTGTCATATGTAGTATGTCATATGTTGAACCTGTGTTAGTCTTAACAAAGTAATGAAATATAATTCACATTGCATGACATTTCTGTATGCAGTAATTTTTGTAAAACTACAACCATTACCGTGTCTTTGTGATATAATCTAGTATTTCAGTATATGAAACATACATTTCTCTATAAATATTGGAGCTTGAGTTAAATACCATGTACCTATGCTGGTTAGTATGGCCTTCTAACACTGTATAGTGAATGTATGTTATTTAAACTGAGAGGTGTGCTGACAGAGATGCTGGTGTATGATTAAACATTAAAAGAACCCTTTGTACTAGGCCTTGTAGCATCTCCATTGTGGTTTATTTCTGTGCTGCAGATGAGAGACTCCCCGCTTTGCTGCTGTAGCACGACTCAATTCTGCAGCCTCACGGAAACTTGAGTCTTGATTCATCCTGACATTGCACTGCCCAGCAACAGCAGCACACCTGCTCCCATTGGTGATTTTACACCCCGAGAGAGAGCAGCTTTAACAGAGTCATGATAAAACTGACCGACTAGCATTTCCATTTATTAATGCCTTTTTAATCATCATGATAATTTGTTGACCCCCTGCTGGGTGTAAGAGTTTCCCCTGTACTTTCACTGAGTGTGTATGGGTAATAGGATCCCATATTACTCTCTTCTCTTTAAGCTTTTTTTTTTTTATCTCCCGCCATATAGTGAGGGAGCTATTGAAATGGGTGGCCTCCATCCGTCCGTCTGTCACACTTTGGTTTCTGGATGATAACAGGAATGCTTGCTCAGATTTTGATCAAATTTGGTATGCTGATTTGTCTTACAGGTACCTCGCCTGGGATTGATGCACACCAAAATCCGTGCATAGTTAATGAGCCACCTGGACTTCATTTGTCTAGCACAACAGTTTTGATTTTGGTTTAAGGAAGGTATAGATCAAGTTTAAAATACACATTCCTGGGCGGTGGGAGCTTTGGATCTATTTTTAATTATGGTTACAGATTATCCTAAATTCCACGCATATGATCATGAAGATTTATTAACACAAAGCGGCTTGTTGACAGTCTGTCATAGTCCCACACACATTATATCATGATAAGGAATCACTGATTGTTTGTTTAAGTAATTTAACATAGCGCCATGTGCAAATTTGTCTTACAGCAAACACTTCACTGTCTTGCAGCAGCAAGCACATATTTTCAGACATGTGTGAAAGTGCATTAAATTGCCAAAGAGTATAAAATTTTGATGTGTAAGTGGCTGAAAAAACGGCATGATGAATAGACATGGGTCCAATATAACTTTTATATACAAAAAAAGCTTAAAGTGCATGTAAGGTATGTCTAAAAATTGTAATGGTTAAAAGTCTCCTGTACATTTATGTCAGGGTAAAACATGTTTACTTAGCTCAAGCATCACATTTACCATTTAAGGTCATTCTGCTCTTCTGACTCAAGGGGAACCAGGGAGTTGCGGTGGTTTGGGCATCTTTCAAGAGCTGTAACCAGCACGCCTCGGTGAATGGAGATCCTACGATAGAGCCAGATAGTGCCGATAAGCTTGTCTTGAAGTTATCTTGGGAATGTCTGTAATCTGTGCCAGAGGATAGAGAACAGTTGACTGACCTCTGATTAATGCCGTAGCCACTCCCACTCAAATCAGAAAAAAGTGGGAAGAAAATGAGCAAAAGAATGAATAAACATTCTCAGTTCTTCCCTTAGTGTATGTTCTCAGGTTTAAGCCACTGAGACAGATTTGTGATGTCATAAACTATCATGGTGCCATCAGGCGGTTTTTCTGAAATAACATGGTAACTGTAAACTGTTCTCTAGAGACCCAGTGTTAATGATGTCCAAAGTACTTGTGGTTGTTTTTACATACGTGGTGTCCGTCCATCTGTCTGTGTGTAGACAGTGGCATTCGGCAGCCTAACTCAAAAATGCCATAACTGATACACACTACTTTTGGTGTGGTTGTTAGGACTGGGTTTGCTACACAAGCCTATCGATTTTTGTTTTGGTCCAATATCCAGTATGGTCACCGCATCTGCCATCTTAAATTTGCCTTCAACACATTAGCGTAAAACATCATGACTGGGCATCACCATTCTTGATGTAGACTGTGCAACTAGCGATTTTCATCACAGTAAGATCTCCTATATGGCAACCACAGTTGCCATCTTGGATTTGCGTTCCTCACATCAACTTGAAAACAGCATCACCTGTCATGACAATTTTTGGTGTCCATTTTTGGACTGGGCATAACTTTTATAGGGTGACATGTGCTGAGTAACATTGCCTGCTTTTTGGGTTTATTTTTGAAGATTTTGAGCAGTTTGGCTGCTTTGAATAAATCACTAAAGATTATGATGATGAAAAACAAACTGGTTTTTCTACCCAAAGCATTTAATCATATAAAATGTCATCCTGTCCATTGATACTAAAAAAACATTCCTATGCATTATAATGTATGTGCTGAATGTGATCAGATTAGGTAGCTGTTCTTCTACACTGCGCAGCACTAGAGATTGCTATCTCTGACTATTGGCCACTCTTGCTAGTGCCTGCTGAGAAGTACTGATGGATATGGAGAGAGGAAAGAGCGCTGAGAGACAATTGCAGCACAGGTAACTGATGGAGAGAAAATTAAAGGAAAGCGAGAACGGTGACGTGGAAGATGGGTCAGCTGAGCGTTGCCATGGCAGAAGAGAGGATAGGATGTCATAATAGAGCGGATGTGTGTGGCAGAGAGGGAGCGTGACGGGCTGCATGCAGCGAGTCGTGATCAGCTCCTCCTTCCTGCTCTCTGACGTAGAAACAGTGGATTAAACTGACTCATCCAAGAGTGTGCAGAAAGGATCAGACATTGTGACCTCTTGTATTATTTTCAGCACCAATCGAAGCAGACACTGTGTTCACAGCGGAACCACAGGAGACGTACGTATCACTGAATCAAACCAATTACAGTCCAGTCCTCTGTTTATGGGCTACTGCTGTGACGGAGAGTAAACTTCTTTTTATGAAGGGTGGGTCAAGGAGTTATTGCCCCATGGACCCTTTTGATGAACCCCACACCCAAACCCACTGTCCTTTATTTTAAAAACATTCCAATGCAGCCAAAATTGCTGCATAATTATAATTAACGCATTATTATTGTTTTATTTATTTATTTAAATTTAATTGAGCTCCAGGGACTGTATCACAGCAACAAGACACTTGAGCTCTAAAGCCTGTGACGCACAAAGCTCTGACGTCGATGCATTAGCGTCAGTGACGGCTGACTGACACTCACCTCCCGCTGTCTCCCCATCACCTCACGTTGAACATACAGCGCAACGCAAGACTACGGCTGGCTGCAAACACCATAGTATAACTCTCCGAACCAGCACATGCGGTGAGGGGGTGGGGGTGGGGGTTTTGGAATGAAATGCTGATGTAAGCCTACAGCAGGCTCTATGTGTGTGTGGCAGTACATGTGCTGTAGTATCCTGGTTCCTGTTTGGGATGCAGCCGAATATATTAGCCTAGTTAGGCTTTTCACACAAACCGACTAAAGCTTTTAAGCAAAAAGAAAAAAGTCGAGACACTGTCTTGGTGCCCTTGAGTGTCATTTGCTTGCCTCGGTGTCTTCTACTGCACTGATTCACTGATGCTGATTCAGGCTTAAGAACTGACTGCTGCCAAATGTGCACAGAAACTAACAGTAGGGTTGTAGGATTTTCCTTTGCCCTTTATTATGTAGTATTTTGGTCAGGATGAGCACAGAGGTGAGAAGTGCTCAAAGGGGTGGGGGGGGGGGGGTATTTACCTCCTCCATCCGATTCCTTTTTTATCCAGTGTTGTAATTTCTCTTTTAGCCTTCCCTATGTTCAGAAAACAGCTATGCAGACTTTGCACTCAAGTCTGTGATGTGTTTCACCCTGTGCTCATAAAGCTCCATGTGTACGGGTTTGTACAAGGATGCAGCCTGGGTGTATTTGTTTGTGTGTGTGTTGTCTTGTAGTGTGATGCCATGGCAATGGGTTTGGTGCAGGATCTTGTTTTTACTGCTGCACTCCTCAGACGCAGGTTTGAAAGCTCCGGCTTTGAGCTCTGTGGTATAAAGTGTGTACTGCAGTGGTATGAGCAGAAAAGCCAAACAGAGGTCTTTCTCTTCGTCACGCCTAAATTGGAGTTGACTGCTTTAATGAGATCTGACTGTTGTAAGGTGTCAGACTGCGTTCTAGCACTCTGTCCACTGTGTTCACTGCATACTGGAGAGACCTCAATGTCTCACACACACACACACAAAATCAGATCTCTTCTAGTCTCTCACAGCCCTTTTTAGACTGTTAGGAAAAACAGCAGAAAAGCTGCTGCTAGCCTGTGTGTAACCCCTAGCACCAGGGCATAGTGTAGCAGGGCAGATGTGTATGTGAGAGAGAGAGAGAGCATGCATGCATGCACGATTTATGTCAGGCCTGAGGCACAAGCTGATGTCGATTCAGGCAAACATTTGATTTCAGGATTTGGGAGCCTCTCATTTATAGTGACTGTGAGCTTTGTTAATCAGCAGCTCAGAAACAACTCCAGATGTCCCTCTTAGAGTCAGATTGGAGTGAACCAGTGTCTTGTTCATCTGTGAGTTTCCATATATATATATATAAGCAGGTATGCTGATTTATTTTAAGGCCTTTTGACGGTATGTGGAGGAGAATAAAATGTACCTCCATAGAAGAAAATATGTTCACGTCAAACATCAATTTGGTAATAAAATGTCATCTCAGGGACTGCCGAAGCAGGGTTCTTTGGCTGATTTAAGTATTTCAGAAATTGATGTCCAGTTTTTCCATACACAACAGACCAAACAGTGGGTGGAAATACCTTGTTGACTAAAAGGAAATAGGAGAAAAGGAGCCAGACAGGGTCAAGCTTGACACGAATTCTTCAATATTGTGGCCAACTACTCTCTACAATCATGGTGCACAGAAGAGCATAACACATGTGTCCACATCAGGTTCCACTCTTGTCATCTGAGAGCAGGCTACTCTGGTCATGGGTTCATCAATTCTAGACAGTGGTTAAAGCTGTTTGTTTCGTAGTGTTTCTTGAACTATAAAAATCATGCATCTCTCTCACTTATCATTTGCTGAGCCACTTAATGCTACTAGGGTTGTGGGGATCTCAGCCGACACTGGGCGAAGGCAGGATGCACCCTGAACAAGCCCACTAGACCATTGCAGGGCCAACACACAAAACCATTCACACTTACATGGGCAATTTGGAACAGCCAATTATCCTAATGTTCATGTCTTTGGATAATGGGAGGAACCCCACGCAAGCACAGGTAGTACAACTCCACACAGCTCGGGATTTGAACCCAGAAACTTCTTTCTGTGGGACGGTGGTGCTAACCACTAAGCCAACTTGCCGCCCTATAAAAATCATATTTTAAAAAATTATCTCCACCCCCAGACAAAGCAGAGCTGTTCAGTTGTACCCCTTGGTCCTAAACTGGAACTAATTAAGCAAACATGCAGTGATTGAACTGTGAAGGTGAAGTAAGTGGAAAGGAAGAGAAAAGCTTGTAAATGCACTTTTAATGGAGGCAACTTTAAAATAAAATAGCAGACTGCACCTTTAATGTATAAAATGAATTTTATGGCCTCCTGCAATTATAAGCTGGTCAGGGCACGGGTGTATAAACCTGTCTGTCTGCGTCAGGAAGCATTTAGTCACATCTTAATTACGTAATGGAATAGACAGCAGTAGAATTGAGATGAGACTTCTCTCCTGACTGTCTGACAGCATCACTCAGGAAGTACTCTGCTGGTGGAAGTGGTTTCTGCCTCCTGACCTCTCAGGTGGCTGTTTTGAGGTCAGTAAAGATACTTGGTTTGGGTCAAGCTCTGACATTTTAATAGGGAACTCACTTGCTACCAGATACTGAACTACTTGAACTTTTGAACTTTGACCCACTGTCTTTCTGTGGAGAACTAAACCCTGTTTGTTGGCTTTTCAGATCATAGTAAGGTTAGTATTGGTGAGCAGAGGGTGAAGAAATGAGACCAACAGGAGATAAGAAGAGACGCTTGGTTGAGAAAAGAACCTTGCTCTCACAATAACAGCCATATTGCAAGAGGCGTTCTGTTTCACTTCCTCTTGTCCTGGAAGGAGGGCGGATTCTGGAAAGGTGGTGGCTACTGTGGCTGCTGGAACATTTTCACTCTTCCCCACTAGAGCTGGGCGAAATATCAATACGGTGGTCAGTTATATCACATTACCCTTCATCTTTTTTTAAAGGTATGTTAGATAAGAAGATATCTTTTCATGAATAAAAAATACAGACTGACTGAACTGGAAGAAGCTGTTACTTTTTTGTAGGTTTTTTTTTTTAACAAACTATTTATTTACTTACCTTTTTCAGTTTTCTTATTGTTAAATATTTGTAATTAATTTGCTTTTTTTATATATCAGTGTTTTTAAATAAATAAACAAATTTTTGTAACCAATATATTATTATTCAACTACAGTTGCATGTCTTTTAATTCCTGTAAATTGCAGGCCGGGGCTTCCATGGTCTGGACTTGATTATCCCACACACACTTCCCACAAATCGGCAGTTTTTGTGGTATGCTAGGGTGCGTCATCCTGTTGAAAGAAGCTACTGGCATTAGGGAACATGAGTGCCATTAAAGGGTATACTCTGTAACAACGTTTAAATAGCACGTGTCAAAGCAACATCCACATGAATTCTAGAGCCCATGGTTTCTAAGGAAAGCACAGCCCAGAACATCACACTGCCTCATATACAGCACTCTGCAATGTACTCCATATTCTGACACCTTTTTATTATAGCCAGCATTGATGTTTTCAGCAATTCTTGCTCTTCTGTGGAATCAGACCACACTGATTTTCCTTCACATTGCATCCTTTTCTGGTTTACCATTTGCCCTTCCTTGTACCACTTGTGGGAGGTACTGACCACTGTGTATTGGGAGCACCCCATAAGACCTGCCGTTTTAGAAATGAATAGACCCAGTTGTATAGCCATGATTATTGGGCCCTTGTCAGAGTCATTCAGAATTTTACACATGCCCATATTGCCTGCCTCCAACACTGCTGACTTGCTGTTATATTTTCCCTAATTTGATCACATAAATTTCCAACACACCAGCTGCTTCTCCGCTATCATACAACAATTTTCCATTGAAGATTGGAGGCAAACTTCTCTGCACAAAGTTCTCTGCCCTTTTCTGCATACATGAGTTACAAAATTCCTCTGTGATTGACAGGGGAGAGAGACCTCATCATCCGTCCCACACAAGCTCTTTACCGGTCTGTTGTTAAGGAGGGAAATTTTCACTTTTTTCACCTTGTCTTTCTACATAAGTCTGAATCCATAATGGCATATTGTTTCTTTCAGCCTCTAAGCGGATAAGATTGGTAGTTGTTTATAGTAGGTAGATTGATGTCTGTGTGAAAGGTACAGGTGGCATTGTCGGCATTGGAAAAGGTGTGTGACGTTTGAGATCAGTGCAGATTCAAACATCTCCATCTACACTGTCGAAGGTCCGAGAGCCTTGAATCGTTTCCCATGATCAACCAAGGGACCCCAGGTCACCATCTCAGAAAAAAATTCATAGATGTTGTATTAACTGAGCAATGCACATGTGTAAAATTTTAGGTCATCATGTACAACAGCTGGTGAAATCTAGCCTATCTACTTTCCTTGCTTGGATATAAAGCTCCAAAAACTGTCAAAGATAATTTTTTAAAAATGTGCAATAACTTCGGAGTCCTGCTGCAGGATAACGACTCGATCCTGATTCATTTTAACATGTATATACAGTAAAAAACCATTGCATCCATTAAACTTTAGCAACAATGAGCCATAAAATAAAACCTTTATTAGTTTTTTTCAAAAATGAGCAATTTTCACACTACAAAAACCACATGTTGACAAATGATGACAGCTTTGAAATGTTTACTGCTGATTCTTATACACAAAGAATATCTGTAGTAAGTTTCATGTCTAGTGTCAGACTGGTAAGAACATTGTTTCTTGATTGCTTCATAAAATGGACCAGCACTTCATGATGCTCATCTGAGCGATCTTTAACGTTGCCTATGTACCATTTTGAATCATAAATACAAGAAATTTATCTGCATGTACCATGCTGTCTTTCTATCTTTAGGCATTTTAAGAAACTAAATGTCAGAATGGCCTAAAATTTTGCACATGTGCGTTACTCAGATATAACTACATCCATGGATTGTTTTTAGTTTTTTCTGAGATGATGTCCCGGGAAAGTTCATTCTGGTTGATTTGGCATGGAATGAGCCATTACTGATTGCACAGATGCTCAGCATTTTTGCTTGTGTTTGAAAAGTGGTATAAATATGCATGGCTAGCATTAGCACCTCAACAATTAGTCATTGTTATGAATGCAACACTAGCTTTTATATATATTATAGACACAGATGCTTCCATGGGCTTCCATCAGCTTTTAGTTCCATGTAAACAATCAAAGCAGGCATATTGAGGCGTCTAATTCATGGTCATATCACAGTATTTACAGAGAGTCTTGCTATTAAAGTATATGCATACCTTTTAAATACATTTTAAAAAAGGACTGATGCCCACCAAAAATATATTATATGAAAGTTGTAAATGTTTTTGAGCCCCCCCCCCCATCTCTCTCTGAGCCAAAAGGAGGAGACGTGCTTATATAAGTGTATTCAGTTCTCTCTGTTTAAAACAATACTGTTTCCCATGCAGAAGGAAGGGTCCACCCTTAACAAATGGTGGAAAGTTTAAAGCATATGTCCTACTTCTGACCTCATCAGGTAATTGTTTGGAGGTCACATGGTTAACTCGGACACTTCAGGTCGAGCAGAGAGTGCATTGTGTCTGAAGTCAGCAGCTCATTTGGGTTACTGAAGTTTTTACTGGCGAGCTCAGCTGATACTTGTGTGTAAGCAGTAATCCCTCTTCCTGTTGCAGTTAGACACCTTTCCAGATCTTTTCGTTTGCAAAAGTGCTAAGCTGCAGCATTTGCATATTCTTAGCTCACTGGACCATTCTGACCTCAGAGTTGAGCTGTGAGAGTAAGAACTCTCACTTTGTATTATTCTACTTCAGTTTACCAGAAAATGTACAGCTTTTCCTTTAGTCAATCAGTTTCGTTTTAAACATAAAACCTGGCTGTTTTGGTCTGTCAAAGTGTTTTTAAAAATCCGGTTTATCTCTTGTTTTTGCATCAATGGTGAATTTCACTGTTTGAGTACTCTGCATATATTTTCAATAAACATTGTTTTTCTTTTTTTGCCAAGTATGCAGATGTTAATATCTCACATTCTTATGTCAGTCACCAGTTTGTTGTCTTAACTTGTCAACCAAACCGTTAACGAGGATGATTGACAAGAGTATGAGGAAAAGCCAATGGATTCAAAACATTTTTAATGTGTTTCTGAAAATGTGGTGTGTGTAGCCGTAGCATAGACAACAAGTAAATGTTCCTTCTCATGATATGTGATCTATTTTTCACTGGATTTATAGTTCTCTATGAAGCTGAATAAACTGCTTTCTGACTTGGAACCAGAGCAACAAAAACATTTTCATCTGATGCATCTTAGATTTCTTTGTCTGTTTTGCCAAGCAAGCTTCAGTCTATTCACTATACAACAACTCAACAAGTATCTTCACTGATATTCATCTCAGAGCATGTATACATGTAATTTATATAATTTTATTACACTGCTCAATACAATACTCATTTTGATTGGTCAGTTGCAGTATTTTAGTCTGTTATTTCTTTAACAGGCCATTGGTCTGGAGTGCATCAATGTCAGAAAAAGCTAAATAATTTTGGATGCTGTCCGCTATTAAAAATGAATGCCCTTTGGGGTGATATAAGATCCCGATCCCTCTATCCAGGGCTTATTTTGTGATATCTACCAGCTTGCTGTTTTTGAGTCTGTACTGATTCCAATTTTATAATGTAGTTAGGGAAAGCTCATAACCCGTTATGGTTATTTACCATCCTGGTTTCATTTTTTCCTTGTTAACAGGTTCATCATCATCATAAAAAAGCAAAAACACGAAACAATAATGCTAGTTATGGTGGCAACACTCAAACACACTTGTAACCAGATTCTGGTATTTTTTTCTCTTGCTTTAATGATGCAATGTTTTTATTTTATCACATACAATCTCACAATTCTACCTCCAGGCTTTTTTTCCCTTAGCATGGTAGTGTTTCATTACTGGAATCTTTACACCTAGTATGGTGTCCCATCCGAAGGTCAGAGACACTGTTTTAATAGTAATTAGAACAGTAATCATCAAAGCAGTAAATTACGGTTCTGTAGCAGGCTGAATTCAGCAAATGGATGAGCTGATTAGTAAGAAAAGCTGTTACTACCGGAGACGTAGTGTCGGTGAGTGAGTGTGAGAAAGCATGTTCATGCGTATATCTGTACTGGCCTTGTTCGTCAGCTCTTTACTGCTGCCGTTCAGATTAATCACTCGCACTGCATGACTGATTTTGTCTGCAAGCCCCGGCTTGTGCAGAGCAATTTCACATGTGCTCGGTCTGATTGCTAATGGAAGCGGTTGATAGCGACTGATGCATTAGGCTGTCTGGTGCAGGTGGCTAGATGTGAACCCTAATCACACTCCGTACCTCTATTTCCAGGAGACAACATTACCTGGACAACCGGTGTCATGGCAATAGAATCAGTCAGTCTTCTCACTTGTGAAATCGGAGTGTGGGGGTCTATGGAACAACTGCAGCAGTTCTTATGTGGTCTACTCGTTCGTCTGCCCCTCCGAATTCATGTTGTCGAGTGAAACCTGTGACGACGTGCAGTCTGATATGCTTGTGGATCACACAGCCTAACTGCTAGTCTAGGATTTACAAAACAAATGCTTGTTATTGCTCAGGAACATTTCCAAAGCCTGCATTTGTTTTGCATTGTAGGCTGTAGGATCTAGCCTGATTTTTATTTCTAACTTGAGCTGCCGCTGCCTGATGACGTGGAAACTGCTAGGGAGGAATTCACAGTAAGGTTAATGACACATATGGAGATAAAATGCAGACATATAGCAAACAAGCTTTTCTGAATAACTGGAGAGAAAATAATGTGCAACAGGTTTATTGCATCTCTGTATTACAGCCCCAGTTCCAAAACAGTTGGGACAGAATGAAATAATTTACAATTCTTATAAATCCATATTCACAGTAGAACATAAACATATCGAATGTAAAAAAGTAAGACATTTTACTGTTTCCCCCCAGTGCAGCTAACTGGGTTATCAAATGCCGGCCATGTCTCTCACTGTCTGTGGTGAGAGGCATGTATTAAAAGAAGCATTGCTGATTTTCGTCAAGAGTAGCTGCATAGCCGTCAGCGTGTTTCTGCCCTGCGATGGCCTGGCG
>JAOUQZ010000039.1:22074826-22088771 GCA_028564935.1 Neosilurus hyrtlii
GCCCTGCGATGGCCTGGCGAGCTGTCCAGGGTGTACTCTGCCCTCGCCCAGAGTCGTCTGAGATGGGCGCCAGCCTCTCCGCAACCCTAATTAGGATTAAGCGACTCAGAAAATGAATGAATGGTTTTACTGATTCATAAAAAATATTAGGTAATTTTGTATTCACAGTCTAGGTGTGAATGTGAGTGTGAAAGGTTGTATCTGTTCACCCTGCAATGGTCTGGTGAGCTGTTCAGGCTGTACCCCGCCTTCTCCCAGAGTCGGCTGACATGGGCGCCAGCCTGTCCGCGACCATAATTAGGATTAAGCGTCATAGAAAATGAATGAATGTTACTCACCTGTTGCCAATTATAAAATTAGTTGCAAAATATTCCTCCCTCTGTTTCTTTTTAGTGCCATTTACTTTTCCAGCCTTTTGTTGCCCCATACAAACTTTTCTAAGACATGCTGCTATATTTTTCTTGGGATAGTAAACTGTTTAACTTTCAACACTTGATGTGTTTTCTGTTTTCTATTGTAAATAAAATATGGATTTGTGAGATTTATAAATCATTGCATTCCATTTTTATTTAGATTTTACACAGCTTCCCAACTTTTTGGTAATTGGGGTTGTAAATAAACTACTTGATTATTTTGTACTGTATTTTGAGAAAGTACACGAGAAAGTATGCATTCAGAACACGATTTGGGATTGTTTAGAATTACTACAGGAAAAGTCAGAGTGGGATTACAATAATCTCTTTTTTTACCTTCAGTCTACTCATTAATATCAGGCTTTTGTTAACAAAACAAACTAATCTTCATCTTCTCTGCACTTTTACTGCTAATTTGCACAGTGATGATTAGTTCTGTAGTACAGCAGGATGAGAAAGACTTGTAGAGCCTCTATATTAAAAGAGGCTCTGAATGAGAAGGAGTAAATTAGGGCAGTGTTTTGCTGCATTTTACAGTTTAAGCCTGCATCTGATTGCACTCTGACAGCCCTGACAACATGTCTGTGGGTGTGTGAAGTTGTTTGTTTGCATGCGGGCTTTGTTTCTGTGGGGTGCACATACCCCTGTAGTGTGTTCATCCTGGGAGAGAGCTAGGAAGCAGATTAACTGTTCTGCAGTCAGTCGCAGTGGTGTTGAATATTAAGTGTCCAGTGTTAATGTGGTTAGGTAATAAGACCTCCGATCCTGCTGCAAACACGCACCCACACACTCACGCTGGCCGTGTTTCTAAAACAATAAACAAATTATGTGCCCCAGTGCTAAACCACGATGCAATTGTATACACACAAGCAAAGTGTTTCAATAGAGAATGCTGTGGGCGTGCCCACTAAAACCAATCGGCCTGTGATCAAATCAGGACGTGTTGATGAGTGGTAAAATGTTCATACCCTCTGCGTGCATGCGTGTACTTGCTACGTATTGAGGACTGGATTATGTTTTTAACCAACAGTGTGGGGACATTTTGACTGGCCCACACTTCATCAAAGAGCTGTTTGAGGGTTAAGACTAAGTTTCAGAGTTCAGGTTAGAATTACATTTTGATTAGAGTAAGAATTGGATTATTTAGTTCTGATGGTTCAGGTTAGTGTAAGAGGCTGGGAATGCATTGTCACTGGACGTTCCCACAAAGATGTTAGTACAAAATTGCGTGTCCGTGCACGTGTGTGCATGCTATTAGAGCACTGAATTTAATCCTGACTACTTTATACTCGTAGACCAGCAGTTTTAGCAAGTTCTACATTAATTTACTATAAACTTTATATAAAATAACAAGCACTCCTGATTTAATTTCCAGGATACTTTTAATTTGCTTTTAACTGTTTTTTAACTGTCATTCATTTGGATTAGACACTATCTTTAGCTTTGGAAAAAAATCCGTGGCATAGATTTGATGACGACGTGGCCTATTTCCCTTTGATCCAAAAATGTTGTCCACATCATGTTCTCCATGACGTCAAAGGGACAAACACTTTTGTTTACATTGTGTTGAAACATCTAGTGATGAATAGTTTAATGTTCAGCGGCACCTCGCAAGACGAGTTTAATTCGTTCCGAGACCCAGCTCGTAGTGTATAGCAAGGAGAATTTTCCCATAGGAAATATCGGAAAACTCATTAATGCGTTCCAGCCCTCCAAAATGCCCCCAAATATGTTTAATATAAAACATATAAAGGTTGCTTTACTCATAAATAATAACCTATGTTTAGCAAAAGTAAACACAATACAGAATTTATTAATAAAATGAGCTCAAAATTTCGTATGAATTCAGAGTGGCTCGAATACGAGCGAAGAGCTTTGGAAGCAGTTTGGGTTTTAATTTCTTGTTTTTTGAACGGCACAATTGACTGATATTTGCATGTTTTTTTGTTGGGGGCGGGGGGGTCTGCAGGAATCTATTGCTGTGGTTTTTTTTTTATTTACTTTTCCTGGAATATTTACTTCAACATGGATTTCCCACATAATCTCTCCTCTGATAAAAATCAGGATTTTATAAATCCCCAAGTTTAATTATTAAAAACCTCTAACAGGTAATTATGCTCCGATCTGACATGGAATGAACGCGTCTTAGAGGAAAGTGCAGCTTTTTAAGCAGCGCTGCTTTCCATACAGCGCCGCGCTCCCCTATTTCAAACACGCGTCCGTGTTTTAGCTTCAAACCAATAGTGAAGTCTGTAATAGCGGCTGTCCCATAAACCAAAGCTGAGCAGCTCATGTTGGAATACACGACTAATTCAACCGGACCCTCTGGACTCGAGATGGTCAAATGGAGATTACATGAAAATATACAGAGAAAAAACTGCAAAAAGTCATTAAAGAAAGCCCTTGGATTTGTTTTATTAATGTTGTAAGGGCAGGTTCAATACAAAACATGACACACAGCCAGTGCAGGGTCACGGATCCTCAACGATAATCTATATTTGAGGGTTTTTGATGAGACCGCACATTTTTTAGAAATCCAAAACAACCTGAAAAGTTGCATTTTGCCCTATTTCGCGGCTATATCGCTTACATATGAGTACACTGTTAGACATGATGGAGAAAAAGAGAGTTTAGGATGTTTTCCCATTTAAATTAGATCCACTAGAGATAAAAATGGTACTCATGGTGCTCAGCCAGCAGGATCGCTAGACTTCCACTGGCTTCACTTTTGCCACCGGAAGCCAATGTCCATGTTTCTATAGTCATTGGTCATACTCGAAAGAGTGTCAAATACCAATGTGTCCGCTTTACTCAAGCGTCGGACCTTAGCCACTCTGGGTAAGGATGTTCTGGTTTTGTTTTCCCTTCCACAAAATAATAACAGCAGACGTGAATGTTTTAAATTGAAAAAAAAAAAAAAGAGAGAGAGACACAAACGTGAGTGGGCCTGTACTGATTCCTCATTCCAGTGCCATCATTTTATACATAAAGCAGGTTTTTAAAAGAAGATTTTTAGTCCCAATAACTGGTGCGCCACTCTGATGTCATGTTGGAGTTTCAGGATTGTGGTGTTGATGCTGATTTATTTCCGGCTGTGCAACTTGAAGTCCCTACTTGGATGAGAGTGAGTGAAAGAAAGCAGACCCGGCAGGACCTGCTGCACTGAATGCATGATTGAAATTCCAGTCCTGCCGCTGGAGATGACAGTGTAACCAGCACACTGGCTCTTGCCTGAGGAGTGTGTATAAGCGTGTTTGTGCATGTGTGCGTATGTTATGTATATGCGTTAACATTCCTGCTGATTTTCTTGGTGCCCTCCTACTGCAGTCTAACAGTCTACAGGCCTGCACGCCCCCTCTGTGTATTATGCAGCGTGGCTGCGCTGTGTGGTGCCTGTGAGCCTGATTTCTTGCTGTGCTGTTACTGTATGTTATGTGTGGGTGCATTTAAGCCTCTTGGTTTATCTGGGGTACTTGGCACATAGAACATATTTTGATGTATTTTCTTGCTTGGTGTGTTCTTAGATATTTGTGCGTTTTAAGGCACCATATAGTTCCTATTGAATTCCCCAGCCAACCTGCAGCACTGGGTTAATGCCTCACACTTATCTATGCAGCTACAGGACACATTTCATTTTTCATTGTCTGAACACACACACACACACACACACACACACACACACACACACACACACACACTGTCAAACTGGCTTCGCAACCAGCCACCGGACTTGCAAGTTTTTATTTCTATGGGGTTTGTAACAATAGAATATGTCCTCAGTTTTAAACAATTCTATATTTAGAATTAGATTTCTAATGAACAAGCCAGATGCGAAAAAAGCCCGAAATTATATGAAGATGCCTTGAGAGGAACCAGACTCAAAAGAGAACTGGTCCTTTTCTGTGTGAGTCCATATAGTGGGGTTATAAGTCATGGTTATATAAATCGTGTAAAGTTGTATATGTTAAAATCAAGTATGTTGAAAGTATGGGCAGTGTAAATAATCCTGCAAAGAATACAGAAGCAGTTCATGGGTACAAATCTCTGGTATCCGTGTGAGATTGTGCACAGAAGCATGCTTGAGTCTTGGCCATAAATTGTTTTGTTAGGTGTAAATCTTTCCAAGGATTAATGTGAGTCACAAGTTTTAGGGTGTTTCTTACAAAAGTGTTCTTATCCTGAATATCTGCAGTGTTTCTTAGTGGATTTTATGTCTTTTTTGTGAGTTGGATGTTTTTATAACAGTCATAGATGATTTAGGAAACTGGAATGTTTTTGATGGTGGAATTCCAGTTAATGTATATCTGTGAGTGTTTTATAATTTATGAAAAAATACAGAAAATATAAAACATCTGGTATCAACCAACATAGGAAGCAATATTTCAGTGTTTACTATGTATGTTTCAACATCGGTAGCTTCCTTACTGATTCTTTTCACAGGGGAAGTGTTGATGTTGCTGACTGATTGGGTGGGGGTAATTTTATTGTATTGTAGAAGCTGTGAACTATGCTGCATGAACAAAATAGCCTTGGTCATCAGTACATTGTTCATGCTGGGTTTACAGTGGGACCACCATGTCCACGATTCAAAAAGAAAAAAGCTTGGAGATATGCTATGATTTTCTCCGAGTTCTCTTACGATCTCCACAATATGCTCTCACTGTTTAGATCTCTCATTTTCGTCAAGCGCTGTTAAAAACACAGTTTGAGCAAGATTACCACAACTGGGGTATAAAAGGAGGCAGGGCTCACTCTCATTCTCTTCAAAGAGACCAAAGAAACTTGAAGGACTCATGTTTCCAAGTTCATCAAGATTCCCTACGATGGTGCATCAAGGTCTGTTCTGCTCTGTTGAGGTCTGTTAATCTCTACTACGATTCCCATGTGCTGTCACTCTCAAGATTTGGTGTCAAATGGTAATAATCATTATCACGATTTCACCAAGTTCCCTCAAGATCATCACGATTCGATCCCACAAACCCCCCGCTTATCACAATTCTCTCAAATTATGGAGATCGCAGACATCGTGGCCTAGTGTAAACCTGTCATCACAAAATAGTGGGGTTTTTTGGTGAAAAGTATTTTTTTTTTTTTTTTTTTTAGGTAGTTGTATTTAGAAGATAAATTTACATGATGAACATGCCGATTTTCATTACGAAGGTCAGTACGCCAGGCAAAGCTGTTTGTGAAATTTGCAAAGGGTAGCGTGAGGTAGATTAAATATAAATATTTAAATAATTGTTCTGTGTGGGAGTATACGCTTCAGTCGTAATGCAAACTAAGCCAAATATGTGAATAAAACCCACAGTAGTGCCAGCTTTCCAGAGTGAACTTGTGTGACATATGTGGAAGGTATGCTAGTTGGTTACCCTGCCACACTATCTAGATTTAAGGTAGAAATTACTGTTGACACTTGATAGGGTTGTCTGAAGTCTGAAAAAGGTTGCAAGCTGTTATTTGATATTATTTAGAGATGGCATTATGTACAATTTCAGTGTAACAGCTAATATTTTAAATATATAACAACAGCTATATGGTGAAAGCGAGGTGGTTATCGCTGAATGGATCTCGAGAGGAAGCAAGAATTTGTTGGTGGCTTTTCACCAATCAGAAACGACAAAATATTTAACATGAATAATGTCTGTTATCCCAATAGCAAACCAATCAGATGATGCCATTCCCATGTGGAGTATACTAAAAATAAATATTGAGATATACATATTAGACATAATTACCTGTGAAAAATACACATGAACTTTAGGACCCAGCAGACTGCAAGTATATTATAATTATACTTGCATATAATTACAATATTTATACAGATACCTTAAGATAGACGCTGCCATATTCTGTGCAGTCTATTCAAATTGAAAATGAAATGTATTATTTCATCATGTTGAATAATTATGGCTTATGTATAAATATGTTTATTATTATTATTGTTATTATTTTGTATATTCAGAGTTAAATTGTTTTTCACTGAGTAATGACAAGCATGTTCGTTGTTCACGTTGTTCATGTTCATTGTTCAAAATGTGTTGAAATTGCAGAAAGTTTCTGGGGTGTTTATTCTGTTTCATTCCTGGGAAATCCTGACTAAAGTTTTAAAGGTAGATTAAGAGCAGTGTAACATCAGTATCTACAAGGCTAGTAAACACACAAGTTTATGCTCCTTCTGTTCCTAAAGTGCTGTAATGCGGTATGTGTTTGGCAGTTTATTGTGTTTGTGTAAATTCAGGGATGGTTTTGAAGGTCATTGTTGCATGTTTAAAAATTTGAGGATTGTAAACATCGTGCTGTTGTTTCCACAGATCACCAGAAACTGGAGCGAGAAGCTCGGATCTGCCGTCTGCTCAAACACCCCAACATAGGTGAGTGTCCGGTACACACACACACACACACACACACACACACACACACACACACACACACACACACACACACACACCACTTTTAAGACGTGTGAATTGAGTTGACATGAGGACAGCAATCAGCAGCACAGAATGAGTGAGCTGTAAATCAGGGGTTGTTTATTATAGGACTGCTGTCTCAATGCTGACCCAGCAAATTACATCAGCAGACTTGACTTGGTCCTTAAAAAGTGCTGTAGAGAAAAAGTTAAAAAATAAAAAGACTGCAGGTTCATGACACCTGTTTTCTATAGTATAACCAGCATTACTCTTGTAGCTTCAGTTGTAATTTATGTATTTATGTCAGTTATTTAGCTGAAGGCAGCTCATCAGACCAGAGACTAGAGAGTACTACAGAGATCAAAAGCAGAAGTGGATTATTATTATTATTATTATTTTTATTGTTGTTGTTGTTATTTTTCCATTCTGTGTTGATTATTAAAGTGATGTGACTTATTTAGAGGTACATTTGTTTATTTTTTATTCCTTTCATAACCTGGAAGATATATAGACTATGATTTTAATAAAGCCTTGGAGAAACAATGTTGATCCTTGGCCTTGGCAAAAGTGTGCTAATTGCTGAAAAATTCTGAGCCAGAAGGCTTGTTTGTGTTTCGATACTCTTCTTGTCAGTCACTTTATATAGACACTCATCTTTAGGGACAACATTGGAACCCTGTGAAGGAGCTTCATGAGCATCGGAAAGAATTGTTCAAATGTTGAACCCACCGCACTGTAGAGACCTAATTTAAAAAATAAATACATTAATGAATGAATTAAAAAAAAAAGGTTCTTACATAGTGTACCTTAAAAAAAGAATGTTGGAAGATGAATGGTTACAGAGGTATGTGTTTATTTCCCCAGCTTTAAAATAAACAGTACTTAACTATTCAGAGAAGAGTTGTGCATTATGGGAGTTTAGATGTGAAGCAGTGTACATTAACAGGGAAATGTACACATTACTCCCATGACACTGTGCAACATTAGCATTTTTCATTCACTATATTCATTACCTTCATTGTGACTCAGCAACTGAGTCCTGATAGTTTAAATCACAAAGTTGTTTATATTTTGGGAATCCCATCACTCTAGTCAAGAGCAGAGCAACACACACAGAGCCATTTCACAATAAACACCTGTATCTTCATCCATTCATTTTCTGAACCGTTTAATCCCAATTAGGGACGCAGAGAGGCTGGTGCATCCCAGCTGACTCTGGGTGAGGGCAGAGTACACCCTGGACAGCTCGCCAGGCTACACAGCGTAGAAACACGCTGACAGCAACTCAGTGGCCTACTCTTTAGTAATGTCAGCAATGGTTCTTTTACATGCCTCTCACCACAGACAGTGAGGGACATGGCTGGCCTTTGATAACCCAGTTAGCTGCACTGGGGGACAGCAGTGACAGCTTGGTGATAGTGGGGCTCAAATCCGCAACCATCGGAACCGTAAGCCAGCAACCTACCACCAAGCCACCACTGCCCCACATCTTATCTTATTTTTAGCCACCAGTGGCAAAGTAAAGCATGTAACTGATTATCAACATACATTCAGGTTAGCTCTTTGAGACCTGTGCTAATATGTAATTCTATGGAGCTGTACCTTTGTTTAATACAAGCCCTGAGCATAAAGGAAAGACAGTGTTGGGCAAATGCGATACAAGCAGAGAGCTACCTGATGCAAATTTGCATTAAGTGAAAGAGGATGTACGTTCAGCTCACCATAATAAGTGACCTCATGCAAAATCATGAAAATAACAGCAGTATCACCTTATGCTTCAGTACGAGGAGTCGCTCTACTTTTGCTGGTTATGAATTATTGGTTATGCTTACTACATCTCTGCTGTGATAGAATAATCTTCTGAACATGGATGAGCATACTTTTAACTACATCTATTCGCGTTTGGATTACATTTGTATTTGTTTCAGGAACAAGTTTTTCATGATATCTCTGTCTACCACAAGCACAAACGTTATGTTGGTTATCAACATCATTCTGAACCATTTGTATTAGTGAGTGTTGATGGACCAGAAGACACTTCTTAAATAGCTTCAGCATTAAAACACAAAGTTTCCTGGACCACTTGATTCCAGCTGTGATGCACATAATCATGACTTTATGTACTTTTAGCTACTGAGTAGGTTTGTAACTTCAAAAACAGTGCATCCTAATGCTAGTGATTGCATTCGCCTGTATTTTATTATGTACGGAAGACACCTGTGATCCTGCGTCCACAACCTAAGCAGTAAATAACTGTACAGAAGCATTCAGAACTGGAATTTTAATGCAATTATATTCATATGATTGACAAATTAAGGGGAAAAAACAGGCAATGCAAGTTTCTGCAGTCTACCCTAGTACAGCTTCAACAAGGAACTGTACTAAAGGAATAAACGCTATTTTTCCACAAGACTTTCCTTCAGTCCATTTTGATAATAGTGGTGGAGAGTGTTGTCAAACACATCAACATACGGCTGTCCTCCTGTGATGCCTGCCAGTCACACCTGATCTGTCTGTCATGCCTTCTTGCTTGTTTTTGGTTTTTCTCGTCACTCTCGCTCTAGATTTTTACAAAAGACACAGCTTATCTTGTTGTCTACTCTGACTGATAAACTTTTAACAAAGGGGGCAATTGAAAAGGGAAGAAAAAGGTCTTTTTTCTCCCATTCTCATACTCTCATCCACATTCAATACACACTTAGTAATACTTAGTGGTATACGAGCAGCACTTACATGTGTTTTTAAACTACTTACTGGATGGATTGTGTTACAGAACACATAGATGGGCGTTTAATGTGATGCATTTAAATTTCCAGGAAATGTGTAATACTGCTTGGCTATTCCTTTTTGCATGTTCAAATTGCGCCTTAAGTTCTTTCTCCAACCCCAGATCAGGAAAATTTGGGACTGTATGGAATATGCAAGAAAAAAAAAATTCTCGATTTACTATATTTAATATATTGAACCAAAGATATTTAATTTTTTTCTGGTCACCAAAAGAATTTATTGGGGCAGTTTAGAAAAAGAAATTAAAAGAAATTAAATAATGATGTGATTTGAAGATTTCAGGTGATGTCAACTGATTATTCTAATCATAATTTGGTACTACAGGTCTACGATAGGTCTAGCCCTAGTGATGAGCCCAAGGGTTTGTTTTCTCGTGTTTGTTTACAATCTGGAGAAGGAAAAAAATCTATTGAAATATTTAAAAACAATGTTTAAAAATATGTTAAAACAAATAAAAACCGGAAAGGAGCATCTATTATGCATGACAAACATTTCAAAGAATCTGGTGGAATTTTTTTTGCATACAGGATAACGGTATAGGCCTAAGCTAAACACCTGTGATCTCCACCTGGCATAGTGGTTAGCGTGTCCGCCTCACAGCTAGAAGGCCTGGGTTCAGTTCCCGAGCTTGGGCGCTTCTGTTTGCATGTTCTCCTTGGGTTTCCTCTGGGTTTTTGAACTGTGAGTCCACTGTTCAGAAACATGCACAGTAGGCTAATTGGCTGTTCAAAATCACCCCTAGGTGTGAGTGTGAGTTTGAATGGTTGTGTGTATGTTGGCCCTGCGATGGCCTGGCGAGCTGTTCAAGGTGTCCCTGCCTTTGCCCAGAGTAAGCTGAGATAAATTAGAAATTAGAAAAAGTTTGCTCGAGATGTTACATACTGCCCACAAGTGCAGCATGGACAGTATTAAAAAATGGGTTCGAAATCATATGTCTCCGATTAATAGTGAGAGAGAACTGGTTGTTGGGAATTGACAGGTGACCACTTTATGTTTGAATTGCATTATGTAGGGACATCATTATTAGGGATGGGCATTTTGGGTGATATTATGAGTATAATAATACTACTAATAATAATAATAATAACAATACTAAAAATAAATAAGTAAACATAATAAAACTTTCCAAAAGCAAAAAATGTTACTTAATTTATATAATTATATAAAAAAATTAATACAAATGAGCTCTTACATGGATCTGCAATGTACTATGCATTATAAGGTGTTATGAGATTTTTTACATCTGACATGCACCATTACATTCACCTTTTAAACAGTAAATGGTTTCTCAATTTATTGCAAATTTTGAATTCAAGAGCCAATCAGATCTGAAGAAATGTATCTTCAGAAGCTTCCCTCTCAAATTCATGTAAGCTTATTTCCAAGGCTACAAGACTAACACCACAAGCCCCTGTTTCTGACTGGCTGGAATAGTGTTGTGTGGCTCACACCAATCCACTTTGCTTCTCATCTACAGATTTTGGGCTGTGTGTGAACATTGGATTTTTACCCCTCTTTCTCCTCAGTGAACACACAGAACAGTTAGTTTGCAGACCGTCAGGAGATTTGCTTTGGCAAAAGTGTGTTTTATTAGAAGCGATGACGACATCTTTAAATATGTAACTACTTAACATAGCTTTTTACTATGATGAGAGAGGAAGTGAGTGAGTACTTTCACTTTGGATTTTACATCTTGCAGTCATAAATTAAGTTTAATTAAACTAAAATTTAACTCTGTTCACTACTCTTACGACTTTTAAAATCAGTCACTGACACAAACTTCTCTATGGGACGTGGCATGAAGATTTTTAGTTCTAATGTTTCACACCACTGAATAGCTTCATATTTTCCATGACCATGGGATAAACTGTAATGAAAAAATTATGTGTTAGATGTTAGAAAGATGTGTTGACAGGAGTGGTTTGTGCACTCTTGGCTGACATACTTTCTTGTGCTAGCCATGTGGTTTATGTAAATTCTAATAAATAACAATTAATTTATGATTAAAAATGTTAAGTCCCTTCTACTACATGTTAATGTTCTGCCTCTTTGCTCAGCCGTACGTATAATTGTAGTATATATTGTAGCAGTGGAGACAGAGCTGTGATTATACCATTATAAATGTCTGTGTTTTAATGTCTTCTCTTGATTCTTTATCTGAGGCTTATTACATGTCTCTTAATATGATATTCAATTTTTAACAAGTTTCTCTCTTGTGTGATATTGTAAAACTTGATCTATATGTGACAGGAACTCTGGTTGATGTTCTTTCAGTCTAAGTGCACACTTTATGCCAGAATTCTGAATCTACCTCCAGTATATTCACATTCTGTGCCTGACGTTCTCTCTCACATTCACTCTTTTCTCAGTCCGGCTTCATGACAGTATCTCAGAGGAAGGCTTTCATTACCTTGTCTTTGACCTGTGAGTATCTCAGCTAACACTTTTTACTTCTGTACTGAATGAGACATTGATGTGGTGGAGCTTTTCTGCCTGCTTCACATTTTTGTTTGGGTACTGTGTCAATTTTCTGGATTATTGTTCCAAACCCTGCCATCATCATTATGGCATAAGAACAGGTCATCCCATTTTAATGCCTTAACTTAATCAAAAAGTGGTAGTGTAGGGGAAATCATTTTTAATAAAGAAAAATTAATCATTTACACGATTTGAACACAGCACAAACTGGTACACTTATTCTCAAAAGTTTTTTTTTATTTTTTATGAATACTCTGTTCTCTGTAATTCTAGATCACTTCTTTCAGCTTTGTAATATTAACAAAGCCCTTGTTTTTTGTTGTTTTTTTTTCCCTCTAGTGTCACTGGTGGAGAGCTATTTGAAGACATTGTTGCTAGAGAGTATTATAGTGAAGCTGATGCCAGGTAGGTCCAGCTCAGTGTTGGAATATTCACACACCCACATATACACAAAAAACAACATCCTGTTGTATAAGACATAATACATTGCTTAATTACCTTTCAGGGTAAAATAATGGTCACAGAAGGACAATGAAACAATGAATATTATTTACCTTTCCTGTACATTTTGTTGACTCAGGATGTTATATATCAGATATGTTTTTTAGACTGCGTCTGAAGTCTGCATTGCAAATACCAAGCAAGTAAAGTCAATTTGTTCTGAAGGTTCTGGAGGTGAAATTTAGCTGCTTGGCTTCTGTAAGGTTTTACCTTTTGATTTTGTGTACACACAATATTAAGGGAAAAAACATGATTGCACTGCAGTTCAGACAAAGAAGTTCCCACATGCTCAGGTTCAGATACCCCCAGCCCCACTCAGACATCACCTTCCCTCGTTCATCGTCGACAGTGTTCTCTCTTTATGACTTTTTAGACTTCTATACACAGGATAGGTTAGTCAGGGTGTTGTCTGCAGAAGCAGAATGGCTCAATACAATGTATTCACCCTATGCATTGTTAAAAAAACCCAAAACTGTTTAAATTAAGACAAAAGTTCATTTGGATCCCATTTCTGTCATACGCGATATTCAAAGCATGCAAGTAGGCAGTATTGAATTCTAGCTTTATAAATTTATAATTAGAAGAAGTCACAAAAGTAACATTTATACATTCATCCATCCTCAGTGCATGCTTTATTCTGGTCAAGGTCAGGCTGGATCTGGAGCCTATAGCTGATAAGGGATCTTTTGTGAGTTTGTCTGTTTAAAGCCTCATCCATTACAGGGTACTGCTCAAACATTTCATGTTCAACTAAGAGATAATGTAGGACACCTTTACTGAAGCAGTGAGCAGCAAAAACACTCTAAACACAGTATGGGGCCAGAAGGCCTGGAGGCCAAGCCTGCCACCTAGTTTCTCCGTCTACAGCCCAGACGCAAAGATCGCCACTCACAGGCTGCCTACTTGGCATGCTTTCAAAGACTTTATTTTTGTCACTTGATTTTGGAAAATCAAGTGCGTGGGGAACCCCAAGCTTACCCTGACTTTTAAAAAAATAAAATAATTTTAGTAATGTTTTCCTTTTATATTTGGGTATCGTTAGGCCCCACTGGTACCAAGATTATTAATATTTTTTTTCTTTTTGTCTTGTAAGCATTCAGATATTGGCAGCTTATATCTAACAGTTGGAGTATACCCTAAAGAGAGTTTTCACTGACTAAATGCTTGCGTGTTTATAAGGAAACTAATGTTCTGTCTGTCAACACAGTGTGCAGTGATGAATGTTCAACAGTTTTGTCCCTTAGGTGGCATGGCAAATTAATCTATTTATGTTTCGTGGAGGGCGGCACGGTGGCGCAGTGGTTAGCACGTCCGCCTCACAGCAAGAAGGTCCTGGGTTCGATTCCCAGCTCGGGC
>JAOUQZ010000039.1:22089030-22107172 GCA_028564935.1 Neosilurus hyrtlii
AGAGTCGGCTGAGATGGGCGCCAGCCTCCCCGCGACCCTAAGTAGGAATAAGCGGTTCAGAAGATGAATGAATGTTTCGTGGACTTTCTCAGCCTGTGTATCTCTCATTCATACACACAGTTATTCAGACATGTGCACAGAAATATACAAAAGCTTTAACTTTTTTTCTCCTTCTTGTCGGTCTCTGATAGTTTGCTGGTGTTAAGAGATTGATTTTCTTTCTCCCCTCTTTTATTTTCTTCATCTCTCGGTCTCTCTCAGTCACTGCATTAATCAGATCCTGGAGAGCGTGAGCCACATTCACCAGCATGACATTGTGCACAGGGACCTGAAGGTGAGTCATGCTGTTGTTATGGAAACCTGTGTCGAAAGCAGAGCACGTCATCAGATGACCCCAATACCGCTTGAACCCCCTTCACTTGGCAACTGCATGACTTTGCATGTACACACTGGCTTGTGATGCAGAATGTCATTCAAAGCCAGTGGAGAACAGTGCTTTTTTTTGTTTTGTTTTGTTTTTTTGTTTAAGCACCTCTTGACATCTGGGTGTGGTTGTCCAGTTTCACAAAAAAACAGCCAGCAACCACAATAGCAGGAAAAAAACATCAAATGCATGGGGGATAGATTTAAGGTTTATGGTTCATCATTGAGACTGGAAGCTGCGTTAGATTCAGCACATGCTGTTTGTTTCTTTGCCCCGTGCATCTCAACAGCTCATTTAGCACCATTGTTTGCACACTAAAAGTAGTACAGCTCATCCAGTGGACTCGAGGTGATGAGATCCATGTGACACTGTGTAGGTAGGAGAGAGAGAAAAGCGGCAAAGAACTGTGGAGAATAATCTCCCTTGACAGTTTCTGAGGGGGAATGTGTGGGCCTTTATGGTTCTCAGTGACACGAGGACAGAAAAGAATAGCCTACAGAGAGTCTCTAGATGGGAGATCGGTGCGAGGAAGAGAGAGCAGTCTTTAATGTCTGTCTCTCTTCTCACTGTCTCTCAAGCTTAGATACATTTCACTGTCCCTCGCAGCTCACCTTTAGTCAGAGACAGCAGACAGACAGAGAAACAGTGATCTAAAGAGAGGAGGGTGCATGGTGGGATGGTTACCATAGCAAGAGGTGTGACGTCAGACTGCAGTGAGGAATGGAGGGGGGGTGGACTAGACTTTTAATGCCACCTCTAATTCATCTTGTCACTCCTGGCCCAGAAGAGATGGAGAGATGGAGAGAATGCAGACAATGCAATTCATCTGCTAATTATTATGTTGAGTGTAATTGATACAAGCAGTGAACTCTGCTTTATATATTAAAGATTCTGTACTCAGACTGTAGATTAATAAATAGAAGAGTAAAGAGAGACAACAGGGTTTAGACAACACGGAGAAAACCTCTGGCCTCTCAGCATGAACCAACACGCCCTTCTCACTGCCACCATGTGAATTAAACAGCTGAAGGACATTAATATGCTGTCACATCTTTCCACTCCTACTCACTTATTACTCTTTTAAAATACCTGGAGGTCTGTACCTTAAAACCTGTATACCTGGAAAATAACTGAAAATCTGCTCAATATTCCTATTGAAGAATGATGAAAGACCAGTAATGGAATGTGCTGTGTATGTTGATGTCTTCCAGTGCTCATCACAGTGGTTTAAGCCCTCTCTCTGTATCCTCAGTGTAACCTTCAGCATAATTGGCTTTAGGATGATGAGTAGTTGAAGTGCCAGGTATCACAGCTCAGTAGAAAGTTTTCCTAATGAAGGTCACACAGTTTCACAACAAAGGAGAAAATACCAGTTATTCACTTTTGACCTGATTGTTTATTATACTGACTTGGATGAGAGAAATATTTCAGCTGATTATTTTAAAAATGAAAGTCGTTTCTGGGAGCTTTGGAACTTTCCGTGAATTTCCACTGAAAGAATCAGGACTGTTTTTTTTGTTGTTGTTCTTTGGCTGTGTTTTCGGGAGCCGTAATTTTCCTCTTCAGAGTAGATCATTTTTGCCAGGCTACGCAAAAAAAGATTTGGATCAAATTTGATGAACTGAATGATACTGATCGGTCAAACTCAAGCATAAAGAATGGGCAGCTCTCTTACATACAACGATCAGCCATAACATTAACACCACCTGACTGCTTTGCAGCAAGGCAGTCCCATATGCAGCAATCTGCAATGCACTCTGGGCTTTAACAGTTTTCTACCAGAGCCAGCATGACCAGTTTCAGCAGTCTGTGCTGCTGTAGCTTTTCCATGGGATCAGACCAGATGTAATAGCCTTCACTCCCAACACGCACATCACTGAGCCTTGTGCACCCTTGACACTTCCTTGGACCATCTTTGGTAGATACTTACTACTGCATACCTGGCAGGTACACCCACAAAACCTGCCCTTTTAAAGGTGAATAGACCCAGATGTTTAGCTATCACAATGTGGCCCTTGTTAAAGTCACTCAGGTCCTTATGCTTAATTTTTTTTTCTGATTCAGGCACATCAAACTTCTAAGAAATGACTGTTCAATTTTTGCCTAATACATCACACTCCTTGGCAGGTGCCCCTGAAACAAGATAATCAATGTTACTCACTTCACCTGTCATTAGTCATTCATGTTTTAATTGTATATGCTTGCACTAAGACAATATTATTACTAATATTATTTTATTTTAATTTTATTATTAAAGCTTGTCAACAGAGCAGCATTTCTTTAACAGCAAACTTCATGTAACAAAGCAAAATAATTGAGAACACAGATTTAGTCTTAAACACCTCCATGTTCACTGTATTGTAGTATATAGAGAATGTGTAGTTCTTGTTCAGGGTAAACGTTAATAGGGCTTTTATTCATCAAAAAGATTTAGCGCATCAATAAAAAACGTTGCCAAATACATGCTCTTTCTTTGTGTCTTTTAGCCAGAGAACTTGTTGTTGGCCAGTAAGATGAAGGGGGCAGCGGTAAAGCTAGCTGACTTTGGGCTGGCCATTGAGGTGCAGGGAGACCAGCAGGCCTGGTTTGGTAAGAATTTTGTCATTCTTTACATTTGCCATAATGTGATTAACCCCAAGTAGAGTTTGATATAAAAAAAAGTGGTAAAATCAATTGAATTGTGAATCGTCGCATGCCTACCTGTTATAGTGTGCAGTAAAATTAATCTGATTAACCTGAAATTACTTAGCTGCTTTGTTCATTTTTTATTGTCTCATTCCCCCATGGCTGTGTTTAATCATGCACTCGTCTCTTTTTTTTCCGTGTGGCTGCAATGATCTAGTGCTGCTGTTAAGTAGGGCTTTAGGAGGATGTCGACTGGGGGTGACCCATACTTACATGTGGAGTATGCATTGACTTCTGAAAGTAATAAACACAGTGCACTTGTACCCAGATTACTAATTCACTGAGCCTGTTCAAGTTTCTCCTCCACACTTGGTCCAATTCTTGTAATATATACTTATATAATCACAGATGTGTTTTATCTCCAAGAAACGACTATGCTTTGACAGCTTTGTCCAAGTTTAAAGTGTTTAACAGTGCGTGCAGTAATAAAAATATCCATCAGAGATGACAGTCACTCAGCCACCCAATAGTTCTTGTGACAAGGTCAAAGATCAAACAGAGAATCTGACAAGTCTTTGCACACCTACTTACAACAGGAAACCTGCATGCAATATTTCAGCATGATCCACCCTGCAGTATTTGAGAAATAGCCCGGACAAAATGGGGACATCGACGCGAACGACAACACAGACACAGGCCATGACAGTACCCCAACAGCCTGATGGCTGGGGGGTAAAACCTAACCAACAGGAAAACCTCAAAATGTCATTCCTTCATACTGCAAAATTGATGAGTGAGGGATTAAATATATTATGGTATTAAAATATTAAATTGTTGCTCCAGGACATGGTGCAACATCAGCAGACAACAGTGCAAACAATTAGACAATAGACTATACACAAAAACATACAATAGACTAACTTAAAAATGTAATGATTTTAATACTGAGGCATTAAATTTGCACAATGCTATAGTAATGAATTTTAATTATAGTGCGAGGTTCTCTAAGCTTCTGGTCTCTCTGGGCAGGTTTTGCTGGCACTCCTGGCTACCTTTCCCCTGAGGTTCTGAGGAAGGACCCATACGGCAAACCTGTTGACATCTGGGCATGTGGTGCGCACACTCTATGTTCCTCTTTTTTTGGTCTGGCTTTTATTAAAACTTCATTGTGCTGGGTTTAATGCGGTGTAATCTGTGTAGGCGTGATCTTGTACATCTTGCTGGTGGGCTACCCTCCATTCTGGGATGAGGACCAGCACAAACTGTACCAACAGATCAAAGCAGGAGCTTATGATGTAAGTAATCAGATCAGAAAAAAATGCACCCCCCTATCTGTCATTTATAGAATGAAATTTATACCTTTGCATGCAGTGCTGTACAGATTCTTTCCATTTCTTCTATAGGTTCGATTCCAGATCAATTCAGGCCAGATAAAAGGATTTGATGTAGGGCTGCTTTTCGGTGATTAGTCTAGTTGAATTGGGGAGCAGTTCAATCAATCAAACCCGTGACATGCAAAATGTCACACCCAAAGCCAGCCATATCGACCAAGAGTGAAAAGCCCAGACTTAATACCCCTATTAGTTTTGAACTGGCTCAGATGGAGAGTAGAGTTGCTTTGCAATCAATCCCAGAAGCCCTTGTCCATCACTCCTAAATGCACATAGCATTCAATAAGTTATACTGGAGTAGCTGCGTGTTGCAGCTGAAAATCATCTTCGGTCTTCATAATCATTTTCTGTCTCCATAATGATTTTAACACAAAATATTTTAAAATGTAGGATCATCAAATTAAAATTTACAATAGGCATATAGATAATTCGATAGATTTATGAGACAGAGTTCACTACCAGGTCTTTTCTAGTCTTTTTATTTTTAATGCTGTCATTGTGTGTTAAATTTAAGGTGTGTTCGCACCTTACATCTTTTTGTGTCTTAGATTTCCTTAAAATGTAATGTAAAACATTTTTTTCCATACTGTTTATCTCAGTTCCCGTCTCCAGAGTGGGATACTGTTACTCCAGAGGCTAAAAACCTCATCAACCAGATGCTGACCATCAACCCAGCTAAGAGGATAACTGCTGATCAGGCCCTTAAGCACCCATGGGTCTGCGTAAGTGCCTCAACATTGACTTTTAAATGATTAATGTTCATATTAGTTTATTAAAAATGGATATGACACAATACCACTTTTTCCCCACCAACACTCTAATGTTGCGTAAAAGCCAAAATCAATCATATAGTATATCTGTGTGTTAGTGTATGTATATATGTGTATGTATATGTGTGTGTGTTTATGAGTGTGTGTGTATAAATACACACACACACACACACACACACACACACACACACACACACACACACACACACTTTTGCATTGAAGCACATCACTGAAGAGGCTATCTAATGTTACCACACTGAAAGCAGTCGCATATGCCAATGCTAGCACAATATGGACAGTACTGTTCCAACCTTTTTTTACTTATTCACATTTCAGTCGAAAATTGTAGTTTTAATGTATTTATTCCTAATCAGGGATGAGGAAATTATAAATTCATTAGCTGGTTAACCTGGCAAAGGAAAGCATGCATTCTAGTGTGCTGACCAGTTGCATATTTTGTTTGCTCAGAAACCTGATGAAGGAAATTAACTAGGCTATCAGAATGTAATCATGTTATAGTGAGGTATTATTAACAATAAGGAGGTGGACAGTATGACTCTGTGCAGCCATTGTCTTGTCATTTTAGAAACAGGTAGAAACAGTTAGCTCCATGTGGTTGTGCTTCTCAAGAAAAATTTTGGAAGTCCTTGGCCAAGATTCCATTTCTGAGATGTGTTCCCTGTACCATCGAACATAAAGGGTAGTATCCTAGGCGCACCAGGGTCCGTTTGTCTCCTTTCCTGTATATGTAGCCTCACAAGCTAGGTGTTTAGCTTAGCTAAAAGTCAAAAAAAATGACCAAAAAGAAAAAAAAAATCCCCCCCCCCCCCCCCCCAAAAAAAAAAAACACCTACTTTTGCAGTGAGAAGCAGTTTGACTGACATGACAGATGAGTAACCACAGACCATTTCCTGTTGAGAATAACATGCTTCCTCAGCACAGAATGCTTTGCACAAAAAACCTTCTCAATTTATTTTAAAGACAGGATCCTGTGAATGATCTTTGAGTCTAGTCACTGCTCAATAGAGCAAGTTTGTGCTTAAAACCAGCACCTGGAAGTGCAGAGAGCCAATCAGATAGCAGCCTTCATTTTGAAGGATGTGTCCAGTAAAAGTGTAGCAAAGGTATCAGGCACTCGGTATCCTATGGGTGGATCAGCATCAGCGCGTGGAACTAACGGCTAGACTGAATAAATTGCTGAGAAGGTTCCAAAGTAAGAACTGCTGTTTCAGCTGTAGTTCGTATTAGCGGCATCACCGAGAACAGACCATTCTCCCTGAAATAACTCTACCTCGTCAGCAAGCTACTCATCTACTCCCATGCACCATGAATTCTATGGGACTTGAGCTTGTACACTGAGAAAAACCAGTAAATACTGGTACTTCTGTTTCGTCCCAGGTGTTTTAATCACACTCATGCTGTGTTTGAAATCCTGCCCTCACTCACTCACAATACACTGCATAGACTGAGTAGGAAGCAACTATGAAAGTAAAAGCACAATGAATTCACACATTCACTAGTGAGTGCTCCAGAAATACATCTTCATGACGCAGTTATATAAACAAATTTATACAGAGGAATTAAAATATAGAAGGATAACAAGTTACGTTCTGCCTTTTTCCCCCTGCAGCTTTCCTGAAATAACTCCTTATGCATTGAGATACCTGGTATGCGTCATCCGTACACTGGGCTTACAGTGCAGTATCAGTATTAATATAGTACACTACAGAGAGAATGTGATTTTGCCACTGAGAATTTAGACAAAATGCTAAAAGAAATTGCCTGCACTACAGTCATGAGGAATAATGAATGCATTCAGTTAAGACACAGCGTTTTTTTTTCTCAGAAAGAAGGACGAGACCCTTTTTTCCCCCTCATCTTGACTGAGCCTGTTCCATACTGTCTTTTTAATAGCGTACGCATTCAATTCTGTAAAATGCATTGTAGTTAAATACATTTTCATCTGTGTCCACAGTAACCCAGAAAATACAATTTTATGTAAAAGCGTATCTGCTCAAACCAGTGTCAGGCAGTCATATGTCATCATGTCTGGAACTCCCTGTTTTCCCTGTCTGCATCATTGCATGAGCTGGGCGTTTTCAGATTTCTGCACCTCCGTGAGTTTTTATGAAAACTGTTGCTCACGGTTACAGAATACACCAATTTAACATGGACAGGCTAAACAGAAATAATTATGCATTAGCCAATAATACTAACTGAGTCTGACCCCATCAGTAAAACCTTTTCTATCTGCTCCATTAGTAATTATACATAGTGTACATGTGTACTCCTGTTTGTTTTTTTTAAGTAAAGATATCTTTATAATTTTTTATATTTCTGTTATATTTCTGAGCTTCTTATCCTTTTAAACATTTTTGTTGTGGCTATGTGCACTCAGCACACTCAGGCCTCTGCACTTGTGAAGGCTGAAGCTGAAGTGTGAAAACACTCCTGATAGCTAAAACTAAAACTGTAGCCCAACAGTGACAAACTGAAAAATGAGGTCTCACGTTTTTATTCTTCAATGCTGGTTTTACTGTTTCAGCTGTCTGTAACTTCTCCAAACTGCTGACTGTAAACAACTCTTTTAATTTGCTGTATATGATTATTTATTTCCTAAATTGTATGAAAATGGTTTCCTTTGTTAAACTGTTAACTTCCGTCTGTTTGCTGTACTTTCAGATAATTTAATCCTTAAATCTTACTCAGTGTAACAACCGTGATTGCTGGAGAGTTCCTCCAGTGTAAATTCAGGGAGAATGTTGAATGAGAAGATTATAACCTGATGCAGTTAAATAGTTTATAATATTTGTGCACTGTTTATGCATCTTATTAAGATTAGATTATATTGAATTCTCTCACTCCTCTTTCCCATACAGCAACGCTCCACTGTGGCTTCCATGATGCATCGCCAAGAGACTGTTGAGTGTCTGCGCAAATTCAATGCCAGGAGAAAACTGAAGGTGCGTTACTCACTCAGCCAGTTTATCGGTGCTTTGCTTGAACCGATTCTAAAACCTAACTGAATTTTGCACTGTTTCTGCAGGGAGCCATTCTGACTACCATGCTTGTGTCTAGAAACTTTTCAGGTGAGTGCCTTAAAAAGGAAAGGAGTTTTTAGCATGCAGTCATATTCTTCTTTTGAACAAAAGAGCTTTATTTATTTATACATATCTTGGTGTTGGCACTGTACTTCATGACTCTGTCTGACTATAGTGTCTCATCTTGCCTGCCATGAGATATGCTTAATGTGTGTTACTTGAGGGAATGGGGGGTTCATTAGTAAAAGGGGCATGACCTCACTTTAGTCCCTCCCAATGGAAATGCTTCTTTGTCCAATAGTGGGCCGGCAGCACACAAGCCCCGCCGCCCCCACCACCAGCACGGCTGCGCTGGCACAGGAAGGTATGTGTGGAGAGGGCACTGTCTTCCTCTCAGTCTTCACTCTGGCCCGCATGTTTGGCACGCGGGAGAATGATCTGCCCGGAACGCACTGACTCTCACTGCACACACTGATAAACACACAGGTGGACAAACCTGCTAGTGCTGGGGATAGTTTTATTCTCATTGTTCATTCTGAAATGTCTAGTATTGGGTCCATATTGCCCAGACTGTGACATGCACTTGTGTATAAAAACATTCTTAAAACACTCACTGTTTATTCGTCCCACAACAACCTTAACTATGTCTATTTCAATGTATCAGCCATTTCAAAAGGTTTGTTAGGGCAGATTGAAACAAGAAAAGGTCATACAACATTATTGCACATCTTTAGGTTGTTGTCACGGATGATGTGTAGGCTAATTAGCAAGCATACTGACTTTGTTAGCATGATAGCAAGCTAAATGTTTGACTGAACGTCTGACTGTAGTAATTTGTTATAACACACCTTCATTTTCAAAAACATTTAGGATGGTCATACATGAATATCTGCCAGTATCAATTATTAATACTTACTTTGAACATTTGGATAATCTGCGTAGACATATTAAAAGACATGACCACCGAGATTAATGGAGCTCCATAGGCATGGAACATGACTTCAGTGGTTGTCCTGTGTCCATACTCTGTCGCTTACTTGATGCTGATTGGCTTATGATGTATAGCTCACGCAGTAACGAAACTGACACCCAAAAAAAAAAAGTAATTTCTTCCACAGGTATTTTTGTTGTCAGTTAAAGGTCAATAAAATTTTGATAGAATCCTTGGACATTGGCATAATGCATTCTGTCATGACGAGCACTGTGAGTTTGCAAAAAAGCGTATTTAGTGCCACGTCATTGCTGTCCTTTTGCTGCATCCTCCATTCAAGCCAGTGCGGACACTCAGCTATATGGAGGGCTCTGTAAGTGGGCATGAACTTCTATGCTGCGCAGTCTTAAGTCCAAAGCCAACGATTTCAGCTCAACTGATTTAATTTTTGCTTTAATTGTGGAAATGGTGACCATGGGATTAGTTTACTACTTTTTGAGTCAATTAGGCCATATGACCCCTACTTTAGAGAACATTTGACAAGACTGATTCGACAGCACTCTGATTAATAGTATCATGTCTTCAAGATTATTGCAAAGTACAAGGAGTGCTTTGACATGTTACTGTTGGACAATTTACTGGAAAATACATGAAAGAATCAGTCAAGGGTAGCCCATAAAACTACCTGAATAGACTGATTGGAACATTTCCAGAAGCTGCACATGTTGTGGTTATACACAAGCTGGGCAGGCTTCAACTGAGACCTAAAACATGGCAGTATCTAGAAACCAGTTGCCTGTACAAACCTATTTCTGTCAGTTATTGCAGACAGGATGTCCCAAGAGAGGGGTGTCTTTTGAATGCCTTAAATATTCCTTGTAATGTCTTTGAATGAATCATCATGCTTTCTCTAGTGTGAACTTGAAGGTAGATAATGGGCATAGGTGGTGGGGTGATCCTTAAACCTCTTGTCCTGGGGCACTGGCCATTCCAGTGTTGAGAAGCTTAGTAAATATCTACTTCCTTGCCATTAGCATGCTTCAGGTATTATTTGGTGCATTTTGTGACTTTTGGAAATTTCCTTATCAGTACAAATTGGGTATGGATGCAACTTTGCCAAAACAGTGTTAGTTGTTAAGGAAACATGAAGCTCTATGTTGAAATAGTGTGTGTATGAGAGTATGCGTGTGTATGTTTATGTTCATGTGTTAGCATGCTTTTTTATTTGTTAAGCACTGGACCCCATGCATTGTCTAGAGAGGGCCAGCTGGGCCATGTTTAAGTTGAGCAGACATGTTGTGCTGTACAGCATGTGTCCAGGAGTGTGTGTGTGCATGGAAAATATGGGATGCATAATGGACTATTTCCTGCATCACTATCCAAGAGGCATGCCTGCTGGTCCATTGGCTTGAAGCTAAAGTCTGCTTGGGGTGCTTTTGAATTTCTCTGAATCCAATGTAGAAAATTCAGTGTGTTATTATTAGTATTATTTTATCTGTGTTATTATTAGGACCCTGTACGGGGCTGCTGTGTATTGAAAACATGGCCTTATGACGATTTGGTGTATAGTGGTGTCAGGTTGATTTTAGATAACAGATCACATTGGTCTAAGGATAAATAAAAAAAACAAAACAACAATTGACAAATGAGTAACAATATGCTAATGTCTTCCACTGATCATATTCAAATGTAGTAAGTGAATATATAAAATGTTCTTCGCAAAGTTAATTTTTACCTTTATTATGCAGTCCATTACTATAGGACATGGATACATAAGATAACATTTTATAATTTTATGCATGAAATAATGCATGAAATAATTAAACTGTAGTAAATAATTTACATTCTCTGGTTTATTTATAAAATAATTTTTTTAAAAACTCCTATGCAACTCCTATCCTATCAAGAAATGACACACATTAAGTTTCATAATTGTAGTATAACATTCTTCCATTAAACACATTGAATGTGACAGCTTTGTTTAAAAAAAGTTATGTAATTCTGTTATTATTGAAATACCCTGGAAAGAAGAAACTTCAGTGAAATTCTTTAATAAAATTTTAACCCGAGTCACTAGAATAGAAAACATTAGCATATTGTTAGACATATACACAACTACGGGGGGATTGTTACAGTTCACAAATTCATTCATTCATTCATTTTCTGAGCCACTTAATCCTGAGGGTCGCAGGGAGGCTGGCGCCCATCTCCACCAACTCGGAGCGAGGACGAGGTACACCCTGAACAGCTCACCAGGCCTTTGCAGGGCAATATTCACATAGCCATTAACACTTACACCTAGGGGTGATTTGGAACAGCCAGTTATCCTACTTTGCATGTTTTTGCACTGTGGGAGGAAACCAGAGTACCCAGAGGAAACCCACGCAAACCGAGCCCCGGAATTGAACCCAAGCCTTCTTGTTGTGAGGCGGGTGTGCTAACCATTGCGCCACCATGCTGCCCGTTCACAAATAAAACAAATTGAATTTGGTACAAATATTATTCTCTTTTTATTGACTCCCTTTGGTTAAATTATTTTGGAAACATAGAGTATCAATTCTATCTTGTTAAGAAAGAATGAAATGACCAAAAAAAAAACACCTTTTTGTCAGTAGTTTTATCTTTTATTGCTTTATTTTGCCACAAGTTGAATGCACAAAAATGCATTTCATTTAAAACGCATAAATATTACATTTATTAGATTGGAGTCATGGCAGACTAAAAACAGTTCATATTACCACATAGGACACCCCTGGGATGCAGAGATATGTGGGTTCTTTTTTTGTTTTGTTTTTTTTAATAAAATTTTAAATTTCATTGTCTTTTCTAGCTTGAAGTCTTATTTTTAACTTCACACTCTAAACAGATTATTTGACCCTAACATGTAACATCTACTTGGTTAGCTCTTAGCTTATTACTGTTCAGTAAGACATCTGCCTGACTATTGCATGTCAAGCAAAGGCCTCGTGTTGGTCTACATGTTGACGCCCTGAAGGCAGTAAAGATATCTGCTTGTTATCCAAATCTGCATGTCGAGGCAGTAGTTACCTCGCTGCATGGACCAAGCATGAAAAAAAAACTTTTCCTACTAGCTTTTAAATAAATAAATACATTAATTACTGAAGAAACACTGATTGCTTCTAATCTCAACTTTTTTCTTGCCTCTCTTCCTACCTTTTGCCATTTGGAAGGTAAGAGAATTTTAGGATTCACAAAAATGGAAGTCTAGTAATATTTTTGTAATATGCTTGTGATGAGGCTCTTTTTTCATCTGTTGTATTTTTGTGTTAGCAACAATTTTGTGTTGCCTGTGTGTCCGTGACCACCTGTCTGTGAAAGTGTTCTGTATATTGTGTTTTTTCAGGGGAACGTTTTAGTGCATGCATGCAATTATAAAAATATGTGTGTAATATTAGATGGTAGCAAGGACATCACATCAAGAGCAGCTTCTTCATTTCACAGCAGTTTGGGAATTGCAACTGTAATAATAATATCCTAACTGAAGGACGCTGCACTGCGGACTCTGACGTCTTCAGTCTCCTCCGGCACTTTGCTCTTTAGGAGACAGGGCCACTTGCATTGCAGTGCTTTTGCTGCCAAGCCTTTTTACCATCATATAAAGATGTGTCCTAAACTGGGTATTATTCTCTTTTGTTTTTCAGCATGTAAAAGTTTACTGAACAAAAAGTCTGATGGAGTGAAGGTAAGCTCTGCCTGCCAGTCATCCTGCTCTTCTCTTACATGCACACGCTCACTCTTTTTTCTGTTCTCTTACTCCATCCTACTTTCTTTCTGTCTTGCTCAGTCTCTTATTTGTCTTTTCATACTCCTCTCAGCCTCTTTCCTCTCTCTCTCTCTCTCTCTCTCTCTCTCTCTTCTCTCTCTCTCTCTCTCTCTCTCTCTCTCTCTTTCTCTCTCTTTTCATACCCCCTTTCTCTTGCAGATGTACACTTTTATATATTTTTCAGCCTTGAAGACATTCATTAAAATTTCGATCCCAGATTTACAAACAAGTTTGTGTGGTCAATAAGAAAGCTGTCTCTCTCTCTCTTGCTCTCTCACCCTTTCTTCTCTTCTTTCCTTCCAGCCTTCTTTTCTATTCCTTCCCTTCTTTGTCACCTCCTTTCTTTACTCCTTTTCTTTCCCTTCCATTATTTCTTTCACTTTCTATCCTTTCCTTTTTCTCTTTCTCTCACTCTCTTGCTCCCTCCCATCTTTTCCTCCTTTACTATTTCTTCCTTCCCTCCTTTCCTTTCATTTCTTTCTCTTTTTCTTCCTTTCTTTCCTTTGCCTCTGTCCACCCTTCCTTTTCTATATCCTCTTCTGTGTAAATGGGATCAGGGGTGTTGAGTAAGTTACACTTACTCTTCCCTGTACTAGTCTCAGTGCATGCAGTGAATAGTATTTTATACACAGTTAAAACTTTACAGACTTAGTGTTCAAGTCATTTAGTCCTCCTAACTTCGCCTTTTAAAATACTGTACATTTCCCTAGAGATTTATTTGTACAGATGTGTACATATATTTTAGATATACACATTTGCTAAAATATTTTTTTCTGGTTATCCATCACTCTGAAGGTTTTTGTGGTTATTCCTCCTCTTCCTGTTTTCTCTAAAATATCCTTTAACACAGCTATATTTTTCTATCCCTATTTTCATTGGCTTTTTTGTTCCCTTTGTGCTCCTATGCTATCTTGTTTTTTTACCTTCTATGTTTTACACTGTTCAGAAAAGGAAGTCAAGCTCCAGTGTTTGTTTGATGGTGAGATCTGTTCTATGTCTCCCCTCACCTTTCCATGTGTTTTTTTAATTGGTTGAGATGCTAGTAAACATTTTTCTCATTAGACTTTTTTTCTGTTCAGTCAGACATCACAGTCATTCCCTTTGGTTTTCAGCATACACATGGACACAACCTATGCATGTATCTGTGCATATCACATCACAAACTCCTTTAAGGTCCACTAAGATGATTGTTGCTGTTACTTTCTATTTAAATGCCACAACAGACCAGAACTGCCTAGTGGTCCAGGCAGGTGGAGAAAACGCTGAGGCAGAGTAAACCTGTCAGTGTGCCCAGTTGATGCAGCAAATCACTGTGGTCCCGTGGTTAATGCAGGAGTTCTAGCTTTGATACAGAACCGTTTAGATTATTACTTAGTGGACCTTTTAACATCCCATGCTGTAACCAGCACAACTCCGAGCCTTCTGTAGCAGAGTGCTCAGAAGTGCGGATACCTTTGATTTTGTTCATAAATAATTTCATCTGTTGTTCGGATAGACTACAACTAATATATGTAACGTATACACTACAGACAACACAGTACCCCACCAATGTATAGCACCTGCAGCCACCCAACACAAAATCCACATGCAGCAGGTGGTGACTCACCATGCCAATTGCTGAAATACTGAGTAACTCTTAGCTTGCTAAAATGAGGAATGACTTTTAGTACATGTTGTAGTTGTACTCCATTTATTTTCAAGCATAGTTTTTTATATATGGATCATTGGGACATTGCTCATGCTTTGGTGTTCTGTCTTTGGTAACATTTAGTAGGCAGCAGCATCATCCAGTCACAGCTAGTAGAGGGTTTTTGTGTTTGTTTAATAATGACATCTGACTACATTCCGGCGATATATTTTATCGGTAATGGAGTTAAATGTGGTGCTAAATGCAGTAGTTGTAAATTAAAGTATTTGGATGTGCACTTGGACCAATCATGCAATTTTATTAATTTTAGTTTTTAATAAATTTTATCTCTATACACCATCACTATGGATATTAAATGAAGCAGTCATGAGAACCATAAGATTACACAGGATCAAGAATAATTGGTCATTTGACTGATAAGTAATTGATGGCAATTTGTTTGTAATTTTATGACATTTCAAATTAGGGGGATAAAAGTTCTGTGTTGAATTCGCATTTGGAATCTGTTCATGGAAGTGTTGATACAAGTGAAAGAGGCAGTCATTATACAGAAAGAAATGTTGTCTAGAATGTTTAGGAGTGGCCAGATCAACAAATTTGTATATTCTTATTGGGAATACACTTTTTTAAAGAAAGCTGTTGTGGATACTTGTAGAATTCTTAAAAGAAAAAACTTTTACAACAGTCAAGTCTACAGTCAGGAGATTTCTTTATGAATGTTCATACAGAGGATACTTAATGAAACCAAGAATACCATGTTGGAGAAGAGAAGAATATGGGGAAGAAAAGGAAGGGCTTATAAACAAAAGCATACCATATCAAGTGATAAACATAGTGAACACGGAAATTAATGGGTATCCGTGTAAGAGGGTCTCTGGCGTTTATTAATGTGACTGCTGATCTAAAGTATGTAGAGGTATACTTTCTGCTCAGATTCAGTCATATGCTGCAAAACTGATGGAACAACTCTTTGCAGTACAGAGGAACAATTGCACAAAATATACCATGAAACCATTTAAGGCCATTAAATGAATGTTAATTGCTCAAGTAAGCCAACCTGACTGAACATGCTCTTTACTTACTGAAGACAAAACTGAAGAGGGAAAGACCTATAAAAAAGTTACAATTAAAGGTGGCTGCGGTTAAGATACTAGCAGAGCATCGCATGGGAGGAAACTCAGTATTTGGTGATGTCCATTGGCTCCAAATTTTAAATGGTCAGTAGCTGCAGAGGATTTGCCTCCAGGTAATTTTAATACCATAAAAATTAAGGGAGAATTACAAAAAAGGCAGTATACAGTTAGTGCACAGTTTAAAAAAACTTTTTAACAAATAAAACCAAGTCTGCACTTCACTCACTTCTTCATTTAAAATCCATTGTGGTGATGTACAGAGGAAAATTTAAAGAACTGTCATTGTCCAAATATGTGTTGCCCTTGTATGTAGGAATGATAATTCAATCACACTGGGTCTGAGTTGCCTTTCTTATGAAATCCTGATGTTCCGGAATTTATGCCAGGCTGAGACATTTTATCTATGCATGTGCAATCATCTCACAATGCACACCACCCATTATCCCTGCTTCAACTGCACGAGATCAGGCCTGACCCAGTACACACATGCAAAAGCAAACACTTACTTTACTGTTTTATTCCTTGGATCCTGTTCTTCCCACCATCACACAAACAGTGTGGCTTAGTTCAGTTCCTGCGTATTGCAGGAGTATATTATGGCTTTTTATCAGAGATGATATTGCTCATAGCTTGAGTAATATAAATGAACAGACCTGGTACTTGATACTTATTAATATGTATGTCTTTATAGCTGAGCATTAAATGAATGTTTTTCCTATAGTGTCATAAAAGGGAAGATGCGCCCCTCTCTCTTTTTCGAGTTCACTTTTGCTCTTTTAGACATCCTTCTTTATGTGCCTGTGTGATAAATGTGGAGGACAGTATACACAAATTTTGAAAGTGTGTAACAATTTGCACTAGCATGGTTGTAGTAGTAATTCGTCAGTCAATTTTCATTTCTATTTTTGATTGAATAACAATATCAGAGGCTTGACTTACTGGCCCCGTAGAAACATCTTCTGAGCAAAGACTGAAAGCTTCAATTTGAAAATTATGTGAAACATTGCATGCATAAGTTCTGTTGAGTCAGTCAGAATCACATGAATACGTGTCCTAAAATATGGAAAATGTCAAATACAGACTGATTCAGATTTTTTTGGTTTATGCCATTTCTGTGTTCCTTTCCAACACAAACTTTACTGAGTTTTGAAAGTACTTAAAGGATACACATTAGAGTTAAACTGTTTAAATACCCAATAGCTGTTTGCTTTCAGTCTTCTCCTGTAATTATGAACAAAGAAATGGAATTTTTTCATTATAATAAATTCTTACAAATAACTTTTAGAATGATAGTAGAATACTGCTTTAAAAATTCCACTCAAATGTTTTACATTGCACCTTTAAAATTCTTTTTTTCACATGTGCTCATTACCTATCAAACTCAATTATAAATATAAAAGAAAATCTTTTTCTTTTTTCTTTTTTTTTATTTTCTTTTTTTAATATATAAATAACTCTTTCACTGCATGCACCAGTGGACCGTCAGGGATCGGTAGCATTTCTCCACTCAGCTTTGCCAATATCTTTCACGATCTTCCAGTATAATGCTGTTAATTATAGACCTGTACGTGTTTTTGTTAGATGCAACTGACGTGAAGTTATTTTTGTCTCTGTAGGTACCGGTTAATCTGTCTGCAGGAGCATGATCCTTTCATTATTTAATCTGACATTTCCTGTTATGCTTTAGGATAACCTCTTCAAATATCATGCTGTTTTTGAATGCTAATGACTCCTGCCAAGTTTCTGTCAACATTTCAAGTGCTAGAACAGTTTTAAAATTTTAGGCTATGCATGGTACAAAGTTATTCTCCAGCTTGCGAATGCTACAGAAGAACACACCCAAAAATACTTTCATACATACATATTTATACACTGATTAAATCACAGTAGTGCAAACACCTAAGTTATTGGATGCATAGTAACAAGAAAGGCAATATTGATTTTGTTGTTTGTAATAACAGAAGGCATTGGAGAATATATGAACAGCGTCTGTGCAGAGGGTTGGCCTTCCTGTACACACTGTGACGTGGGCCTCAGGGCTAATTTAGTTTGGAAATCAACTGAACAGAAATCATTTTTGCACTGTGTCTTGTCTTTTTGCCCCAGCCACAGACAAACAACAATAAAAACAGTGTAGTAAGCAGCAGCACCAAAGACAGCAGCATATCATCCACAGCACCAATGGTACTTCATCACTCTTTGTTTCTTCATTGTTGCTTTATTCATGTTTGATTTAGCAGTCCACACATTTCCATTCAGTGGTTTTCCCATCAGCTTGTCTCATCTGTTTTGTTTTGAGTTTAATCAACTTTAATCATCCCTCCTTCCTGCCCTCCTCGGGTTAGTGATGTGTGATGTTGCTAATGTTTATAATGCTAAGAAAGAAAGAAAGAAA
>JAOUQZ010000039.1:22118782-22129065 GCA_028564935.1 Neosilurus hyrtlii
ACGCGCACACACACACACACACACACACACACACACACACACACACACACACACACACACACACACACACACACATTGGCACATACGTGCCTAACACTCTAGCACGTATTCAGTTGGTTTACTTATTTGCTTGCCTGTTTGCAGCTGTATAATATCCTACTTGTTAGAACCTGAAGTTTCAGAACACTCGCTTCGCTTTATTACCGTATTAATAATCTCCTTTCGACCAGTAGAGGAGTTTAAACACTATTCACCTCATCTTGGCTCTTCGATTGCTTCTACTCATGTACACATTTGGATCAGCTTCCTAGAACTCCGGCTACACATGCTCATACTTTTTTAGACTCTTATAAAGCATGTTTTTAATCAAATAGAAATGGCCTGTACTGTTTTGCACATAAGCCTGAGATGCTATGCTGTTGTGTTCACATCGAGTGGACTTTTCTGCAACTTCAGGTTAGAGAATCCCTCCCCAAGGGCCGGTCATCAGACGAACCCTGACACCAGTCTGTAGCCGTTCTACACTCCCACCATGCGTGCGTGCCTGTGTGTGCGTGTGTGTTTGTGTCTGCACACTGCCTGTATTGTTCTATTTGTGACGTACTGTCTGTTCTTCCACTCCCTGTTCTGTCCCCGGACTCACTGTGAGTGACGCTCGAGCATGTTTTAATAGAGGAAAGGGAGTGTGAGTGCGAGATGGATTACCTGGTGATCATGTGACTATCAGCTGACTGAGGTTGGAGAAAGTGATCATGCTGAAGGCAGTTGGTTTGTAGGTCCCTTCGTGACACTTTGTGTTGTACTGTTCTAATGTTAGTGTTCTTAGTGTTGATGTTTATTCTGGATCATATATTTTTTAAGCTGTAAATACTTACACAGTGCCCGTTTGTAGATGAAGTGTGGAGCCCAGGCTGTGCCAAATGTGCACATCCTCTCTGTTTGTCCATCGTCCGTGTATACACACACTCAAACATAGTCCTAGACACAGTCTGCCATGCACTGGTGAAATGAATCATGTAAATGCAAATTGTCATCTGTAGATTTTGACACTGCTGTGACTATGTTACTCCTCCAACACAGTGTGCTCCTTTTAAGGCATATCTGTGTATGTGTGTGTATATCAGTGTGACATCATCTGTGTGACACGTTTTCACTGTAGTAATGTAGATTTATGTCTGACTATCAGTGATGTAAAAGGGACAAGGCTTACAGCCAGACACTTTCACCTTGTTCAAAACAAGTCTGCTTATTCATCACAATTGGCAGACCGGAGAAAAAAAAAAAGGATAATTCCCCTGTCCTCAGTCACACAGAGCTTCACACACAGCGCAGCACTGTGACACCCGCCACCCCATCACACTGTGTTCCTGTTTTGCGCTCTGGTGCAGTGTGTGTACAGTTCCAGTGTGGTGATGTCTTGGGTCTCTGTAGTGTCTGTTCTGAGGCCCATTGTTGTGCATCCACACAGCCGTGCGGAATATTTATGTAAAGCAAAACAACCCGGTTTATTCCATATTGAATATAAACGCAGAACAACCTATCAGATTGAGGAGAGAAATGGATGACGGTGTTTCAGATTTTGGAAAAGATGCCTGTTAGACATTGTGTTGTTTAGCTTGCAGGCTGCACACTTTGAACAACAAAACCATATATGCAGTTGGACAGAAGGAGGAAAATATGCATGTCTACTCTGGTAATATTTTTCACTGTCTGTGTTTACTTAAAAATGGAAAAATCTATCTATCTATCTATATGTATGTTACCTGCATTCTGGAGATAATTGAAAATGGCTCTGTTTCAAATGCTAAAATCTAAGTGATGAATCACAAACAAAAAAGGGCAAAAAAAGTTTAACAAAGCCTTAGCTTGGTATGTTCCCCAGATTCTATTCAATTTATTGCATCGTAACCATATGATGGTTCTACATATGACTATACTCTGAGTTTTAATTGGATGCTGGATTTTTTTGCATGATCATACAATTAATAAAACCATTTAAAATTGAAAAAAGAATTTAAAATATCAAGTGTTTGTTTGAATGTCTGTAGATCTTCATGATAGCTTTGTTATTGAAACATGGGAAAGTATTTAATAAAACATTTAAACACAACAGTGCCTGTGTTATTTTAATCCTGCTTTTAATACTTTGATCATACGTCATAGATAATCTGTGTAACAGAACAGAGATGATCTAAGGAGCAGTACAGATTTTTCAGGAATACTCCAGTAACATTTCTCCCTCTCTCTTCATCCTACTGGGCAGCATGGTGGCATAGTGGTTAGCATGTCCCACACACGTCGTGATCTTTAGTTACTTCTAATACTACGCTGAACATTATTCTAAAACCCAAATGATGTCACTTAAAATCAAAACCTGTTAAAAAACTTAAATGTCCATCCTAAACCTATAAATTATTAGTTAATGATTCTCTGTGGTCCCCAGGGTGTCACCAACAATGGTCACATAAATATATAATGTGCTTACAACTCTAAAAAACAAAATAATATGGAGGGGGAAAAAAAACAAAAAAAATGAACATTATTGAAAATGTTTGAAAATTATATAGATTTTTTTTTCTTGTTACTTTTTGGTAAGTGGAATTTAAACTATTGAAATTTTTTTTTTGACGAGAAAAATAATTGCAACTAATATAAATTAAACTCGAATTTATGCTCAATACATTAAAATATATAAAATATGTTTATTTTAAAAATCATACAATTATTTGTAGATAATACATTTCAGCTCTTTATTTTAGCATTATTTGATGTACAAAATAATGAGCATTTGTGTCCATAGTGATCCTATTTAATCATATCTGATCTGTTTAATCTTATCAGCTCTGGTTGCCATGGCAACCCTCTCATATATTTCACACTTTCAAACATTTCTGAGTGAAATTGTGAGCAATGACCAGCTAGTTCACTTGAAGTGTAGATACATGTATCTAGTTACGTATTTCACTAATAAATACCTTATATTTTCATTAGCTTATATTATTTTAACTTTGTAAATATATAATCACAAGAAATGCCAACTATTTTGGAAGCATGATCCAAAGCATTTCTGATTTGTGTTCACTGTTTCCTTAGAGAACATGTTTGGGGGAGTCTCAGTATTTGGCTGCATCTGTTGATCAATGGTATTTTTGAGCATTGCTTGATCACTCATCACTTTGTTGATAGTCACTCAAATCGCATCACATGAAAGGGAAAATTTTGCCTCCCACTGCTCATTTCACTGACTTTCTTTGACCTTACATGGTCACCTGTCACTCAGTGGTTCCTGTGTATATTCCCTCGGTGGAGTGAGGAATAAAATGGCATCTGAAAAGTGCCTAATTTTGGTTACAAGTAAATAAACAAAGTGAATTGTCCTTCAGTACGTCCTGAGTTCTATTGCACACGCTATTTTACTATTTTGTCTCAAAAAAGGTAGTGATGTATCACTGGTTATTAGCTGTTGTGATTTTTTGATTGTCATTATTGCCCAGTGGTGCTTGAAAGTTTGTAAACTCTAAATTTATTGTATATCAACCCCATGAATCCATTTGTATTCTATTTAAAAAGAGTTCAGTTGCCACTTGAAGAAATTTGTATGAGGCTGAGATGGTAGATTATTGTAATACGTCTTGGCTACATAAGAAATCAAGAAATCCACAATATGGGAAAAAAAATCTAAGGACTCGAGCCACCAAACGCATTCTTGCTTTTTATAAAGAAGCCTTAGGGTAATAATTGTGTTTTTGTCTCATCCATTACATTTAGAAATTTGTTCCTATTTTTAGTATGGTAATGTACCTCTATTTTACGCTCTCCTCACAGCTCTGACATCAGTCTGGCTTGATTGACAGGACAAGTGTAGACCCTGCCTTTAAACAGCAGATAATTCCACCATGTAAGCAGACATTGGTGGCAACCCTCTCCCTCCTCCTTCTTCTCTCTTTACTGCTCCGCCCCATCCCAAAGCTCCAGTTCAGAGAATCCGAGCAGGGCCTGAGTGTGAATGCGAACAGAAAGTTGTCTCGGGAATATTATTGCAGCTGTACGGTGAGTGCTCTCCTCTGAAGGAACCATGTAAAGATGAAGTGAGTTCCTGCTTCTCCTAGACCTACACCTTGAATCCAGGAGGCAACACAGCACCATGGTGGTGGAGGAAATCATCATTACGCTCTCCGGTGGAGCGCCATGGGGCTTCAGACTTCAGGGGGGAGTGGATCACCAGAGACCACTGCAGGTTGCCAAGGTATGGCTCATCAGAGGCCTGGTGTAATTTATGATCGCACCAAAGTATGTCCTTAGACACCTGTTTTTATTTGTCTGTTTTCACGTCATGCTTCATGCCTATGCTTTTAATTCTTAAAATTTATCCTTTGGACAATCCATGTGAGGCCAAAGGAGGGACTGGAAGAGTTGTGGTTTATGTCTAGAATGTGTTTTTTTCCCACCCTAGGTTTAGAATCTAGAATTGAGTGATGGCACTATGGACGTTTAACCGCCTTGAATCCAGGGCAGTCCCACAATAAATTCCTGATGATCATTATTCTATTTTAATATATTTTGGCTGTTGGGTTAATATAATAGTAAAATTCAGAGCATTTGGCCTGAAAAACACTGATCTAACCTCGTATGTGCTCTTTTTATACATTATCAAAGCATTAGAACTTTTTCGAAAGTTTTTCACAAGTTTCTGTAGCAGTGCAGCACCCCGTGTTACTGGTATTTTGGAGTGAAATCCATATTCTCCCAGTTTGGTCCTATCTGGCCACAGGATTTCATTTCCTGTACTATGCACACACACTTAGGACAGTGTTGACCATGCAGAACTCTATTTAATAGCAGGCTATTCTGGGGTGTTCAAGAATACCATGAAGAAGCTTTACCGATGGGTATCTTCTTAATGTCAAGAAAGATATTTATTTCATAAACCGAATTCACCTTGGCTGTGTTTCTCCATACCTTAAAGATGATTCAAGAAAGTTCTGTTGTCTTTAAAGCAGGGCTGCATAACCAGCTATGGAACCCTTTGACCATTAATAAACACTATTAATATGGATTTGTTAGTTTTTTTTATGTTTGTAATAATATTCTGATTATTTACAGGAACCCAGAATAATGAAACTTTTAATACAGTGAACATTAGCCTGGGTGAGATTTACATTTATTTATAAACCTACCTGTTTTGAGACACAGAAGTTATAATAAATCGAATTAGATGATGGGTCAACCAGAATCATAACTTGAAAATAAAAATATAAGAGCTATTATCCCATATTTAAAATCCCATATGTTACCCAGACCCTACTTTCTAAATCAAGGTTTAGATGACATTAAGAAGTAGCTTTAATTTTGTAACAAATGCATTATAGCACAGGGAAATTCTTTTCTTTGCATATCCCAGCTGGTTAGTTGGCACCAGAACATGGGGTCAGCCATGAAACAGCATACAGGGTTAAAGGTCTTACTCAAGGTCCCAACAGTAGCACCTTGGTGGTGCTGGAGCTTGAACCCCCAAATTTCTGATCAGTAATTCAGCTTTAACCAGCCAGCATTGCCTGTAGCTTTAATTCAGTCAAGTGGAACTGTTTAATCTTAATGGGTTTTTTTTTCTTATCCTCTTTTTATGTTAAAGAGGTCATGCTGGGCAGAAATCCTATTAATAGTATAATAGTTTCATATAAAACTCTCCAATGCATAGTCCAAGAACTGCATCAAAGTAGAGCTGATCCCAGAATTGATAGTTTCTGCTTTTGTGCGTTTTTGTTATAGTTACTGACATTGGTTGAGTTTTCTATATCTTACTAATCATTCTCCTTGTGTCTCTCCTTGAGTCATTCAGGAGAGAGAGGGCACCTGTAAACAGGCTATTTGTTGAAAACCATGCCCCTAAACTAAATGCTAAAGTCTCAGTGGACTGAGTTACAGATTATTGTCCTCCTTGTAAACACCCAGGAGAGATTGGATTTTTAGGAGGCCTGGTGTGACTCATCACTGAAGTCATTTATTTTAAATACTGCATCATACTCAGATAGAATGTGCAGAAAATATTGGGTTTAATTTCCCTGGTGTTATTTAGGAACATGAGAACAGACCTGAAGTGTAGTTTTTCTGATGGTAGCTAGAGGGAATGTATGTCATCTTTGACTGGTAATTATCTCTGTGTGGCGCAGATACAGTGTACCATGTCTGAATGGGTGGAATGTGTTTAAGTTCAAGGTTTAAGTTTATGTTTAAGGTCAAATAATATCTTAAGATTTTAAAGTGAAAAGTGCTACAATAGATTCTTGTATTATTATAATATTTTCTCGTTTCTGATTGGTGGAAAGACATCAAATAATTATTGGTATTCTTCGATGAGCCTACTTTTCCATCATTGACATCGGATGAGTTAAATAGGTTGAAAATATTTTGAATACCTTATAAAACAGTTGTTGAATTTGGCTTTAGTATGAGTGCAGCATGGTGGCGCAGTGGTTAACATGTCCACCTCACAACATTAAGTCCTGGGGTTGAGACACAAGCGCAGATATTTCTGTGTGTATGTTTTCCCTGTGCTTGTGTGGGTTTAATCTGAGTACTCCGGTTTTCTCCCACAGTCAAAATATATGCACATTAGTCGTTTGGCTGTTCCAAATTGCCCCCAGGTGTGACTGTGAATGGCTATGTATGTGTGTTGGCCCGGTGAGGGTCTGGCGAGCTGCTTCAGGTGTGCCCCACCTTCACCAAGTGTCGGCTGAGTTAGGTTCCAGCCTCCACGTGACCCTAGTAGGATTAAGTGGTTTGGCGTTTTTATGAGATGCTATAAGACCCCTGTCATCTGAATAAGACTCCATATCATAGTTCACCACATTCAGTAATTGTTCATTATTTTTGTTAAACATACTTGCTGTATCCACTACATGAGAGGAAATAAAGTAGTTCTGTATTTCCCTGTTTCTAAAATGAGACTTAAGAAATTTGAGAAGTTTCATTGTTGTAGCTTAATAAAGTTCATTGCGTCAGTATTGTTAGTCAGCTGAAGATGAATCTTGTAAAGGTAAACAGACCTCACCTTCATATTGTCTTTGCATAAAAAATTTAATACCAGTAAAACACAGGCTCTATGTCAAGGGATATTATTGCCTCTGCATTTAACCCTTCCAAAGTGAGCACACACACTCGGAGCAGTGGGCTGCCACACGCATCAGGACACCCGGAGAACAGTTTAGGAGTTTTAGGGGTTAGGTGCCTTGCTCAAGGGCACTTCAGCCATGAAGGTGGAGGAAGGAAAGGTGCAGCTCACTCCTCCACTGCCACACATTTTTCCTGCTGGTTCAGGAATCGAACAAGCGACCTTTCAGTCCCAAACCCGTTTCTTCAACCATTAGGCTACAGCTGCCCCCTTTATTTTGTATTCAGGGAGTTTTTATTGGCTTGATGTGTCCGATTTGGGAGAAAAGGGGATATCTGCCCATAATAGTGACCCCTTTTATTTTACTCGATTTTGTAAATTCCTCCCCTCCTTTTTGCTAAGAATGGACTTGGTCAGTCAAGAGCCACAGCAAGGGAGGCTTGTCTTTTAATATTCAAGTGTCCTGTCAATGGCTGCCATTTTCCTGTACTGATATAGGTGCGCAAGCGGAGCAAGGCATGCAGGGCAGGATTACGAGAGGGAGATGAACTGGTGTCCATCAACGAGAACTCCTGTGAGCATATGTCCCATGCTCAGGCCATGAACTTCATTGATAGTATTCCTGGATTGCTACACATTCGAGTAAAGAGGTAAAACCTTCTATCTTCAAGGATCACTGAAAAGCTCAGAAATGTTATATGTTCCTCCAAGATATACTATATGAGTAAAAGTTTGTAGACATCTCGTTATTGCTGTATTATTACAGTATCCACTCATTGACTGCAGCCCAGGCTTTCCTATACAAAACATTATCACCTGACCTTATTAGTGCTACTGTGGCTGAATGAGCTCAAATCCTCACAGCTACTCTCCAAAATCAAGTGAAAAGCCTCCCCAGATGAGCAGAGGTCATTCGTATATATATTGTAAAAGGCGCTTGTCATGTGATACCAAAATATGTACTTTAGTATGACAAACATTAATTATTAACCATTATACATATTCATATATTATTCATTTTAACAGCAAGTTATTGTGTGTATATTAAAGTTTTTATTTGTTTTGGTGTGCTGTTACTTAATCTTTTTTACCTATTTACTGTAAATGCATGTCAGGGCACCAGCAGGATTCCAGTCGGTGGTTCTGGTGGCCCGAGCTCCATCTCCCCGCATTGACAAAGAGTACCGTGCAGCTCTACGGGCCAAATCCCCATCCAGCTCTAAAGTGCAGCAGTCTAGTGTCCGACAAGTATATTACAGTTCGCCTATATCCCAGACTATCCGCAGTGGCGTTACATCCCCATTTGGCAGTGAGGCCTACTATGGAGAGACAGACAGTGATGCAGATGTGGCAGCCCATGACCGTCAACGTAAGCAGAAGCATCGCAGTCCCAGTAACTCCCCAGGAAAAGCAGGCTATACTTCATCTGAAATGGGAGAAGCCTCTGAGATGAGCGGCTATGACAGTGCCCCAGATGTCCAGGACTACACCAGGATGGGACATGGTTCTCAGGAGGCTACCCTGCCTGGTGTGGTTCGCAGAGAGGTGGTATATCAGCCCCCTTCATCTGGAGCATGGTCCTCCCAGACCTCTACTGAGACCTCGTCCATGAGTGCAGATGAGCAGAGTTCTCAGGACCTGATCTTGGAGGAGGACAGTGGGTTCCAGGAACCTGCTAATATACCACTGGTGTCTCCAGAGAGGGCAAAGTCGGCACTGAGGCTGAGTTCCCATGGCCAGTTGGTGCCTATGGTAGGGCCAGTGGATAGACCAGTTGATGAAGAGCTCACACAGACCTACATGGAAAAAGCAAAACAAGCCAGTGAGTATCTCAAACAATGCATTTATCATTGGTAATATGAAAATGACCTTATGAGATCCTTCTGCTTCAAGAATCCTATAACTGAAATGAATCAGGCAAAATCAGGTCTCTCTACTGACAATTAAGTGCATCTTAGCAAGGGCAGTAAGGGGGCATTCTATTAAAAAAACCACTAGAGTAAGCTTGTTCTCCTTTATGTGTGGTTTGTGTATTTAACATCTCTATGCCATTAGCATATCTTTTTAAATGACAACATGATAAGTTACATGAGGCACTTGTGAAGAAAAGAGCCAGGTCTTTGAGCTAGGCCAAGGGTCTATATTTATCGTGTGGATGAATAACCTGAGCACTTCTTCGCTAGGACTAGCCAAAGCATCTCCAGCTGCTCTCTGGTGTCAAAGAATTTCCTATCTGCTACTCTTACACCACCATCTCATCTTCTTTTTTAGATTTGAGCTTGCTAAACAAATAGTTTTTTCAAAATTATTTATTGTTATGTCATTGTTTCTTTCCATTTCCTTAAACATATTGGATTTGATGGTGTCTCCAGGATACAGCATTACGGTATTACAGATATACTTGCAGTTATGTATTCAACCACAACTATTTATAGGTTGGGTATGTACCTTACAGATTTAAAAGACAGAGTTATGGCACTGATCCTGAAGCCTAGCTGCAGGATTGATTTGCAAAAAACAAGAAAAGAAAAAATTCTGGCCAACCTCCAAAGCATTCAAGTCCTTTCTATTAAGAGCAGACTCAGAGATCGTCGAGACACAATGATTATTGATTGGTCACTGGTAGCATGTAAAACAGTGGGTGCTTGTTAAAAACAAACTCAGAGAGTTATGTCTGACGGCTGCACAGTGGTGTAGAGGTTAGCATGTCTGCCTCACATCAAGAAGGTCCTGGGTTCGCTGCTCGGGCATTTCTGTGTGAAGTGTGCATGTTCTCCCCGTGCTTGCATGGGTTTCGGCACATTTGGCAAACTGGCTGTTTAAAGTTGCCCCTAGATGTGACTGTGAACTGTTGTGTGTGTGTGTGTCACCTTGGTGAGCTGTTTATAGTATACCCTGCGTCGTCCAGTGTCGGCTGAGATAGGCACCAGCCTCCCCACAACCCTAGTGGGATTACTGTAAGTGGTTCATCAAATGAGTGAGGTTATATCTGTTATTTAAAGCCTAGTACAACTGCATCAGGGAAGCTTTTACATTCCAGAAACCTTTTCACTGATATTGTATGAGATTTTAATTTAAACAAATAATTAACTGATGTCTGCGATGGCCTGGCGAGCTGTCCGGGGTGTACTCTGCCCTCGCCCAGAGTCGGCTGAGATGGGCGCCAGCCTCC
>JAOUQZ010000039.1:22129165-22150884 GCA_028564935.1 Neosilurus hyrtlii
AGTCGGCTGAGATGGGCGCCAGCCTCCCCGTGACCCTAATTAGGATTAAGCGGTTCAGAAAATGACATGACATGACAATTAACTGATGTTTTATTTATACTGTGCATGATACAGAGTGGCAGTGTGGCATAGTGGTTAGTATGTCTGCTTCACAGCAAGAAGGTCCTGGGATCAAATCCCAGGCTCGGTAAGGGTGTTTCGGTGTGGAGTTTGCATGTTCCCCCCATGGTTTCCTCCAGGTACTCCGTTTCATTACACAGTCCAAAAACATGCATATTACACTAACTGGCTATTCCAAATTGCCCCCTCTGTGACTGAGTTTGAGTGGTTGTGTATGTGTGTGTTGCCTTGCGATGGATTGGCGAGCTGTTCAGAATGTAACCCACCTTCTCCCAGGGTCGGCTCTGCCTCCACCTGGCCCAACAAATGAATAAATGAATGTGCATGATACATATCCTACAGTAGAAGAAGCAACATAGTCTTTATATATTTTCTGTACTGACTGAGATACAGTGACAACAATGGTCAGGATAACTGTATTTTACAGTTTGTAATATGTCTGATGCTTTGTCTCATTTAGAATTGAACCGTGGTGAGACACAGCAAGACAAGCAGGTGAAAGAGGCTCGGAAAAAATGTCGCACCATTGCCTGTCTGCTGACTGATGCACCTAACCCCCATTCTAAGGGTGTCCTTATGTTCAAAAAACGCCGCCAGCGCTCCAAGAAGTACACACTGACTAGCTATGGTAGTGTGGATGAAGACATGCAACAAGACTCTCAAGAGGAAGATAGTCAATTCCTGGGAAGTGAATCCGAAGTGGATGAGGAGGGGTTCTGTGCCGCACCTGATCCCACATGGGACAGTGAATACCTGGATATTCTGGAGAAGAGATCAGCATCAAGAGGCCTGGAAGGAAACGAAGCAGAGGATTCTCTCAGCACTGGCCTGAGTGACACCAGTGGCAAGGGGGCAAAACTTTTTGAGCAGCAGAGGAAAAGAGCAAAGGAGCATGATGAGAAGATTTCTATTGCTCAGGCACAACAGAGTCCAATGCAAAACCAATCGCAGGGTTTAATCCAAACACACGAAATATTGACCCAACCATCAAATTTGTCTGGACAGGTAAAAAAACAAGTGAAACTCAGTGTCCAGCCACCACCTGTTGCACCAAAGCCTGCCAAGCCACCAGAGTTGATGATGCAAGAAGAGGTTTGTGCTGTGAAGACACAAATCACAGGATCTCCACCTCAAGTAACCGCTTCCACTGTTAATGAGCGTGCTGCCAGTATAACAGTACCAGTCCATACCCAGGTGCTTGTAACAAATGAACCTTTAACTACCACATACGCTAAGATGCCTCTACCAACAGCTCCTTTGCCAGAGTTGCCAGCTAGCTCAGTGTTGAACCGTACAGCTCGTCCATTTGCCCCTGGGTTCATCAGCCACAGAGCAGCTACAGCACCAGTAGTGTTTCGGCCTAACGCTGCTAAAAAGACTTCCAGACCAGTCTCAGTGGCAGTGGTGGCTCCTCCTTTCTCAACACCGCTTGAGAAGGTTACAGATGGGCCTTCTGCCAATTTCACAGTGAGCCAGATTGGTGCTGTTCTTCCTGCTAAAGTATCTTCTACATCAGACCCTCTGTCCAGTGAGCCTTTCCCATTTTCTGCGATACAAGATCATGCAGCCAACCTTATTCCACATCCTTCGTCATTAATGGAGAATATTCAGCCTTCTATCTCACAGTCTATAATGCCTAATTCCTCTGTTTCTGCTAGTGCCATTACAGCTACTCCTCTTGCAGACCTCACAGATCCCACAACTTCAACCTCCATGGCATCTTGTCAGTCCACTGCCCCTGAGTCTTCAATAATACCTGTTGCCCCCAGGATTTCTGCAATTCCTGTCACTCCTGTTAGCTCAGTGACTCCACTTTCTCCTGTAGGGTATCGAGAGAAAGCCACAGAAATCTCTTCTTCAACTGGTGGGAAAACTGGCATCCTCCAGGAGGCTCGCCGCCGTAGTGCCAATAAGTCATTGTTCAAAGTGACTGAGAGCAAGAAAAACTTACCCAATCCTGAACTACTGTCTATGGTGCAGAATTTGGATGAGCGACATAAGCAAGCATGCACAGACCCTGCCCTTATCACTCAGGATTCATACAACTTCGATGATAGGCGGGAACGGATTGCACCACCAGTGGCCCCAAAACCACGCATCATCCCAGAGATGCCTCAGATTCCTCAGGCAGAGGGTAAAGGTGCAGAGCTATTTGCACGAAGACAGAATCGCAGAGATCTTTTTGTTATAGATTCATATCCATCACATCCTCAGCAGCAGTATACACAGCCCCATTCTGCTACGGCTGTGATACATCAAAGTGAGCCTTCACAGTGGAAATATTCTCCAAATGTCCGTGCTCCCCCACCAATTGGGTACAACCCACTCCTGTCCCCTTCTTGTCCCCTGGGATTACAGCGTGGAGGAGCGAAGGGCTCTGAAAGAAATTCTAAGGTGGGGAAGAGTGGTCATAGTGTCCAGAAGGAAGGTATCAGGGCTATAGACTTCATGAGGCGACAGCCTTATCAACTCAACTCAGCCATGTTCACATTTGGAGGGGACTCAAACACACAGTCCTTAGGTTCCTCCTACCAGAGGCAGTCACAGGTAGGTCACACCTTAACCCAACCCAGACAGGTACCAGTGAAAGCAGCACGTGTGTATGAGATAAAACGCTTCTCTACTCCTACCCCTATGTCAGCTCCAACGATAAACCCCACAGTAATTGCTCCACGTGCACAAACCACTCTGGGTGAACCTCTGTGTCACTCTGGTATGACTTCTCCTACTCTAGCACCTGTTTCCCCTCCACCTCAGCCTGCACCTGTAACTACGGCCATGTCTGCACGAGCCCCAGGTTTACCAGAACTCCCTAAAATCTCTGCCACGCCCATATTTCTTCCTACTCCATATTCACCCCCAGCTTCTCTATCCGGAATGTCAAGCCTAAGCTGCCATAGTCTTCAGGCTACCAAACAGTTTCAGAGTGCGCCTGAGCTTAGTTCCCTGCCATCACTCCCCCTGAAGCCTACGGTACAGGCTCCCAAGCCACGCTTTATTGCTGCACGGGTGGGCATACAGCCTCATGTCTGGAGGCCTGGAGGTCTGTAGAAATGAGTGAGACACCAAAGAAAGAACAAGTTCAATACTTATCATTTATACAAACAACAAATCAGATACTGATACTGGGCAAAGGAGTATAATGACTGTATTGGTTTATTTGTAGCAATATGGCAGACTAAGCATTAATAATTGACAAATGTTGACTGTGCCTGAGGCCTTCTCATCTGATATCAGTGCCTGACTTCACTAATGTTCTTGTGACTTGTTGGTGCACAATATCCAGGTGCCAGACTCTAATGGAAAGCCTTCCAAGAAGAGTAGAGTTTATAATACCAGCAAACTGGGTACTAAATCTGGAATGGGGTATTCAGTATGCACATATGAATGTGTTGGTCAAGTGTCCACAAATCATTTGCCATAGAGTTTATTTAACAATGGTCATGGCTTTGTTAAAATCACTTAAATGTGAGTATTCAACCTGAAATTACTGTGTTACATACAGAATATTACCATCATACAGAACGCACACAGAGCTCTATTTAATTACCATCCCTTGTTTGGCATTCAGGTATAAAACTAAACGGTATTCACCATCGCTCTTATAAAGGTGGTTATATCCAAGTCACTCCATCACCATGTTCTCTGAGTATCCTACAATGGAGATGTGAGGGTTTTAGAAGAATAACGTTGAAAAAATAAAAAGAATTAAAGTGAATATAAAAAATATCACTGAGATTTGAGATGTTTGAAAAGAGACTGTTTTAAACACACATTATAAAAGCTACTCCCACTTAGATCTATTAATATGATGCCCTTCAATACACTAGGTGAGCTACTATATAAAACATTTAATGTTATCATTTAGAATAGCTTCTAATAATTGGATAAAATTCTTACCATTCTTTAGCAATTAGCTTATTAAAAGAAAGAAATCCCCTATACCCACTACATAATACAGTGGGGGATCATTGATGCTTTCAGGTTGATTTATATCTAGTGCTCCACTATTCAGCGTACTCGTATGTTGAACTCATTGAATGCTTTATTAATTTGATATATACATTTTTGGCTAATTGTCATGAATGGTGCCAAAAGATCTGGAGATCTGTTAAAAAAATAATCTTTTTGCTGAGACCCCCTATAAGTTTTATTATGGTTTAAAAATGAAATGCGATTGCAAGGCACTGGCTTAAGGGAAAAGGTAAGCTAGATCCCTGGTTCTCATGAACCAATCAGAAATTATATCTGTCCTGGCAGACCCTGGAAGGAACAGGTGCATGAGTGTCACAGCCTATTTGTGGGAGCAACGTAAACAGCAAACCAACATGATCCAAATGTTCTCTGGCACTTATGTCTAACTCACATTCTAATGAACAAACAAATTTTTTATTATTAATTTACTTAACATGTGGCTGTAAGAGCTCAAACTAGGAAGTATTAAAGATTATGTTGGCATGAAAGTCCCAAAGGACACGTTTGAAGACTGAGGCACATCAGGTATATGTAGTGACTTTTTAAATGCTTATTAACTCAATCACTGGAATAAAACATCGGACTTTTATTGCCAGTCATGTTATATTTGGATGCATTGATATGATAATAAATTCCCAGCTAGCTGATTGTAATTTGAAGTGATATTTGAGTGTGAGCTCCCAAAGCCACAAAAGAAAGAGAGGAAGGAAAGGCCAAGATGATCTATCAGGCTTATCAAGGAAGCACTGAAGGAAAAAGTAGCAAGTAGTACAGAAACTCTACACAAGAGCATTTTAGACTGCAGAACGTATGAGAGGTTGAAAGAATAAAATAAACAATAAGGTTCTATGGATAAACATTGTAAACCAATCAGCTATTACATGCCAAAACATTGTGACCACTGAGATTTGAAGGGAATAGCACCAATGATCTCATTACAATGTATTGAGCAGAAAGTGAAGAGTCAGTTCCCGATGTTGATGTCTTGGAAGCAGGAAAAATGAGCAAATATAAGGATCTGAGTGACTTTAACAAGGGCCACATTGTGATGACTAAAATCATTTCATCTCCAAAACACCATGTCTTTTGGGGGTGTTGCTGGAATGCAGTGCGAAGTACCTACCAAAGGCAAGAGTGTCATGGGTGCACAAGGCTAGTACGTCTGGACTGGAACCACTGTAGCACAAACCTCTGAAACTGTTAGTGCTGTCTATGATAGAAAAATATCAGAACACACAAAGCATTTCAGGTTGTTGCATATGGGGCTGCCTATCCACAGACCGGTCAGGTGGTTTTAATGTTACGGCTGATTGGTGTATTGTCATAATGGCGTATTTAACATTTGATAGTTTTAGTGTACATCAAATGAGATACAGTGTTGAATATGTTACACAATGTGCTTGTGTTTATTTATTACACTTTTCAGTAATCTATGCACGTCAGGCTTTATAGTAATAATTGCACAAACATTTGCTGGTTTCATGAATTGTAGTGGACTGTGGTGAAGGTCAAATGGGATGAGATAACATTTGATTAATAGAATCTTGTGTGTGTGTGTGTGTGTGTGTGTGTGTGTGTGTGTGTGTGTGTGTGTGTGTGTGTGTGTGTGAGCGTATTGATATGTATGCTGCAGTGATAGTGGACTGAATGACTGGATAAAAAGATGTATTTTTCAAGAAATAAAAAAGAAATAACTTGAACCCTTCTTAGTGACTGTAATTTGTTGCACCACACTGCCCCCTTGCGTTAGTCTTGGTATTACAGTTTACTACAGCAAGATTTCCACGTACAGCACTAAAGTAATACAGATAACTACCCTGAGTGATCACAGGGGGGCGATCTTTCCCTATCTGTCTACTGATCATGTACATGCAACCTTTCCTGATGCATTGAGGACTTAAAAATAGTTCTTTCTAATAATGAAGGAAAATCCATAATTTCATAGATCATAGAGGAAGAACAGCAATAGCTGTAGATCCAGTTCATGTATAATATCATACTGAAATGTGCTTTCACACACCTTGCTTTACATATAGATTTATTTGAACCATATAAAAGAATGGTAGCATTTTGGAATTGCTGTATATAAAGTATGAATGCAATATAAAGTTTATTTGCACTTAAAGTCTATGAGCAATGGTCATCACAACACATGGTAATAAAGTACTATTCACAGTGAGGCGCTGAAGCAGTAACTGGCATCGTTCCCATCCTATATTTAGGGCTGTGAATGTTCATCTACTTTTCAGTTTTCTCTTTTTAAACACTGAGGTTATATTTGATTACAGTCATATAACTTTCTGAATTTCTAAAGAAAGTGAAGTTCATTCACTTAAAGGGCCAGTGTCGTGGCTGTTTGAAGAAAATCACCTAAATATCATTAATGGTGTTATCAAACAAGACAATCATTCATATAAATGAGAATATGATTTATAAAAGATAGCAGACATGAATTGGGTTGATACACTAAGGTTGTTAGGGGTTTGCAAAACATTCTCAATCTTTAAAGACTGTTCAGCTCAACAAGATTTCAAAAAGTCCATGTTGCAATCTGTTTCCATCTGCACCATATTGGACCCAAAGACTCCTTTGATTTGCAAGCTGAAAGGCTATTTAACTATTACAGGCAAGTATTTTGGACATTCGTGGCATATTTAGACGACCACTCACTCACTCACTCACTCACTCATTTGCTAAACCACTTAATCCTAAAAGGGTTGCAGGGAGGCAAGAGCTTAACTCAGCCCACACTGGGTAAAGGTGGGGTACACCCTGAATACTCGCCAGACCATCACAGGGCAACACACACACAACTATTCACTCTCACAATCCCACCTAGGGGCTATTTGGAACAGCCAATTAGCCTACTGTGCATGTCGTTGGACTGTTGGAGGAAACTCAAGCAAGTATGGGGAGAACATGCAAATTTCACACAGAAACGCCCTCACTGAGCCCAGACCTCAAACCCAGGACCTTCTTGCTGTGAGGTGGATGTGCTAACCACTACGTCACCATGCCTCCCATTTTTAACAACTAATTTTAGGTTAAAATATATATAATAAATAAATAAAATCATGGCATGACTCCTTTAACTCAGAGAAATTTCCTACGCACTGCTGTTCATGGTTGGAGTATTAAAGATGTAGGTCACATCCAACTCTTTTAATGTTCAGGCAATTTCTTTGCACTGGTTTCTTCTAAAAGGTGTTGTTGAGTTGTCATGTGTAGTTACCCTGCGCTGTGATGTTTGTTTACTGTCCTCTAGGTTGATTGTACATTTTTGCACATACTTCACAAGGGTATGGGACAATTGATCTAGTCCTGCATATCCTCATACTGCATTATTGCAGTGCATACAAGTTGTATGCATGAATGACAAAAAAAAACAAAAACGATTTGACTTGATAGATGCCATGAGTGTGGATAATTGAATAATTGGCAGAGTTAGAAATGCAGACAAACAAAAACATTATGAGAATATTTGAAGAATAAGTGGTCACAGGTGAATGGGCTGTGGTATGGATGTGGAAAGATGTAAATCAATGCAGAAGGAAACAGGAAAAACCAGTGCACCCTCAAAAACTGGAGCAGTCCTTGCACTGTGACCATTTGATCACCCCCCCCCTCTCTCTCTCTCTCTTGCTATATTTAGAGCATGAAGCATCTGCAAGAAAGATATTAGTCTCTTGATATGACCATCAACGCTTGCAGCCTGAGACCCCCTCCATCCCCTACCCTGTCCTGCACTCCACGTCTTCCTCCCCCCTTCCACGATTTGCTAGTCCTGACTGGATTTTGCACTCTCCAGGATCTTGATCCAGCCACAGGTCAGTGACACCCTGGGATTTATAAACTTTAATTGAATCTGAAATTTTGCCACTTCCTCTTCAGACTACTTTTGTACTGGAGTTTAAAACCCAGGTGAGTGGATCACAGTGTGTGGGCTGCATGTGCCATTTAATAGTTTACCAGCAATAAAAGATTATATTAAAGCATTAAACTAATAGTTCTCCTTGTGCAGGAGCATCATGATTAGAGGCATGTATACAGCGTCTTCATGTATGCTTTTAAAAAGTTTGTACTTCCAGTGTTAGGAAAGGTTTGATATCAGATTTTGGTTCCATGTTTAAAGGCACAGGGGGTGAGAGAGGGAATGTGCTGAGCCGCCCTCTACATTGCCTGGCTGTTGAGTTTATATGGAGTGTAAAGCCTGGAATATCCAGCTGGGGCAACTTGAGCTGGGTGGTGCACAGGTTGGCAGGGTTTTACAAGAACACCAAGAGCTTTCTTATATCCCCCTATCTTATACTCCAAATCAGTTGCCTTCCTTTTAAATCAGAAATCACCACTTCTGTAGAATTAGATCAGAGCTTCTGCATTTGAATTTATGAGAGACTGAAGCCAGTAATCACATCTGCGATGCCACCGCTCGCTGCTAAAAGGTCTTCAAAATGCCATTTAAAAATAGCTGGAGTAGATTGAATTACAGACAAGTGAATGCAATGTTTGCTATAAGCAGAGTCTTGAGCTGGCAGAGATACTGTATATTACATGAATTTAAACTGTTCAATGATTTTATACAAGAGAACCCCTCTAAATGAATTAGATGTGCATAAGGTTAACAGAAATAGAGCTCTACCCCACGACCAAACCGCCAAAACATGTGGCTGCAGAAATTAGATATGAGACTCTTCTTCTTCTCCACAAAAAGGATCCACGCAGGGCGTGGGTGGAGTGTAATACATTTTCCTTTCTCAGGCTTCGGGGTGGAATCTGTGGAATGTGAGGTCATATACACACAGACATGACGTGTGTCACACACCTTGACCTGCTGCGGTAATACTACAGCAGCAACATTGCGGTCACCAGATGGTGCAGCACACCTGATTAACCACTTAAGAACGTTTTATGGTTGTTGGTGTGAGACCTGAAGACAAGCTGTGATCGACTTGATAACTTTTCTAGTTTTTCCCAACACACAAAACTGTGGAGCCCCTAAAAGGACCTAGACAGATAGACAGACAGAAAAACAATCTGGTGTGCATGAGAACATTTCTAATAATTTATTTTTGTTCCTTCAGGAAAACTGTAGGAAACAATTTTATTTTATCAGTGTTTAAACTTTATATAGTGTTTAAATCAGTGTTTATCTCACTCTGATTCATTTGCTGAACCACTTAATCCTAATAGTGTCAGGGGGAGGCTGGAGCCTATCTCAGCCTACACTGGGCAAAGACGGGGTACACCCTCAATAGCTCGCCAGACCATTGCAGGGAAACACACCCATAACCATTCACACACATTCACATATAGGGGCAATTTGGAAAAGCCAATTAGCCTAATGTACGTGTCTTTGGACTGTGGGAGGAAACCGGAGTATCCAGTGAAATCCCACACAAGCACGTGGAGTACATGCAAACTCCAGACAGAAACACTCGGGATTCGAACCCAGGACCTTCTTGCTGTGAGGTGGACGTGCTAACCTTTACACCACCCAGTGTTTGTTTTTGTTGGAATTTGAGAGACGGTAACATGGTACATCACTTTCAGCAGATAGACAAGTGTAAGCTGAAGCCTGGTGATTTAATCCTCAGTTATTACATTGGTTACATCAACAAAGTCTCTTCAATGATTTAAAAAGCCAACGGTATGTGATTATTGTCATATACCATAAAACACGCTTTTAATTCCTCATTATTTAATATCAAATTAATAGGAAAAATTCTCAGTAATGGGTGGCACATTAACGTCTGTCGCACAGCAAGAAGGTCCTTGGTTCAAGTCCTGTGCCCACCGAGGGCATTTCTGTGCGGAGTTTGCATGTTCTCCTCATCCTTTACCCAGGGTTTCCTCTGGGTAATCCTGTTTCGTCCCACACTCAAAACACATGCACATTAGTCTGATTATTTATTCCTGATTGGTGCTGTGTGTGAGTGTGTGTGAATGGTTGTGCATGTTGTTCCTGCAATAGTTAGTCAAGCTCTGCAGGGGTTTACCTCTTGGAGTACCTCCTCCCGGAGTCGGCTGGTATGCGCTCCAGCTTCCATGTGCCCCTAATAACAGATAATGAGGTTAAATTCTTGAAATGAAATGAAATTCTCATTAATTACCTCCTCAGACAATTTTATGAAACATTAAGTAAGTATTGCCTACTTAACAGTTCCTTTCTATCTTACCCCTTTTATTGGGTCTGTTTCCCCAGTTTGGAGTCATGCCTCTCGCTGGAACACCTGCCCCTCCCAACAAGAGGAAAAAAACTGCTAAGATCATCACTGACCTGTCACATATTACTCAGAATGGTGAGGCACCTACAGTCTTCATTCTCTGACTAGAACACACACCGAGAAACATGCACAGGTGTAACACTGCTAAAGATTCATACAATCGAACCAGGTAATATTATTTCAAATGTAGTGGCTCATTCGTTGAGGCTCTGGGATATTGATCAGAAGGTCAGGGGTTCAAGTCCCAGTATCAACAAGCTACCACTATCATGCCCTTGAGCACGGCCCTTAACCCTCAGCTGATCAGTTGAATAAATGAGATAAATATGTAAGTTACTCTGGATAAGGGTGTCTGCCAAATGCCATAAATGTAAATGGTATAAAAATAGTATAAAACTTGCAAACACATATTTAGCCAAGTATTCAGGCTCACCATAAATAGTAATAATATGTTTTTAATTTGAGCTATACTCGATAATAAGTTTCAGATTAATATTGAGGCCAGAAAGGAGATACTTTTATGTGGTATTCTTAAAAAAAAAAAAAAGTTCTTAATGTAATGCATGTTTGTTCAGATCACCTCATCTGTGAAATACTCACTGTCAGAGCTGATACAGTGAACGGAGGGAGAGATTATCAGCAGGGAACAACACACAGAATGCATTTAACCACAGGGCCTTTGATTCTGTGGCAGGCCAGACAGTAAGTCTCCCCATGATTAAACATTCAGGTCAAACTGGCAGATCAAACATTTGGATATTTATAATCATGTTAATTTGAGGGAGATACTCACGGTTTCAGACCCTGTCATTGAGGCTCTTGGTTGTGTAACAGGTTCTAATGAAGCAAAGATTTCCACACAGACAAACACTTAGCCTGCACGTTTCACAGTGCAAAAGCAGATGTTTTTTTTCATTATCACAGAAGTGCCTCTCAGAGTCACACAGGGGTTTACTTCTGTCGAAAATCATTTAAACACGACCCACTGAGTAATAAATAATTAAATAAATAATGACAACCCCCCCCATCTCTCTCTACACTGTTACAATATATTCCTGCTATGATTACAGTAAAAAAGTGCATGCGAGATTATCTATTCACTAAAGTATTTAGCAGTCTTTCATTATTCATTAGGTGTTTGTTTCGTGTTTGTGCTCAAGCGAAGTCATTTTTAGGTACTGGAATGTTGTGCCTGATACAGTAGATTACAGTAGATTGCTCTTCTCCGTTTCCTAATTTTCATCATGTATGAACTAGTTTTTAAATCAGGGTCCTGTAAACTCGTCTATAAACCGGAAGGTCCTGCTTACCTACATATCATGTTGCTTACTTTAACACAGAATCCTGGTTAATGTAAAGAAAGGTGATATACAGGCTAAAAAATGAAACATAGAGGATCACATGTGTGAACAAAGCTGACTTTAAACACTGTTTACTGAACATCACATGGAAAGCAAATGGAGTCTGAGAACGCAAACCTTTGCTAAGCTGAAAAATATCTGAAAGTACCCAGCCGGGCCTATTGTAATAACACATTTCCAAGAGAAATTAATTAAAATCTTTTTTCACAATGTTCAAGTCCTTTAAAAAGCATCCTGAAAACCTAGACTAAAGATGTGACCCCCTTAGCAGAGGTAAAAAATATTAGCATATACAGAGACCAGAGATAAGTAAATAGACACCAAAAAAATTCAGAATGAATATTTGCTGGTCGAAGAAGAGGCTTGTGTCTTGCTGCTCGGCCATAATAGCCTATTTGATGAAGATAACAGTTTTTGAGCTGGTGTGGATGTCTTCTGTAATGTCTGCGGCCTTGGAACGGGGATTTTTCTCAACTGCTCTCTTCACGACATCTTACTGATGGTCCTGTTCGTGGATCCATGGTAGTCTTAACCTCACTATTGAACTTTTTAGTGTCGACAGAGGAATATTCAAATTGTCGGCTATTTGTCGCTGGCTGATGCCACCCACTGACTGACCCGCAATTCATCCTCTCTGAAAATCTGACAATTTTATGAATTAAATTTAATGAATACTCGTCAGACTGCTGTATAAAGGTGCACAGAGTTGTGCTAAAGTTATCCAAGCATGCCTCACACTCCACAAGGCGAAGAATTGTCAGATTTTCAGAGAGGTCGAATTGTGGGTCAGTTAGAGGGTGGCATCAGCCAGCAACAAATAGTCAACAATTTGAATATTCCGTAGTTGCCTTCAATTTGTGAAGAGAGAAGTGGAGAAAAATCCCCGTTCCAAGGAAGCAGGCATTGCAGAAGACCAGCTCAAAAACTGTTTCACGCTATCTTCATCAAATGGGCTATTACGGCCGAGCAGCAAAACGCATTCTGAAATTTTGGGTGTCTATTTACTTATGTCTGGTCTCTGTACTCCACCAAAATGGCTGATTAATTCCTTATCTGAGGGCTAATAAGCAATTACTGATTGAGGCAAAGTGTGATATGGAGAATTATTTGGTCAAAAGGATTTTATCTGCTGAGTCTGAATGTCGAGGCTAGCAGCAGAAGATATAGGCCAATATAGGCTCTAGCTTTCTCACAACTTTAGTAAAATAAAATGGTTCGGCAAACAAATTATCCCAAGTGGATAGTGCTTAAATCAAAATGGCAGACAAACATTCATGATTTTACATAGTCACTGATTCTAAAATCCTAGAAATTCAACAAAATGCCGTTCCAAGAAATAAGTTGAAATATAAACAATATGGCCTTCATGTATTTAAAGGTAAAAACTTCTTTACTTTATCACTTTATTTAAACTTTGAATGAGTTTTTAAAGATGTTTTCATGAAGTGCGCATAAACATTGTTATGGCGCAGGTGGCATGCTCATTTTCACTTTACAAATGTAAAGATAAACCATAAAAATCTCATTTTAGTTAGACTGTGTAGTATTCTACTAAACTTTAAATGAGTTTAACAAGATGCCGTTTCCTAACAAACTTATGCTCTGTCATGCTTATAACCTGTAAAAATAAACTATACATTTTAAATCTTGATTTAATTCGCTTTTAGTTTTCCTGTGTAGTATATACTCAAATCATTTAGCAACATCCACCTCACTTTCAGCAAAAAATGGTTAATTATACAGAAAATGAGCTGATCACACCTTCAGTTTAAATTGAATTGTAGTGACTGGACATGTTTGTCCATTTTGATTACCTGAACGGCTAACGTAGTGAATAGTAAACACCTTTACAACATCGCAGTGATTGAAATATTTTAGGAAACAGGACATGGTTGGAATTAGCAATAGGCAGATGTAGGTTGTAATTACGCATTACTCTGCTCTCTGTTCCCCCAGAGTATGAGTCAGAACCCGAAGCCTCTGAGTTTGATCTGGGGACAAAGATCAGTACACCCAAAGACGTAATGCTTGAAGAACTGTCACTGCTCAAAAATAAGGGCTCCAAGATGTTCAAAATGAGGCAGGTGCGTGTAGAGAAGTTCATCTATGAGAACAACCCTGACGTCTTCATCGGTGACTCTGTGGTAAGAATAATCATACTCCACCGAGTACATACTATGTCCCAGATGTGTTCTTTTGTACCCCTCTTTAAATGTCTGTCATCTCTTCTCCAAGGATAACTTCCAGAAGTTTGTCCCTGGCACTGGGGGCCAAATGGTGGATGTCGGTGGACGTCTTGTCGGTGGACGTCTTGTTGGTGGACAGATAGTTGGTGGGCAGATAGTTGGTGGAGGCGGACATGCACCTGTGCCTCCTCCCAAACCAGGAAGCCGGGGTACTGGGGCAGGAAGTGGAGTTGGTGCAGGAGGAACAGCTGGTAGAGTGGGTGCAGAGGCAGGCCAGACTGCAGCTGATGGCTCAGAGAGTGAGTAGTACAGATCAGTACAGATGGTGATCTCTATATACCAGCTAATTCAGTTATATCCACTTGATTTCTGCTGTCAATTGTTCTGTTTCCATGAATCTGCATTATTATAATTAATGCATGATTTAAAAAACTAAACAAAGAAATGTGAATTTTACAAGAAATAACCTTTGCTCCATGATGTGGTTTTTCAGACCAATTGATAAGGCAATACTGAAGTGGAAACTTTTTTCTTTCGGATTTAAGTCACATGATGTGACAAAAACAAATTGAAATGCTAAACTTGTGGAAAAAGGAGGAGCTGGAGATCTCAGCCAACTCTGGGCCAAGGCGGGGTACACCCTGAACAGCTCGCCAGACCATTGCAGGGCCAACACACATACAACAATTCACACTCACTCTCACACCTAGGGGTGATTTGGAACAGCCAATTAGCCTACTTTGCAAGTTTTTGGATTGTGGGAGGAAACTGGAATATCCGCAGGAAACCCACACAAGCACGGGGAGAGCATGCAAACTCCACACAGAAACGGCCCGAGCATGGGAACAGAACCCAGGCCTTCTTACTGTGAGGCGGACAAGCTAACCTTGTGATTCGTCATATTTTTTTTTAAATACAGCTTCTAATTTGTGTACAAGTGCAATGGAAACCTAGCTAATATGGGGTAATTAGGTTCTGTCTCTAGTTCATAATTAATGAAAAACCCGAACCCTTCATACTGAGTCAGTTGGGAAAAACATTTACCTGCAGAAATTGCAAAGTTCTGTTTCCTAATATTTATTATTATCATATCGGGGGTCTTCTTTTGACTGGGGTATGTTTTTATGTGGTTGAACATATCCACAGGTGCTGAAAGTGCTAAAGCTGCTGGCTTAGCGGAAGAGAAGAAAAGAAAGGGATATGTGAAGACATATTTATCACCCTGGGAAAAGGCCATGAAGGGAAATCAAGAGCTTTTAGCTACTATGAAGACATACATGCCAGGACCTTATACTCAAAAAGACCTACCCAAATACAAGAGTTTTAACAGGTACCATGTTACATATCTGTTATTCATGCTATGCTACTGACGACAATATGTTTAAATCTGTTTAATTAGTAGGGGTTTTTACAAAGACAAGACACAATGGCAGATGAATAATTAATGGTGATATGTTTAATATGTTCATACACATGGTGATAACAATTTGTAGGAGAATTTATCTTCTAATAATATAATTGTGAGCCCAAATAAAACTTTCTACATGGAAAGACAATATATGGATTGAAGCACTGTTTAAAGGTAGAGCGACCGATAGATAACTCTGTATCCGAGGCTGGTGTTATAAGAGTAGCGCGTCTCCTCCGCACAAATGTAAAAGTGTTAAATGAATACCAGAAGAGTGTACTCATCTCGTAAAAATGTAGCACATGACCTCATTTGAAGATAGTATCAAAAACAAATACAAACCATCTTACCTTTTGTCTCCCAAATAGGTCGGCTATGCCCTTTGGTGGCTTTGAGAAAGCTGCTCAGCTGATGACCTTCCAGCTTCCTGACATCGAGGCAACAGCACAGGTGGTGGAGCCTGTAGTGGTGTTCCACCGCGACGTACACTCAAGACCCTCCTTTAATCGCACTCCTATTGGCTGGGTGGGCAGTGGAGACACAGGCAACATCCACCTGCAGATTGATACCATGCCATTTGATGGGGAGACTGACGAGCTGTGATGAGTGAACATCTCAGACCTTCAAAAGCTCCATCTATAGTCACTTCCCCACACCTGCTTTGCATTTCCTCTAAACTGCCTGATATCTCTCTCTTTCTCTCTCTCTCTCTCTCTCCCTCTCTCTTTCAAACACACAGTGCTTCCATGTATGTCATTTCAACACACTGTATGTGCTTTACTATTAGTGGATCACTGTGTGTGAAATTAGTCCTGATCCATACACTGTGAGACACGTGGTTGTGAAATTGAAAATGTACGTGTCAGTAAAGAAAACGTCTGTGTACAAGCCAAAAAAATTATTATGACTACAACCAACCAGAGTCCAAGAGTCTTAATGCACTAATTCGATCAACTCTTGTCTTTCTTTACCTTTTACATACAAAATCCTGCTATGCACATGTGTTCTAGATTTGTGTGGATAAGTGGGTAGTCAAATGATCACTCAAGAACTCTAGTAAAGAGCATCCACTACTAAAATGTAAGTTACTTCAGCAACTGATCTTTACTAGAACATGTTCAACTCCAGTCAAGTGCAACAGAGAAGTTTTTACGTTTGCTTTTAAAGCTGTTCAATTACATGAAAGACATTTAGGCATGATGATGCTGCTGATACTGATGATGATAATGATGGTGAAGATGAGCGCAACATGTCTCCCTACTGTTGTTTGGCATGTTGATATAATGAATGATAACATGACCCCTACTTAATAAATATTTGATAACTGATTGTCACTTCTTCCTGTTCTTTTAATAATATAAATAATACTTGTGATAATTGTGCTATAAAATAGTATAGTTTTGTTACTGTACATCCATCTACCTTGCTGTAAGGTGACACTGATATCCACCCAGCCACTGTACCCTCCATGTTCTCTACATGTACAGTAAAATTAGGTCATGCACCTCTTGCTGTCCTAAACCTTATATACAAAATAAAAGAAAATATTAAGTATCACAGTCATGACTTAGGTTCCAGCCCCTTTCCCTGGAGAGGTCAAGGGCGTTTCTGTGTGGTTTGTTCTACAAGTGCATGCGTGGGTTTCCTCCCATGCTCTGCTTTTCTGCCACGGTCCAAAGACATGCACATTAGGATGATTGGATACATTTGATTGCCTCTCAGTGTCTGTGTTGAGCACAGGGTTAGGCAAAGTAGTTTCACACAGTTTCCCAGTATCCACATCAGTTTTTCTACGCAAGAAATGTTTCATTCATAGATCAAACATACATACATATACATATACATACATACACACACACACACACAATATTTTATTTTCACATAGAAAATATGAGGGCAGTGGTGGCCCGGTGGTAGGGTGCTGGATAACTGATCCTGAGGTCCGGGGTTCAAGCCCCACTATAAACGGTACGTCAGTGCTGTCCCCCCAGTGCAGCTAACTGGGTTATCAAATGCCGGCCACGTCTCTCACTGTCTATGGTGAGAGCCATGTAAAAGAACCATCGCTGATTTTCGTCAAGAGTAGGCTACATAGTTGTCGGCGTGTTTCTGCCCGGCGATGGCCTGGCGAGCTGACCAGGTCTGACATGGCGTCAGCCTCCCCGCGACCCTAATTAGGATTAAGCGATTTACAAAATGAATGAATGGATGAATGAATAGAAAATATTATGCTAACAGTCAATTGTGAATCCTTTTTGTTGGATAACAGCATGTAGTCGTGTGTTGTAGTTTAAACAATGGTCATATGTCTCCTAAGGAATCCCAGCCCATTCTTTTTTGGCGAATCTCTCAATCTCCTCCAAATTTGATGACAGGTAATTCTTCACTGGGAGCGACACATGTTTTGGGTCGTTGCTATGCTGAAAGACAAAGTGACGACACAGACCCAGTATTGCTGCTGACTGATCTATCAAATTCTTTACATATCCTTCTTTCTTCAAGATTCCTTCCACCTTGACAAGACTCCCAGTTCCAGACACATTAAAGTATCCCCACAGCACATACTAGGGGACAGTGTTCTTTGGGTTATTCACCTCTCCCTTCTTTTTCCAAATAAAGCAAAATCTCTATGTCCAAAGATTTCTAGTTTCATTTCATCTAACCAAAACACATGCTTCCAGTTTACATAATATTTCATCAGGTTGTCCTTAGCATACCTCAGTCTGACTTCAAGGTCCCTTCTGCAGAACTGGAGTTATTCTTGGTCTGCATGCTCACAGTCCATTCCTTTACAGGCCTCTAATGATTGTCTTCTTTGTGATTTGCCTGACTTGGATAGGTCATTCACTAGTGTCTAGTGGTTGTTCTGGGGTCCTTAAACACACCTCTCATTAAGTTTCTTTCCAAAATCTTTCACTGCCCGGCTTCTTCTGTACTGTGTGTCTCTCTTTGAATTTCTCGGTGATAGAACGATCCTTTCTCAAGCGAGAGCTCCAACCCGTACTTATACTTTTAGACAGTGTGTACAATGGGGCTAATAATTCAAATTCAAATTTTATTTGTCACATACAAAATCATACACAGTACAACAATGCTTATTACGACTGTCCTATATTTGAGAGGAATAAAAACTACTGGTATCATAGCATAAAAACTTTCAATATCAAGAAGAATAAAATATCAATAACTACTTTTTAAAAAAGTTTTTTGACTGATTTTTATAAATTATTTTATTGTATTTTTTTATTACATTGTTTTTGATGGTGGGGAAATTGCTTCTTAGATTAGATTAGATTCAACTTTATTGTCATTACACATATAAATACAGAGTAATGAAATACAGTTAAGCGTCTAATAAGAAGTGGAGAGAGCAGCAAGTAGGCAGTGAAAAAGGTGGGAACAAATTAGCAAAAATTTACAGAAGAGCAATATACTGATGAAGTGTGGTATATTTACAGATGTTCTATAGTACATACAGAACAGCAAATATACATATATACATAAATATATGTATGTACAGATATGCAGATGTGTAGTGAATGGATATACAGTGTGATATGAATGTATATACAGTAATGAGGGAAAAGCACTGTGAACAGAATATAACAGTGTAAAATAATGTAGTATCCAAAATAAAAGTAGAATGTTTAGGAACGCTGTCTTAAAATTCTAGGGAAAGTGAAGGGAAAGCAGACATGGACAGGCAGACCACAGGTGGTAGAGTTGGGCAACCATGTCTCACCGTCACTCACCCGCAGCACCGGAGCCCCCCAGGGCTGTGTTCTGAGGCCCCTGCTGTAGTCATTATACATCTACGACAGTGACGCCACTTCCAGCTCCACCAACATCATTAAGTTTGCGGACGACACTGTGGTGGTGAGTCTGATCTCTAACAACGACGAGACGGCCTACCAAGAGTAGGTTAGAAATTATTTTCTGGAATTATTGTGCCAGTATAACAACCTCCTCCTGAACCTTAGTCAGCAAGACTAAGGAGCTGATAGTGGACTTCAGCACTAAGCAAGAGAGGAATTACCGGCCCCTAATCATCAACGGGACCCCAGTGGAGAGAGTGGACTGTTTCCGGTATCAAGCAGGACCTGACATGGTCCTGTCATGTCAACACCCTGGTGAAGAAGGCCCGGCAGGGTCTCTTTCATCTCAAACGCCTGAAGGACTTTAAAACTGCCCTCAAGGGTGCTGAACTTGGTGTACTTTCCACACCTGCACCACTGAGAGCATCCTGACGGGAAGTATCACGGCCTGGTTTGGAAACCGACCTAAACAGGACAGGCGAGCCCTCCGGAGGGTGGCACAATCAGCAGAGCTTTTAAGAGCGTATCATTTTGTCTCCATCTCTAAAAGATAAGGTAATCCTTTATTCATCCCAAAGGATGAAGAGATTCAAATGCTGCATCAATTGCATGCAGGGAAAAAAAAAAACAATCAAAAGATAAACAGAAATAAAAATGTGTGTGTGTGTGGGGGGGGGGGGTGAAATAAAATAGAAAAAAATAAAATAGGGGTAGATACAAGTCTGAGAGGTTGTATACTTAAGTAGCAGGCTGCTTGATGGCCACTAACACACTGTACACATTAAATAATGAGAAGAACTAGTGGAAAAACTAACTCACAGGCCTGGGGTTTGTCGCACTGAGGCTACCTGCGTGAGTCTCGCGAGACTTGTTCACAACGCTCAGCACCTGCGTGAGTCTCGCGAGATTTCGGTTACCTTGGCTGCAGCGCGCGCGCACAGTGACGCCGGAGTGTAATGTGCGTAAAGATTGAGCGGCGAGCCAAACACCGAGGGAACCGGACCGCGCCGACTACAAGCAGGCAAGCAAACCGAAACACTCTCACCGTTCGCACTTGTTTACGCCATTTCCAAGACAAACAAACAAACAAACAAACAAACAAAAAAAAAAAGCGCTGTTTCTTGGTTCGAAGTTGAGATGTAGCGTAATACGCGCGCGCGCACAAGAATGAGTGACGTCTGCGGGTTCCTCGCGCTAACCTACTACACGGCGTGGAAGTGGTCGCTGTAAGGTTACCATAGTTACGCAGGAGGCGTAGCAAAAAACAACGGTTTACTGTAGGATCCGGCAGCGTGCGGGTTGTGACGGAAGCTGCTGATTTCGTGAGTAAAAGGCGCTTTTGGTTAGTTAATCTGGCTTGTGCTGTCAGAGTGCTGAGTGATGCAGGTCTCTGTCGCGGTGGATGGAAGTGAGGTGGTGTGGATGCAGGAAGGAATCAGGAAACGCGTTCAACGCAGATCCTAAAGCTGCTGACGAAGCTGGTCGGTGCTCAGCTAGCAGCTAACAGCACTGCGCACCCACTTCAGAGCAGGAGGGAGCTGGATCTCCTCTAACAGATCTCAGCTGATCACTCACTGCCTGATCTGCTCAGTGTGTGGATCAGGGATCAGTGGTAGATGTGCTGCTGTTCGAGGTCAGCACTACTTTTGTGTGTGTGTGTGTGTGTGTGTGTTTGTGTCCAACCCTGTTCCTGAAGACTTTGGCACTAACCCTAATCATGCACACCTGACCACCTAATTAGCAGCTACTGGCCACCAGGACTAGTGAAGTTATGAAACTACTAGTCGTACTTCATATCTACTGGTCACGAACATCGTATCGGGGCAGTGGTGGCCCGGTGGTAGGGTGCTGGATTACTCATCCCAAGGTAGGGGTACTATCGACGGGATGTCACTGCTGTGTCACCCCCCCCAGTGCAGCGAACTGGGTTATCGAAGGCCGGCCATGTCTCTCACTGTCTGTGGTGAGAGGCATGTAAAGGATGGGTCTTGGGAGGTGATCCTTGGGTTTACACTGGGGCCGTGATGTCCACGATTCAAAAAAGGATACGGCTCTAAGATTTATGAGCATGCCTGGATCATGATTGAGGTATAACAAGGAAACAGGGTGCATCCAAGAGATGAAACTTGAATCGTGTTTCCAAGTTCATCAAGATCCCCTGCGATGGTGCATAAAGGTTTGTTATGCCCTGTTAAGGTCAATTAAGCTACACTATGCTCTACTACGATTGCCACGTTCTATCATGTTTAGCGTCAAATCGTTATAAATCATAATAATTGCGGCAAATCTTTGACAGTCAGAAAAATTGTCACGATTATCATGATACCACCAAGTTCTCTGAAGATCATCACAGTTCAATCAAGTTCCCTGAAGATCATTCAGATTCCACCATGTTCCCTCAAGATCATCCCGATTCCACCATGTTCCCTCAAGATCATCCCGATTCCACCATGTTCCCTCAAGATCATTCCGATTCCACCAAGATCCCTCAAGATCATCCCGATTCCACCAAGATCCCTCAAGATCATCCCAATTCCACCAAGATCCCTCAAGATCATCCCGATTCCATCAAGATCCCTCAAGATCATCCCGATTCCACCAAGATCCCTCAAGATCATCCCGATTCCACC